>JAODJX010000042.1:4954395-4988165 GCA_026776945.1 Isichthys henryi
GAGGAAATAAATAAAAATAAATAAATAAATAAATAGAAATAAAGTAGTCCTCCGCAGAGGGGGGGTGGTGGAGGGAATATTAAAAAAAAAAAAAAAAAAAAAAGAATGAAAATTACACTGGAGTTTCACTGGAGGGTTAAAATGTAAAGGTTTTAAATACCCCTATCTGATTGTGGTCTGCAGATTTTGACCATTTAAAATGCGTGAATCATTTGTCAGTATTAATTATGAACTTTGTTAGCGAATTACATTCGATATTGAGTGAACTGCCCCCTCTAACACCACCAACGCAACGATGCTTCGTTAGTAAAGGAATTAAACACAAACCGAGTAACTATCGCGATCTTAAATGTTACGCCTGTTAGTTGGAAATAGTTCTTTGGTCAAGATTTGTTTCACAGCTCAGTATTGCATCCCGGGTACACTGACATTTTATAAAATCTCACTGGGCACAGAGCAGCTCAGCTGCAACGACAGACTCTCACTGCGCATGTTCACTGTGTTTCAACATTCACTGGCTGATATTCACTGCACATTCAATGGGGATGTGTCTGCGGTCACTGGCTGTCTATACTCATTAGCTTCTGATTGGACTCCTACCGTTTGCTTAAGCCAATGGAGGTAAAATACACTAGCTTGTTACTTTAACCCGATTCTAAAGGATTACCAAGTAACTCAAAGCAGTTTTACAAGTATTTGTATTTACAGTACCTACTGATAAGTTTGACAGATGTCAAACAGCAAACTTACACTGTTAATACAGGATAATGCAGCAATGGTCAATCACAGAAAATAAGTTTGCTTATATATTTAATCATAAGATGATTAAATGACATGTTGAAAGTTGAAAGCCCCCTTTTTACAATTTCTGATCTGGGTTTCCTGGGCTTTTTTCATGATGTAGCGACATGGTGGACATGGCGGGTCATCGTGTGGATCACAGCTTGTCCAGGAAGTTGTCGAGAGCTGGGATGCCCTCCTTCAGGCCCTTGCGCTTACGGGTTTCCGCCACCACCTGGCTCGGTCGGCTGTTCTCGTCATACGGGTCGCCCGGGAGGATCTGCCAGTGGTCGAACACGCACTGCGGGAAAGCCTGACCCCCAGTGTTGGACCGCAAGTCTGCCGTGAAACCTGTGTGCAGAAAGAGCATCCACTTTCCTATAAATTGTGTAGAATCTACGTCGTAGGAAGCCACGTAGCCTATGCTGTAGCCCAGGGGTTCTCAAGCTTTTCTGAGCAAAGATCTGTCTCAGATTTTCATTCAAAGGTAGATGTCCGGAACAATTTAGAATAACAAAACAGCATTTCATGAAGTTTAATGAGTTAAGAATAACATTCCACATAGACATCAATATATAACAAAAATTAGAACTTTTTGACTCTGTCATGAAGGGGGGGGGGGGGAAATTGTGTGTCAAGCTACAGCACATGATATGTGGCTACGCAGTTACCTACGATGTAGATTCTACACAAAAGTGTAAATCAGCTTTTAATCCACAATCCTGTATTACTTCCTCAGCTGACATCGCTTCATGGTTTAAATACTTTGGAAGAACTTACCGAAGGATTCGTTTACCGGAAGATAAGCCTTCACCACGAATATAGGTGTTCCTGCCACTTGGGACTCCTCAAAAACATGGCCTCGTTTCCTGTTCAGGACACCGTAGATACCCCCGACGACGTGCTCCGGACACTGTGGGACATACCGTCAGCCATTTATTAGAGCATGCGTGAGAAACGTAAACATGCCCTGCTACTCTAAGGGGACATTTGCTCCCTGAAATAGAAAACGTGTTCCATTTAATTTCTGTTTCAGTTCATGGTCTAGTTATGTCCTGTGTTCAGTACTCAGTGTACTCATTGTGCTAAAATAGTAATTCTGCCTTTCAATGCAATGGTATTACTCTATAAATATTAATTCCCATAAATATTCCTATTTTGAGTGATGGTGATTTGAACCAGTAGGTTTAAGTACTTTCTAACTTTAAACCAGAGGTGGAAAGTTCAGGTCGAGAAAGGACAAATCCAAACCAAGGTTTTGTTACATACAACCAGTTAAATACTTTGTGATTGTTTATACTCAATTAGTTGGTTGAAACAAAATCTTGGTCTGGATTTGCACTTTCGGGACCTGAACTTTCCACCTCTGTTGCAAACTCCCCATAAAGCTAACTCAATTAAACTGATTTATATATGGCAACCTTTCTAGTCAGTTACTCTAGAGAGCTTAACGAAGCAACATCAGTGCAAGACATGATACAAATGATCGATGGCATCAAATAACTGCCACATCACTGGCGAGTTTATACAGCAGTATTATAACATGGAGAAGAAGCAGAAATGGATGCTAGTAAAGGTCTGGGAAGGTCACCTGTATCTCCACCAGGTAGATGGGCTCCATGATCTTGGGCTTGGCTGTGAGCACAGAGGCGTAAAGCACTCGTCGTGTCGTGGGGATGATCTGGCCCCCGCCTCTGTGGATGGCGTCGGCATGAAGCGTGACGTCGTGGATGTCGAACCGCACGCCCCTCATGTTCTCCTCGCAGAGGACGCCCTGGTACATGACAGCAGAAGCGTCACTCCCCTTTGCGTTTTTAACTTGTAGGTCACCTATACTTGACCTAAACACTCATAATATAAAACCCACACCCTGTATGGTCTTAAACTTCCCTCAATATGAATTTTTATTTAATGAACGTGATCAGTCATCAGGCCAGTGTGTGGTTCTGCAAGTTAGACCCTGAAGGTTGTTGGTTCAAATCCCGTGATCAGCAGGATGTTTTCACCGTTGGCCCTTAATTCCAATTACTCCAGGACTCGCTGACCCTGCTGTTTCCTCAAATGTACATCACATTGGATAAAATTGCCCAATAAATAAAATACACTGAAATATAACCTCCAAAATCATAACTGCTTTACCTCTTTGGTTGCCCACTGGAAGCCAGCCACGACGCTGTCTTTAATTTCGTTCAGGTACTGGACCCCCTTGGTGATATCCACTAGGATGTTAGGCCCACTTCCATCAGGCCCAAAGCACCAAATCTTGCGGGCCTCGGTCACCTCCCATTCGTACTTCTCGGCCAAGTACCGGGCACGCTGCTTTAGCTCCTGTCGCGCGCTAACATCCCCCCTGTCAATGTCTTCCGCCAGGCCGTCCGGGAAGGGTCGCGCTTTCATGTACAGCCGGTTGTGCTTGTTAGGGGACTTAGACAGGCAGACTTGGTCGGAGTCGTCGCTCACCGTCTCTCGGTAGGAGACCACGGGATCCGATTTCTGTGGACACAGAACATTCCGCAGTCCATTTGCAGTTCGTAAATACCTTTGCAGTTCCAGGTTTATCCGACGGTCACAGCAGCTCTTACTTTCAGTGGGATGCAGGCATGGTCCTCCTCCAGGTCTTTCAGGCAAATCTCCAGATGCAGCTCCCCAGCGCCTGCCACGATGTGTTCGCCAGATTCTTCAATGATACACTGATGACACAGACAGGACAAGTTTGAAGAAACACGCTGATCCAAAACACGCCTATGGCTACATTTCGGTTTCCCGTAAACGATAACGATTAACCGCGTTTCTTTCCTTAGCTGAAGTTTTCCTCCAAAGTGACTCAAACTCTTTTACTCATTCATGTAGCTGGACATTTTCCCAGAGCAGCTTATTCATGGGGACAGCGGCAGGTCCTCTACCAGAACTATACCCATCGGTGTCGAGGTTACGGGGCCACATCATGACCCCGGAAACCCACCTGAACCATGGGGTCAGACTTGGCTAGTCGCTTGAGCCCCTCCACCAGTTTGGGTAGATCAGCTGGGTTCTTCGCCTCCACGGCGACACGCACCACGGGGCTGACGCTGAACTTCATCACTCGCATGTTGTGGGCATTTTCGAAGGTGGTGATGGTGCCCGTCTTCACCAGGAACTGGTCCACGCCCACCAGGCCCACGATGTTACCACAGGGCACGTCCTCAATGGGCTCCACGTACCGACCCATCATCAGGATGGTCCTGTCACAGAAAGGCTCGCGGGTTTGTCCTGTCATCTCCAGCAAATGGTCAAAAACATCTCATCTAATTTAATTCAGTGAAAAATCAAAACACTGGTGGACAACTGGTTTTAATCTACGACTAAAGGGGTCCGAACCTGTCTGGAGTGGGACTAATAATTGTTCTCCTTACACCTCCCCCCCCCACTGCCTTTCTGTAGGTGAGAACAAGCTGACCACAAAGAGCAGCCACCCAAAACTGCACCCAGTGAGCTGGGGGTTAAGGACCCACATACGTGTTAAGGGCGGGTTTTGAACCAACAACCTACCACCTATAAGCACAGAAGCTTAGCCCATTGAGCCACATGCTGTAGAACTAGAAAATACAGTATATTCTGATATCTGCAAAAATTATACTTCTTTATAAACATCAGAGCTCTTATAGTCCAATCACAAATCTTAATAGTTTATGAAACCAGTGATGTCAATGATGCCCCATGTACTGTATAAATAATTCATTAAAAAGGTCATTCGCTGTCTTTTTTTATCCTTCTCCTTTTTAGCTGCGATTGGTAACCAGCTGCAAGCATCGTCTCTCACCCTCAATGACGAAGCGACGTGTCAGATGGATGTTAGCGTAACTCACCTTTGAATGGGCTTCAGGTACAGGTCCTCCTTCTTTCCAGGCGTGTAGTTGGGTCCCATGATGCGGACCTTCTGGCCGGTGGCTACCGTGCCTGAGAAGACCCGGCCGAAAGCGTAGAATCGGCCCTTGTCTGAGGTGGGCACCATTTTGGAGATGTACATCATGAGGGGAGCCTTAGGATCACAGTTCTTTATACCTGCAGCAAAAAAATAAATAAATAAATCACACAATCTTGCTGAAATGGACAGAACAGAAAAGGGGGGCGGGAAGCTGTGAAGTAATGCCATCTCCTCACCCATGGCTGACTCGTCGTCTCCCGGGCCCTCATATAGCAGCTCGCAGCGATACCGCTGAGCGGTGACAGGCGAGGGCAGGTGGATGGTTATCATCTGAAGAAGGGCATCCCCTGCTGGTAGCCATCGCCGCATGACTGCCTGAGTGGCACAGGAAGTGATGGGGTGTCTCTAGAACACTCTCAGGAGATACACTTAGTATACAGAGTGTGGATCATGTGACCTCCATGTCAGGGGTCTGGGTCTGGCTATAGTGGCCAGAGCCATACCTACCATTAAGGATACCGAGGTTTAAGTCCTCAGTAGTTTTTTTCTACAATTTCAATAACCAGGACCCATTACAGGACAAAGCTAGGACGCCTAGTGCTTCTGACCTGGGTATTTGCTACAGCCCTGTTTATGAACTACGATAATCTATGAAAACTGAATACCTGAATGTCTATTTTATACCTAAATAGTATTTAGTGCTGTTGGAGATTAATCAAGTCAGGATATGTAACGTATAATCAGCCGTGCAACAGTAATTTTCTTCTTATATCAGCCGTACCAAGTAATTAGTGGTAGATGCACCATCTGGATAATTACTTCATGACAATGAGGCTTTGTTAATTAAGACATCTTGCTGGAAGAACCATGACATGAACAAAGGACCAGACCCAGAACAAAGCAGGTTCTCGAAGCAGACCCAGAACAAAGCAGGTTCTCGAAGCAGACCCAGAACAAAGCAGGTTCTCGAAGCGGATCCTGGGGAAATGTTATGCTGCTTTTCTTGCAGTTAACCTCTTAATAACTGTGGTTCAAAATGTTTACAGGCAATTTAGCAGTTTAACAAAGCTGTAGTCTTTTAAATCATAATGACTCATTAATATAAAAATAAATTTCTATAATAATCTAAAAATAAAAATATGAATGAATGCTTCGGAGCGTTGCGTGATTAAAACACCTTGAGCAGCGGCTTCCCTTCCTTCTCCTTGTCTTCTGCGTCTAACTTCACGTCGAGTTTCTCAATCAGTTTCTGGGTCTCCTCCTTCTTGAAATTCATGATGGCATCAAAAACCTGTTGCCCAAAACGTCAAAAAAAAGACACAGGTCATGCATTTCACAAAAGTTCCATAGCTTGCAACGATGCACCAATCACTAACACAAAGGCCAAATCACTCCTAAATGTCTACAGAACTAATCCCTGTCCAATAATTCACTATAAATAATCTACTAAATAACTTGGATGTAGTTACTTTAAATATAGGATCCAAGACGAGTTGGCAGAAAGTTCTTGGAAGCTTCTTGCCCTCTGCATTAGTTGCTGTTTTGCTGAATTTTCCAACTTCAGGGTCAAAGTACCTAGAAAAAGGCATACCTTGATTGGAGCTGCCTTTGTCCCCTTAAACACTAAATATCAAAGCAGTATAGTGTAGCTCTCAGATCCCAAAAGCATGTGAAGACATCTTCCTCAGCAGGAACCACAGACTCATCAAATGACCCCATGAGCGCCATGTCCTGACTCACTTGTCTCCCCAGAGCTTCTTCATCATGTCTTCTACTTTCTTGGCTCGGTCTGCTAGCGACATCTCTGCCTTCTTGTCCCCCTTGGCAGTAAATTTGGCCACGTACATCTCAGCAAACTGCTTCAGCGTGAAAGCCCAACCATGGAGACCTGACCCAAACCCTACCGTTCCAACAACGGGGTCGACCTATACACACAAAACGAAACCATGGTCAGAAGACAGTGTAATGTTCATTTACAGATAACTACTGCACTTAGCATTTATACAGAGCTGCTTCTCGACCAAAACCAACCATAATGTTGCCCATTGGCCCATGCTCTCCCTCTCCATAGGTTGAGATGATGACGTTGACGTTCTCTACAATACGCTGGAACGTTTGATAGAGCTCATCTGTTTCAAGCTGCAACTCCAGCAGAGCCCTGTCCATCTTGTTCATCATAAGAACCGGTTTTATCCGTTCTGCGATGGCTTGCCTGAGCACGGTCTCCGTCTGTACACAGACACCTGTAGGAAAAGTCCCCATTCAGAACAGCCCTTTGTTCAACCCCTGACACACATACCCACACAAATTAAACTTCAATTTCACGTTAACTTTGGTAAAAAAAAAAAAAAAAGTAAAACATTGCAGGCACATAGTTCAAGGCTTGTACTCTAAAACAGTGTTTCCCAACCCAGTCCACGTTTTTGCTTTCTCTCAGCTCCCAGTGCACCTGTACCAGGTATTCGATGTTGCTGATTGGCTAGGAGCTGGGAGGGAACAAAAAAACGTGGACTGTCCAAGGTTCCCCGAGGACTGGGTTGGAAACACTGCTCTAAAAACTGTGGCCAGTTTATCGCATTGGAAACTACAAATGTTCCAGAAAAAAATTGTCTCAAATCAGGCTTTCAATCTCAAAGCAATGAATAATGAAATGGTACAAATGGTAAAAGTTCAGGAGCAGAAACACTCAGAACGACAATAAATCATAAAAGTGTACCTCTCTGTACCTCATTCTAGTCCCAACGTACCTGAAACACAGTCGACAACTACAAGTGCACCATCAGTAACTCTGAGTGCAGCTGTCACTTCAGAAGAGAAATCGACATGCCCAGGGGAGTCAATGAGGTTTATCAGGAAACCAGAGCCATCCTTGCACTGTTTAATGAAGGCCAGGTCATTCTCCTGGAGCTCGTAATACAACGAAATAGCGCTGAAAGGGAAACGATTCACTTCAGTGCCACCAAATACGATCAGATGCATTGAGGTCTTGACAGCAATAATAAATGACATACTAATCATTCCAATCAAAAGCACTTAAAAGACAAAGCGCTGCTGTTTTACAAAAAAACCTTTTGGATAACCATACGGGGGAAATTAACAAATAAGATCACAGGAAATATGCCTACATCTGCAGAGCTAACAAGTTACAAGTCACAGAGCTAACAAGTTAGAAAGTTTAATTTGTTTAGGTTACTTGCTAAAGTCTACAATAGCTAGACGCCTTTTGAAATGTGAACTAGCTATTTTGTGTATACAGCTAAGATCTTAACAATTGTGGTCCCTCAGCGGTTCAAATCATAAAAAATGGCCTTGTTTTAGATGGTGAAACCTACGTTGATTTTATGGTGATACACCTCTCTTGTTCATCTTTCCGTGTATCTGTGAACCTGGTTTCCCCAGCCCGTGCCGAGGCAATGATGCCTGCTTTGCAGACCAACGAGTCAGTCAGCGTAGATTTTCCGTGGTCTACGTGGGCAATCACAGACATGTTCCTGATATTGGACTTCTTGTCCATGATTGCCCGGATCTGGTCAACAGTGAAGTTCACCTGTTAACCAAGCATAAGAAATTAATTTAATTTCTTATATTAGATATAGTATAGGGCTTTTTACAAACAGATTTACACAATGCCCATTACAATTCATCCTAGAGAAAGCAAAAAACATAAAATGTTTCGTTTTTCTTTATCGGGGAAATGGGGCCTGTAACAGTCTTTAAGTCTCAACAAAATTATTCGATTGGCTGCTGTGGTTAGTAATTGTATGGTTTCTCTAGATCTTTCATTTCAGTTTTTTTTGTACAGATTGAGGGAAACACTGAAGGGCCGCTATACGTGGAATACGTAACTTCCAAACTAACATTTGCCGCATTCTCGCAACACAATGCGCACGTACCAAAAATGTACCGGGGTGCAAAAAGACCACTGAAATGCAGCCTGCGGCACAACGCAGGCAATCATCAAGAATACAGTCAATTATTGCATAAACGTCCACTGTGCTTCCAGAACCTTCCGTAAACCAGCCTCTGATTACATGCCAACAGACTGCTGCAGCCGCAGATAAAATGGGCGTTAACTCGCTATTAATAACAAGGGGTAACGTTATTCCAACTGTATTTATACTTGTTCGTGGGCAGATGGTGTACCATAACCAACAGCAGTCAAAGAGTAAAGATTAGATTACAGAAGATCTTTTAAAACAGCCAAAATCGTTTATGCATAAATGCCAGTTTGTTAATACAAAATATTAATGTGGCGCATTGACAGCAGGCTAAATCTCCTACTAGCAATGTCCTCGATAGTACGGCACGAATGCCAAATATATAATATTATTTTTCCATAACACTGTAATATTGTTAATGTATACAAATGTAGATCGTTGTCGCTAGATAAAATATAGGCTGTATATTCTTTCGTGACTGGCCTTTCCGAAAATAAAATCTGCAGATTCGAAAAGTACAAGTGATGACAACTGACAAGTTAGAGGATAATTATTGAGAAACACTGGAACTATTATTTAAAATATGCCAACCTACGAAATCAGAATGAAAATCCGTACCATTTTGCGTTTTATTCCCCAACCTCAGACTCGGCCGGACGGACTGACGGGCGACGCGTCTCCGCTGGGCGACTTCGGGGAAAGAGGGAGAATATGACGCAGTTTCTTAGTTTATGCTGCAGCACCCTGCATATACGGTCATGTGGAACAAGTCATATGCGACGGATCGACCCCAAAACCCGAACAAACAGCAATCTATCCCCGTTAATTTACCAAAAATAAACGCAAAAAACACCGTAGCTACGCCGCTTTTCTATAGGAGCAGATGCGCAGGTCAAATTACCGCAACTCAGGGTTCCTGCTACGTAACAAGAACTGCATGTGGGTGCATTTGTATGTAAGATGACCGATATTATTATTGTTGTTGCTCGTATTATTGTTGCTGATAATTAATAACAATGAGGAGAAACTCACATTCAGATATTACCAGTTTACGGTATACAAACAGTTGTGAGAAAAAGTTTGTGAACCCTTTGGAATTATATGGATTCCTGCGTTAATGGCTCCTAAATGTGATGTGACCTTCATATAAGTCATTATAATAAATAAAGACAGTCACATTTAACAAACACTTGCATATAACATTAGCAGTAATAATCAATGTTGCATATAACATTGATGTGAATAATCAAACTGAAGCAGAAATGTCAGAAATCTTTATGTAAAAATAAAACACAGTTCCAGACTGTCACGTTTTTATCCAGATTTTTATAAGTATATAAAATAAGTTTGCATTATACGTTATTCGCACCCATAGTTTCATGGTAATTCACTGTGTTTTTCTTTCTGCGTTTGTTTTCTTAGTTTTCTCTTATGTAAACCTGCTGCCTTCACACATTACAGTTCAGAATGACCGGAAGTAGGCTGGACGTGCGCTGCTTTCTGCGTGCTCGTTATTAAAGAATAAAAGCACCTCCGGTTATTTCCCTCCGTAAAGGGTCATATCTACTGCCGCATTACAGAAGTTTCCTCTAGGTGTTTATGTACGTCCAGACTCACGTCATGATAAAAGTAGTTAAGGAATAGTTTTGTCAGTCAACTAGCTGCAGTCAGATCTGTGTTTTAATGTCGATAAGTGAACAGTGGGCATATAAATTCAACTCTTTAGAATCAATCCGGTTTTAATTAATGCGCAGTTGGTGTTATCGGTTACGTAATTCTGGATTCTGCGCTTCAACATAATTTGGGCCATAACCACCAACAGGAAATTACAATAGACCTACAAAAAGAAGGAATCAGTTCTAGCTAGCATCAATTTCGCTTTGTGAAAACTGCCACCACCTTACACAAAAATATTAATCCATCCTGGCCGGGTCTGCTGTTGAATATCGCTTTTAATAACATGGTTCGTTTCTGGTTTGTATTCATTTGTACGTTTGTATCTCTCTCGTAGGTTGAATATTTCAGGAATATAAAGCAACCTGCAGACAATATGTTTTAATTCAAATTATTAAAATATTAAAGTGTAATAATTAGATGAATGGAATAACAAAACATTTGACAAATACGTGGATTGAAAGAGATAATTAAATATATCTTTTTAAAATCTCTGTTAGGCCTAACAATGAGAAGTTTACTTAACCCATTCAGTTTATGGTCATTAACTGGAATATATAACTAAACGTGTGTGTGTTGTATACAATTTAAAGCAAGTCTGTAACTTCGAATACTTTCAAGCTTTTATTTTGAAAATTGTAGCTCCTTGTGTCACCGGAAGTACTTCTTTCGAAGTCAAATGCCGCTTATTCCGAGTTATGAATCCGCCTGGTCGAAATATGTTCTGAGTCTTACTGGAAGGGTTGTTTAAAACTACCATTATTTTAGGGATTCTTTGATTATGGTTCTTACCAACAGTATACGATAGTGTTTTTGACGGCATGTTTATTTCGCTTGTGACAGAAACTCTGTGCTGCGTAGCATGTCCTCGAGCGATTGCCTGGTTATTTGGACTGAACAAAACAACGACATTGTCAGAAAGTGGAAGGTACTTGAATGGTCCTCTTTGGTACACTACCGAACAGCATTTTTTGTACTGTAGGTATCGATTGTGATTTGCTGTCGATAGGTGGCGTAGTGGTTCAGGACGTAAAGTCGCGGGAAGGGTGTTTATTTTGAGTCGCTTCAGTGAAATATCCAGCTGGATTAGCGGGTTGAAAAGGTTGTTTTGAAGCAGATTAATAATTAGTAATTTTAAGAGTTTTGTTTATGTTTTAGTGCGCAGAGAGAAAACATAAAGCAAATGGACAAGATGTACGCTGCCAGTACTACACCGAACTGTGCAGCCTACTTCACATAATACAAGGTACGTTCGGGGGGAAATGTCAGGGCTGTATGTGTTTTGGCACGGGCGTGTGTCCGCACGCAATCTATCGGCCTTTTTCGCCTTTTGCAGGAGCTCCGTGTGTCGCTGCGAGCCTTGAGCTTGAACTGACGGTGCTTTACAATACTTTGCTGTTTTCACTGAGCCTCTCAAAGTTTGGTGAAGCGGGAGACTTACTGACCCAAGGGATCATTAGAGGTACTGACGCAGATACCCAGCTTTTGGTTAAACTTTACTCGACGGCAAGTAATATAGTACTATACTATTACTTATATATTAATTAACCACAAACTAAGTCAAACACTCTGTGCCTTATATATGTTCTCATTGAATATATTTAAACAAATGTCTAGTTAAGTCATCGTGTGTGCTACTTAAACCTTGGTTGGTATAAAGCTATCAGTTATTCATAATTAGATGCCCAAGAACAGTCTTTTAGTTTGTGGCACACTTTTCCAAAGTTTTGGAAGCCTTTGGATGTCAGCCCCCCAGTTCAGACCTTCTGCTCCTCTGGCGTGAGTTTCTGGAGAAGTTCCAGAGCCTGAAGCTCCTCCCCAGGGCCCACGCACTCCTGTGTGTGCAGTGGACCCTATGGCTGTCTACACAACAGCTGGACAGTATCCAGAAGCTGCTTCTGCCAGACTCTCAGGTATGATAGTGGGGTGACGGGCAGCATTATTTTCTGTTTGTTCCAGGCAGCTTGTATTAAATCAATTATTCAGGCATGTAGCTGAATGATCACCCTTTAGAATCCAAATTTCTGATGACAGCTTACAGCTTTAGGGTCTAGATTCTACTTAAGATCTAGTCAGTTCTTCCAAAACAAATGCACCACAAATCCAAAAGGTCCAGACTCAAAAGGAAAACCTTAAATATGCATCTGGTTTAGAGTATAATGCAGTGTTTCCCAACCCAGTCCTCGGGGAACCCCGAACAGTCCACGTTTTTGCTCCCACCCAGCTCCCAGTGCGCCTGTACCAGGTACTCGGTGTTCTTGATTGCCTGGGAGCAGGGAGGAAGCAAAAACATGGACTTTCCGGGGTTCCCCGAGGACTGGGTTGGGAAACACTGGTCTAATAGGCTCCTGGGACAGCCACCTTGCACTTGATTGGTTATCTGAAGATTCTCTACCTTTCAGGATGGGATCACATCACTGTCTCCAGTAATTCAAAACATCCGGGTTAGCCCTGAAGAGAACCCCTCCCTTCTGCTAATAATGGCCCCCATGGCGTTGAAGGAGCTGGCTCACGTCTGCACTGTTGTCACACGAGGTCATTACCTGTTTTCTTCTTTGTTTTTCAAGACCGGTGTCACCTACATGGTGACTCTCTGCTGTAGTAGAGCGATATATAAATGGCAAATTCCCCTCAAGATGAACATTTATTCATGTACGGGCAGTAATTTGTATATTCAGTGCAGTTTGTATATTTTTTTATATATTTTTTGTTACTTTTATGCTTCACATTGAGTCGATTGCATTTTCAATTTCGTTGTTCAAGTGACAATGAATCAGAGTTACGCAGAGCGTATGGGAGCACTAACTCGGAAAGTCAACCTGTGTCTGTAAATAAATGTGCACTTTCATTTGTGTAATATGCATAGTTTTTATTATTAGTATGTTTTTGCCTGCCTATAATTTCCGCTAAAATTTGACTTATGCGGAGGTTTGTGAAGTGGACTTCTTCTGTCAGTCGAGAACTGCCTGTATTGCAAATAATTTGTTTATTTTCTAACCTCTGCCCAATGGAAATAGGCTGCATTGGAATCCTTGGCGTCAAAACCTCATGACTCTTGGATTCTGTCAGGTCTCAGTGTCCTCGTCTTTCAGGTGTAGGAAAGATGAAAGAGGACAAAGACTCGGAGGCTGTCCAGATCCTTCAGGATGCCTCCACGCTGCCCGCTCCCACGTCACTCCTGGCAGAGATCCACATGCTGACTGGCATCTGTTTGGCCAGGCTGGTGAGGGCCACAGCATTAACTGTTTAAATGATATTTCTAATGTTTTTTTATTCTCCATCATCACATGCTGCTTTGATGGATGTTTCGCTATGGGTAATACCGTATAAAACAGTGTTTTTCATTGAGTATTTGGGTGTGCTATCCACGTAGGATCGACCTTGAGCCTTCATGTTCATTTGACTCAGTGCTTGACACTTCCTGTTCACAGGGCAGACCTCAGAGCTCCCTGCAGTGTTACAGGAGAGCACTGGAGATGGGTGCCAGCTCCAGGACCGTCCTCTACCTGGGCTCCCTGCTACACAGGCAGCTGGAGAATGGCCCGGCTGAAATCGAGACGCTCCGTCTCCTTTGCACCGTAAGCGATTCCTCGCGCTTAAGCCCATCTGGATGCCTGGGCGTTCCCCTGACTCCCGTGGGCCGTGTAACGTGACGCCCTTGTGGCGGGCGGACTCTCCTGTCCTATTGTGTGCAGACCGCCCTCTCGCCAGTTTCGTGTGATCCATCCAGTACCTGGGTGCCTCTGCTTACGCCGGATACGCTGCTGGGTGGCCCAGCATGTGACTCGGTCTTCGCGATGCCTTCCCTACTTGAGATACAGCACACCCTGGCACACAGGTGTCTGCATTGTGGAAGGTGACTGTCTGATATTCGGAGATACTTCACTTCGGTAATATTACTCTGAATCTTCATATTATAATTTACGGTTGCTGTATAAATGTACTTCCTTTAGGATTTCGGAGGCAGCAGAAAACTATCTTGACCTCCTTGCTACATTGCAGTGCGACCTAAAACAATTGGTAACATTCTCTTTAGCCTTTTTATTAAATGTAGCTCTTTTAATGTACTTTTTAAATAAAAGTGCTCATAAATTAATCACAAATTTTGGCACGTAGATTGTGATGGTTCTAGTAGTACTCAATAACATGTTAAACATTTATTGAACATTTATTAGGCCTCTGTTAAGTTTTCTATATGAATATTTTAGGTAAACACAGATGCCAACTCAAGGCTGCCCAGAGTGCCTGATATCTACTTGGAGGCTGCAGTCACCCTTCTCAAGGCTGAGAGATACTGGGATTCCATAGCGATCTGTGAAGAAGTCATTATGAAAACTGCGGAGCTCATCCCGGACAGACTTGTGTTGGAAATGCCCCTTAGGACTGAGCAGGACGGTGGCTCTTTGGCGCCATTCTCTCCTGAGATGAGGGGGCTGTTTGCAAAGAGTGGAAAGGCGGAGGAAAGGCTGAACTATGTCTTGTGGGCGGGGGCAGCTTTCCTGATAGAGGGCCAGGCCTACGGCTGGATGAAGGAGAGTAAGGGAGAGATAACTGCTTTAACTAGGTAAGGCTTCCGTGGTACGCTGATGCTTTCAGAAGGCGTGTGTTTCTGGCTCCTGGGACATGACATAATGGCTATTTTTATTACTTGGTAAATTAGCTAAACTCAGACTCAGGTGTCTAACCTCACTTCTTTGTAGTTTATGTGAAAATGTCACACTGCTTCTGTTTCGTTTTTCAGATCCATCAATCTCCTGGTGAAGGTGCGTCTTAAAAACGAAGGTCAGCGTCAGTCCAGAGCGTTTCTCCGTTTGAATTTGATGGCTGTAATGATCAGTTGGATGTAACAAACCACCGTGTGTGTCTCAGAGTGGCAGCATCGAGACCCTGGAGACAATGCTGCGAGTAAGGTGGCAGATTTACAGAGGCTGAAGGCTCTGGCGCTAGCTAGCCGCGGCGTCGGGTTTATGGACAGGAAGCAGGAAGGCACAGCGTTGCAGGATTTCCAACTCAGTCTTCAGGCTTCTCCAGGTATGGTGGGACTTTGAAGGCTGAGATTAGAATGCAATGGTGGCGCTTTGTTTTTCCTCGTTTCTCATCTTACTCTCCATGAGATGCACAGACACGCGTATGAAGCGAACGAGGTTAGGAGCCATGCTCAAGGGCCCGACAGTGGCGTTTGTCTGCTAGCCATGGGATCTGAAGCATTAACCTTCCGATCGCCGGATCACAGCCCTAACCTGCTGAACGACTCGCTACCCCCAGAATACTTACACACACTTGCTTTTCAGCTGCCATAATTGACATTTTATATTCATTTCTTAGTAACACTGTATAATTAATTGACTGACTTCTGAGGTGTTGATCTGAAGCCAGAGGCTGCTGTTCTCCCTGTACTCACAGGGACTGAAGTGGTGGAGCTCTGGCTGACACAGGTTCTTTGGAACATGGGGCGTGAAGAAGAAGCCACCACCTTCTGGAAAAGCACCCGGAGAACCAGTCAGGTGCCTGAACTAGTGCCAAACTGCTCAAGGTGAGGAATCTCGCTGCTATAAACAGAAGATCATGGTCACAATCATTTCATTAATGGCTTTTGCTTTATTAATAATCTGAATCCTGTTGTTTGTTATGTGATATTTAGCTCATTAATAGGCCTATGCAATTCCTTATTTTACCCATATTTATCTTGTATAAATGTATGGGGTTTTGAACAACACAGCAGTGAACTGTTTTACCGACATTACGGTAATGCCGTTTGCAGGAATGCTGCAGTTTTCCTGCATTTACAGTCCTACCTTCAGGAGAAGATGCCGGCAGATTCTGAGAGCCTGAAGAAAATGAAACTTAGCAGTGAAGCTGCAGCGTGACTCGGACTTTCTTGGAAAACATCTGGATCTGTTATTTCAGCTTATTTCAGTCATATGAATGTGTGAGACATTCATTATAGCAATAGGAGAAGGTCTGGAAGTAAAGAGTAAAGCAGAAAGACTAAATAGCTGTACATTGGTAACCTTATATTACACTGTGTGGTTGTGTCTATGTATTGCACTTAAATTGCAGTTTGTTTTTATTTATAGCAACAGTGCACATCTTTTTGTGTGTTAACTTTGTCTAAAGGTTTATCTTGGTGCATAAATATGGAATATTTTATAAAAACCGTTATGGTAAAGGTTTTACATCAGTTAGCTATGAATGTTTTACGACCACAAAGCCAATGTTATCTTGGCATAGTTTATCTGGTAGTTATCCTGTTTAATCTCTGATGTCCATGGAGGTTACTAAGTATTTTAAAGCATGAGGGTTTTGCTATTGTAATATTTTTATGCAGCCTTACTAACTGAAACATTCCATTAATCAGGATTTTTTCCATCTCAGTCAAAAACAAAAGGGTGTAAGAGCAAGGAAATGTGTTTAAATTTTCCTTCCCAGATTAGTCATTGTAAGGCATCTAGTTCCTACTGGTAGTGTTTTGAGGTTAATAATGACTTATAGGAAGCATATACTGTAGGTCTTTTTTTACCAGGAAGTTTTTCCAGGTTGCCAAGACGTTTTAATGACAATTTTATTTAAAATAATTCTTAACAAATCATTCGTAAAGTTCAACACAGGGTGATTTTTAGAAGTTAGGGTTATTGTCCAACAATGTCATAAACCCTGTATTATTGTCTTTAGTGTATGAAACCGTAAGAATGCATTGTTACTTAAAAAGTTACAACAAATCCGAAATACTTAAATTACACAATTTTATACGTATTGTGTTAAATTATTTAGCTACATCAAAGGAATTTGGACGGACCTATCTGTCAGAAAGGGAGTATTTCTCTATGGATCACCTTCTAAATTATCCATTTCAGTCTCTAGTCCGGCTTCGCTTGACTGATATCGAGTGTACAATGACACAATACAGTTCCCGTGCGCTTCAGGGTGAATTTGACCCATATAACAAGTCATACTGACAAGTTGCTAAACCAATTAAGAGCAGCCATGTCGCTTACGCCGGCCTATAAGAGCAGAAACGTTCGGCTACAGCATGGTTTCTGCGACCTTACTGTTAATCTTCCCATTGGTCATCAAGCGTGTATTTTTCGGTTGCGACCAATTACAAAGCAGTTCCTAGGCAAAAGACAGCGAGAAGAATATTCTGATTGGTGGGTCCACAAGCCCTGCGTCTGCTCATAGTTTCTCTACATCTTCGAGGTGAGGGAACAGAGCGGCCTTGGAATTAGTTGCTGAGGAGGAAGTTGAAAGAAAGGCTAACGAAGGATAACAAAGTATTAAGATAAAACGTTAAAAACTGAAACAAATCCACAGCCTGCTGTAAACGGCAAAGAAGAAGCAGAATGGCTTCAGGAGGAGAGTAAGTATGCTCTAGTCAGATAGACACCGCGATGGAAACCGTATTTTCCAGTTTTTTCAGCCGTGACATTTTTAATGAATCATCACCGTCGTCGCTAATGCACCCGGCGAGTGGGAAATTTACCAACACTCTCGATAGTTTTTGTTATAATTAATGTACCAATTAAATTTGTGTATAACGTAGTATTAAAAATTGGTCTTACTTGCTATTGATAGCGAAAAAGGTGGAATTATAAGGCAACTAGCTAAATTCGGCTAATCACCGCCTTGTATGTGTATCAAAGAGGCTTACGCAGTCTAGTTATCTAGTGGAATTGGATCTTTAGTTTTATTCGAGAAAAGATAAAACATTTCTTTTCTTTTATTTCTGATCTGGAAAAATAAACGCGTGTTTCTGTCTGGCAGGGCTTTGGCCTATCGAGTTTAACCTGAAATTGTGGGTATTTTCTGCTTATTTACCAAATTCTATCAAACGTGGGCGTGAAACAACTGTTTCGGTGTTTAGTGCAAGTTATTTAAAATGCCAGTTTTAAAGTACATTTAAAAGGTCTTCGGTCCCCCGTTTCACGAAGTGCTGAGTTGTTCCCCTGTTTCACCAGTATGTTCTACCGGCTCCGGCATCCAGTACTTGCCTCCCTTATTATAAAACCAAGAACGCAGATCGCACGTTTAATAAATAGGTGACACGTTTAAATTAAAGAGATTGCCCTTTTGAAAGTTAAAATATTAAAAGAATTAAAGGTTTCCTAGTGACGGTTTATCGAATGCGCAGTGAGCATGCGCAGAACTCAGAGGGAGCACGCGCAAAACGAACGGTAACGGGCTTCCACGAGGGACACCGGTGCGAATAGCGTAGCTCGTTACCCAGTTAGGTAATGGCAGTCGTAATGTTATCCTGTGTCCTGTTAAATGAAGCGGACGGGGGTTATTCTGGTATATCGTTGAATAGAGACGACCCCCCCCTCCCCCTTTGATGTCTTTAAAAGACATCTGGCTAGCCCATCACCTGTCTCTGGCCCATTCTCTGCCTGGCCAGCTATATTATGGCACGTCCCTGGCTTGCCCCCTAAAACTCGGGTTTTCATCATAATACGCATATTTCTGCTTTATTAGATTTTCCGTAGTTTTGTTTTGTTTTATTATTTTTAAGTAGATCATTTTACGCTGCGTGTTTTTCATGCTGTGTCATTGGGCCTGGTCTGCCTGAGCGGCATATAATTTGTTTACCACTTGAGGAACAAAACAGCCCCATAACTAGGAAAAGTGCTATTCAAGAGGTATGACTAGTGCAAACGCATTTAAACTAGGAGGGTAGTCTTTTCTTCAATGCCTAAATGACTGGTAAATTACATTTATTCAGTAGTAATTGACTACTTATTGATTGGTGTCAGTATATCCTGAAGCTTGAAAATGACTCATCATTGTTTGCAATAAGCACATTAGATGTTGTCCCCACCCTCAAATATTTACGAAGTAGTTGTGTACTACTGGGCTGAAGTGTAGCGATAGGTGAGATGCATTTGCGCAGGAATGTAAATAATGTATAATGTAGATTACCTGTTAACACTGTTTAGCTAAACCGTCTTCCAAGCGGATAAGTCCACTAGATTTTAGTGTAACCTCCTTCGCTTACCTGAAAGTGATGTGGATACAAATTTGTTGGCAAGTGTTGAAAGAAGCACAGGATGCTAGTAATTCATGTCAAATACAGAGTAGAACTTTAATGTTGGTTTTGTCTTTATTGAAATGCAAAAAAAATATGTTGACAAAGATGGTCAGTTTTAAATCCTAGGTGAACTATTGCCTTAAACTTGTCTCCTTGGTCCTCTGTGCAGAAAGGTTTTGTATAAAAAAATCCTCTTAAATACTTCCCTTTTTTATTTTTAACAGATCCAAGAATGATGATCTTTCCACTGCAATTTTAAAGCAGAAGAACAGACCCAATCGGCTGATTGTTGATGAGTCCATAAATGAGGACAACAGTGTGGTCTCTCTCTCTCAGGTGTGGGATCGTTTGAGCAGCTTTTGGAGCATCTCACTGAGCGATGCTTGCACAGGGTCTGGCTGCCAGTCTCAAACGTAATTTTTGAGACTTCAGAGGCTCCATTCACAGCATTTTAAGAAGTACCTCTAGTGACAACTGGACTGGAAGCCCATCTGGCAGAAATCCTCTCCATTTCCTGTGCAATACAAACAAATTTTCAATTGTGAAAGTGAAATAAGCCTTGTGTCTCTGGGGCATAGAATTTGTTTTATAACCTACAACCACAACTCAAAATGGATTGTGAATGGATATTTTTAAACATCTGAGCCAAGTAAATCAGTTGTGCTGAGAATAACCGTCTGTTTTCACTTTGCTCACATTGAACACCAAGAATCTGGGGGCCAGTGAATCTGTTTGCTCTAATGTGGCAGGACCCCTCAAAGCAGCAGTACTTAATGTCTTAATCTGCTGGCAGGCTAAGATGGATGAGCTGCAGCTCTTCAGAGGGGACACAGTGCTGCTGAAGGGGAAGAAGAGGAGGGAGACGGTGTGCATCGTGCTTTCTGACGACACCTGCTCTGATGAGAAAGTGCGCATGAACAGAGTTGTCCGCAACAACCTCAGGGTTCGCCTGGGTGATGTTATAAGGTAAACGGCTGCTCTCCACCTCCCCTGGTCTGGAGATGATGGAGAACTTATCTACCATTCACACCTTTGGAATGTTAATGCTCGCTGTCCTGCTACAGCATTCAGCCCTGTCCGGATGTGAAGTATGGAAAGCGCATCCATGTTCTACCCATCGATGACACAGTGGAGGGCATCACAGGCAACCTGTTTGAGGTTTACCTAAAGCCATACTTTTTGGAAGCCTACAGGCCGATCAGGAAAGGTAATGTGACAATGCTGATTATCTTAGGTTTGAATGATACTTATTTTCTGTAGAAGAATTGTGAGCTCCCTCAGTTATTTTGACTTGATTTCACTTTGTGTCCTTGAGTGCTGAAAAGATCAGCGTGGTTTCTTTGTTAGACTTTTCTGATGCTGTACTCGGCCTTGACTCGTACAAACCTTAAGCATATCATTTTTTTTGATTACATAAATAAATGCTGTCTAACAATAGCTATCCAAAGAGGGTCTGTAGGCAACACTTGTAGTGGGGGGGGCACATCTCAGATACTGAATGGGACACCACATCTTTGTCATGGCATGGGGAAAACCCCTGCTATTGTTCCGCAGGGTGGGTCCTGAACGAATTGTCCTGTTCTGTTACCTTTTGTGCTTTTTGCTGCAATTAGCTGTGTCTGCCTTCACAGGTGATATTTTCCTGGTAAGAGGTGGGATGCGAGCTGTCGAGTTCAAGGTGGTGGAAACGGACCCCAGCCCGTACTGTATTGTGGCCCCAGACACAGTCATCCACTGCGAGGGAGAGCCCATCAAACGAGAGGTGGGTTGGGCAGAGAGGCCATAGCATTTCTCATCTGTCCTTTTTCTGACAAACTGTAGAATAGCAGCCTCATAGAGCCGATGTGTGTGGGTACACAAAACAAGCTGCATTTGTGTGGATTTAGGATGAGGAAGAATCCCTCAATGAAGTCGGCTATGATGACATTGGGGGTGTGAGGAAGCAGTTGGCTCAAATTAAGGAGATGGTGGAATTGCCCCTGCGTCATCCTGCTCTCTTTAAGGCCATCGGCGTCAAGGTGGGTGACGTGTCTTCTGTTCGGTGTGGCAGTTGACCAGAGTGATTAAATACCAGGGGTATCTCACACAGAATCGGTGTTTATTTATTTTTTTTCTCTAGCCCCCGCGTGGGATCCTGCTGTATGGGCCTCCGGGAACTGGGAAGACTCTTATTGCCCGGGCTGTTGCGAATGAGACTGGAGCGTTTTTCTTCCTTATAAATGGTGAGGGAAAATCTGTAAACGTAGCATATGCCAAAAGCTAGCTGGCATAATGTTTTTAAATTTCATAATTTTAATTTGCATGTTTTGTCACTGGACATTAGGACCTGAGATAATGAGTAAACTTGCTGGCGAATCTGAGAGCAATTTGAGAAAGGCATTTGAAGAGGCTGAGAAAAATGCCCCTGCCATTATCTTCATCGATGAGCTGGATGCTATTGCACCAAAAAGAGAGAAGGTGAGTGGAAGGAGTCCGTCATGAAGGAACCGGGTGGTGGGTAATGCTGAAACTGGAGTGCTGGGCCTTGAATAGATCTGGTTACACAATCGTGTTGATCTCCCGCAGACTCACGGAGAGGTGGAGAGGCGCATCGTCTCTCAGCTGCTGACTTTGATGGACGGGCTGAAGCAGAGGGCGCACGTCATTGTCATGGCCGCTACCAACAGGCCCAACAGCATCGACCCTGCACTCAGGCGATTTGGTATGTTTTTGCTGCTTCATAAATACTGGGTGAAGATCTATTGGGCTACATTGCCAGTGCATTATGAAGATGATGATGATGAATTATATAAGCCAATTTAGGCCAAAAAGGCATCAGGATCCTTAATAACTAAAAATGTTAGCAGTCTAGCTATCTGAAATATTTGCTGGTTTGGTAGTACAGCTACTGGTAGCAGGACTGTAAGCATAGATATGAGCTGTTGAGGTGAATTTGCCGCCCTATTTAAACCCCAAGATTGTCTTGTCCAGGCCGTTTTGACAGGGAAGTGGACATTGGCATTCCGGATGCTACCGGGCGTCTTGAAATCCTCCAGATTCACACCAAGAACATGAAGCTTGCTGATGATGTTGATCTCGAGCAGGTCTGTGTAATGAGGCCTAATCCCACTTAAATATGGGCTGGAGTTGCTGTCTCATTGTATATGCAGGTTTTCTTTTGGTGACAGTTCATTTTTTTTTTTTTTTTTTTTTTTTAAACTGACATCATTGAGTAATATTCCTAGATCCTTTTAGGCTGCCTGTTCCTTACATTGAAATAGCCATTCTTGGGATTTTTTTTTTCTTTTTTCTTGACTCATTGAAGAATCCGACGCTTAAGCTTGCTGCAGCTAGCATGTTGACTGTTTTGTGTACTGTAATCAGATGTTTCCTGTCAGCTTTAATGCTTACGGTTTATATGTTTTTGTTTGCATTTGTGCTTTCAGGCTTTGAATCAGTGCAAGTGTTTCTGTAGAGCTCCTTAAATTCTGAAATGTCATTGATGTTTAACCCCAGTATGCGCAAACCCTTTTTCATTTTTTAGCTATAATTAATTAGCGTGGGCTGATCAGTTCTAATCTGATTCTTATAAACATTTGCTGAGAGATACAGATTGTGATACAATCAATCATTAGAGCTGCACCAATCCCACTTTTTCAATACCAATACCTACACCTGAACAGAGGGTATCAGCTGATATGAGTACTGATCTAATACCTGAGCTCTTTATTTGTATTTACTAGTTTAAAAGAAGTTTGCCAAAAAAGCTTTAATTAGGCTACTAGAAACGTACATAACACACTATTCTGTCTCAGTTGTACATCCTTTAAGTGTTTTTGAAGCATTTGCAGTTCCGTTAAGTATCTTCCAAGCGAGTAATATGCAAGTGACAAATGCTTAAAATGCCCCGGAATTTTTCTCCCGCCGGCATCAGCATCACTTGCACTTCGCTGTGAGCGCAGCCCCTCGTCCGTTACAGCCTGTAGTGAGTTTGCAAAATGGCCCAAGCTAACGAATCCCAAATCGCCCATTGCAATTTCCACCTTCCAAAAGTTAGCGAATATGGCAGATTGCTGTTACTAGTTGTTTCAAGCGTAAAATACTTAAATTGCCGCCCTTTTATCTGATGTTTTCATACTTCTCCTACAACAAAGGGTATGCACATGATGTCATAGCAGGTGGAAGTCGTGGCAAAAAAACCGAGTGGCAGTCTTAGCTTTCGGCTTTGTCGCAAAAAACACATCTACATGGGAAAGATCTGTCGTGTGATTATACAAATTGATTTAACAAGAAATAGGAGCTGTCTTTTTACAGACTGCTAAAGACTAAATATCAGACATGGATCGGTCACGTATGGCTGAATCCGTGATCCGTCTGATAGTTGTAGATCAGTGCCAATATCGATCCCAGATATCAGAGAGTGCATCTCTGATAACTAACTTTAATTTCTCATTGCAGAGGAATGTGTAGGAATGTGAGGAACTTCTCAGCTTATTTGTTAAATCTGCTGTTCCAGGTTGCTAATGAGACTCATGGCCATGTGGGTGCTGACCTGGCAGCCCTGTGCTCAGAAGCGGCCCTCCAGGCCATCAGGAAGAAGATGGACCTCATTGACCTGGAGGATGAGACCATTGATGCTGAAGTCATGAACTCCTTGGCTGTCACCATGGATGACTTTAGGGTGAGAGCGTATCCTGTGGAAATATGGAATAAAAATCCATTCATTGACCAAGATGGATTCATGTGAAATTGCATTCTCTGTCTGAAATGGTTTTTTTGTGGTTTCCCGTCACAGCGGGTTCCCTTTTGCAGTTGATAAATTTGACCTGTTCCTCATACCTTGTTGTAGTGGGCACTTAGTCAGAGTAACCCCTCAGCCCTCCGGGAGACGGTGGTGGAGGTACCCAATATCACCTGGGATGACATTGGTGGACTTGAAGATGTGAAGCGGGAACTGCAGGAGCTTGTTCAGGTAAATGATGTCATTTTGTTTTTTACAGTTATTTATCAAATTTTTGCCCAAAGCGGTGTTCAAGTGAGACACATAATACATGCAAAGGAGCCAACTAGGCAGAAATGCAGCTAGGCTGAGCTTCCACTCAATGCCCAGCGAATGCGGTCATCATAGAAGAAACGTTGGGTTCTGTGACCCATATTGTTTGCATATTTGCTAAACTTGTGGAACATCTTGTTTTTATAGTATCCAGTGGAGCACCCAGACAAGTTCTTGAAGTTTGGCATGACCCCATCCAAAGGGGTTCTGTTCTACGGACCGCCTGGCTGTGGTAAAACGCTTCTGGCAAAGGCTATTGCCAACGAATGTCAGGCAAACTTCATTTCCATTAAAGGCCCGGAGCTGCTGACCATGTGGTTTGGTGAATCTGAAGCCAACGTGCGGGAGATCTTCGATAAGGTCTGAGTGGTTTGTGTAATAATGATGAAATTTTAATGAAACTATAGCTTTTGGACTCTTATCTAAACAACTAATCTGATCAAGTCAAATAGCCTGAATTGTAAGATTACTTTGATCTGAGTTTGTGGAAAATACGCAGTTATGAATAGATGTTGTGATCTTAGGACTCAGCGATTCGATTAGGCATACAGTATTAAAATATTGCTGGCTCAGTTCAGACCTCTTTTGAATTCAAGTATTAGGTTAAGAAATTTACTGTACATTATGCATTTGACAAGTACTGGGCGCATGGGGAAATGTTCGTACAAAATGTATCTTTGGGCAAATTAAAAAGGAAGCTTTGATCTTGAGTGTACATCAGTAGGTGGTGCTGTTGACTTTAACAGATTCACCACTGTTAATAATATTCAGTATTTGTCCCCAGCTATATACAGGTTTTTGTGTCATAATTTTTTTTCTAGAAATAACTGTAAATTCACTATGAAAAAGCATGCATCCTGGTCATTTTGGTGGGGAGGTAATTAGCCTGATGTTAAACAAGCTATATTCTGTTCACAGGCCCGTCAGGCCGCTCCATGTGTTCTCTTCTTCGATGAGCTTGACTCCATCGCAAAGGCCCGTGGTGGAAATGTGGGTGATGGCGGCGGGGCTGCAGACAGGGTCATCAACCAGATCCTGACTGAGATGGATGGCATGTCAAGCAAGAAGAACGTTTTCATCATTGGTGCCACCAACAGGCCAGACATCATTGACCCTGCCATTCTCCGACCTGGCCGACTCGACCAGCTCATCTACATTCCTTTGCCAGATGAGAAGTCCCGCATGGCCATTCTTAAAGCCAACCTCAGGAAGTCTCCAATCTCAAAGGCAAGGTCTCACTGCCAAAATGAGCCTAATTCCTTTGCTTTAAACGCCTGTTTACACCAGTTGCAGATGTTTATTATTTCTCATATTTGGTGTAGGATGTTGATTTGGACTTCCTGGCCAAGATGACCAATGGTTTCTCTGGAGCTGACTTGACTGAGATCTGCCAGCGAGCATGCAAGCTGGCCATCAGAGAGTCCATAGAGAACGAAATCAGGCGGGAGCGCGAGAGGCAGACCAACCCTTCAGCCATGGTGAGCATCCTGGCACCTAGCCATCAGTCGCTTTAGTTACAGTCAGTGTACATAGGGATTGTAAAAACTTGCGTGGCTCAAATTGCAGGAGCAGCATGGTGGTCTGCTGGTTAGTACTGTTACCTCACACCTCTGGGACCAGGTTCGAGTCTCCGGTTGGGTTACGCGTGTGTGGAGTTTGCATATTCTCCCCATGTGATCATGGGGTTTCCTCCGGGTACTCCGGTTTCCCCCCACAGTCCAAAAACATGCTGAGGCTGATTGGAGTTAAATTGCCCATAGGTGTGCATGTGTGAGTGACTGGTGTGTGTGTGTGTGTGTGTGTGTGTGTGTGTGTGTGTGTGTGTGCCCATAGAGTTGTTCCCCACCTTGTGCCCATAGCTTCCGGCATTGGCTCCGGACCCCCCTGCGACCTAGAATAAGCAGTTTGGGAAATGGATGGATGGCTGAAATTTTATAGCAAAAACAAAACGGCAGCTCGGCTCTCATTCTCACAGGAGGTTGAGGAGGACGACCCGGTTCCTGAGATTCGCAAAGACCACTTTGAAGAGGCCATGCGTTTTGCCCGCCGCTCTGTCAGCGACAACGACATCCGCAAATATGAGATGTTCGCTCAGACACTGCAGCAGAGCAGGGGTTTTGGGAGCTTCAGGTAAGAAGCCCAGGGTCCAGCCTGGAAACATCACCTCTTCTTCTACATGGCACCAGATGCTCCATATTGTCATTGTTTGAAGTGCTGTTCTTGTAGAGTGTTCTCATAATTCAAAAAATCGGTGCCTGCGTTCTGGAAGTTTAGTCCTTGTTTGTCCCCTCCCCCACCCCAAATTAGGTTTCCATCCAGTAACCAAGGTGGAAGTGGACCAAGCCAGGGTTCTACTGGTGGCAGTGGGGGCAACATCTTCAACGAGGACAACGATGACGACCTCTATGGTTAAACTGGGTGGCAGGCATCCTCTCGGTGCTTCAAATCAATCCATCCAACTTGGGCAGAAATGTACAAAACCTACCAACAAAATTCCATATTTACAGACTTTATGCTTCTGAAGTGTTTATTTTTTAAAATGTACCATTTTTTCTCCCCTTCTGCTTTGGAGAAAGCATGTAGCCTTCTGTTTTGTCCTTGTTCTGGTTTGTAAAGGGATCTTCCTGACAGCACTGGTCATTGGCTCACAGGGGATGGACATAATGTGTGGTTACATGTGCGAAGTAGTGGCTTTGACCTTAAATTTACAGCGTTTGGTGTGCAGTTGTAGTAACGGGCTCAGCAAATAGCAAGTAAGTGCAGAAAGGAATCTGCTGATGACGTTTTTTATGGAAGCACTGCATAATGTATTACAGGTTTGAGAAATAAATTAAGTTGTCATAGTGTCTGTAAGACCATTGTGTCGTATTAGTATTGCAACCACACTGAAATCTATGTAGCAACTGGGTATTTTCCACCAAAAACCTGCAACTTTCATCTCCGAAACCTTTTTGTTACTGTTATAATAAACCAGTAACTTATTTTTTTTTTGCAGTGATACTGTAGTATGAATTCCTGAAGGGAAGATGTGAGACCTGTGGAAGTAGCACTACTTCCCAGGCGTCTGACCAAAAGCAATAAAAAAAAAAAAAAAGTTCCAGATGGGTCCCAAATCTACATTGAGCATCTGGCAGTTTTACCTCAAAATGAAGATAGTATTAGTATCTCTCTCTCGGAGTTGGAAGCCACGTTTCACACACTCTTGCTTCTGGACTGTTTCCCTCAAGTCTGTTCAGCTTTGAGTGCCAAGTGCTGTCATATCTGAGAATTCGAGTTATGCCTTGTTTGACATTTGAAGTTTCCACCGCCCATGTGGCCATGGTCCAGGTTTAGGGTAGCTTTGGTGTAGTAGTACCTGAAATGTCATTGCATTACTGCCCTTTGATTACAAGAACAGTAATAAATGGAGTTGTGCCCCTTCCTGATGCCCTTAAAGTTCACTGAAGTTGGACGCATGCTATATAGGATGTTGGATGCCTTTTGGAGCTTGAGTGTCGCCTCACCGTCACCTGGGGGTGGTGGTCTGGGGTGTGGCTGGGGCCCTTTGGTCTCCTTAAAAGCGGGCGAGGGGGTGAGTAGGCATGAGACCATGTTACTGTATCTGACTGCCGCGCTCTTGGTTTAGTAAGGCAGCAAGTAACTGCAGTATTGGCATGTTTCATTTTTTAAAATATCAGGAGGTAGTATGCATTACTGGTGCGTCAGATGTTATGTTTGATGAACTGCTCATTTTGAATAGTGTCTTTAGGGTGATATAGGGTTTCAACATGAGAGAAACTAAATTTTTTTTTAAATGATTAAGCATGGATAGAAGAGGTTTAGCGTTTAGTTCATGGTGCACTAATTTTAATAAAGCCATACAGCCGCTTGGATGTGAAGGTGCCGTTCGTGCCCATTTGCTGTGCTTGCGTTTGACTTGGTGCTATTTATTTCCCTCCTGAATCTATGAATTGCTTAAATACTGGAGTAAAAATCGCAAATTTTCCTTGGTAAATAAAGGTTAAAACGCGTGGGTGATTTTACAGTGTCGGTTTTCAAATATTTCCAAAAAGATCTGCGTGCTTGTTCTGGTCTGTACAGCAGTCTTGGGCAGAGGTAAAGGCATCAGCCTTGTAATGATATCTTGGTTTCGCTGGAATAGATGGTCTTTCAGTAGGGGTCGTGGAAGGGAAAGTGAGGATGCAGTCCATCTCTGTATATTTTTCGTCCTCCTTTCTGTGAAAAGGACGGAAACCACATACCATCTGCTTCCGGTTTTTCAATCCACAATTGTTTTTAAAGAGGGCAGCACTTATCCTACATGAAGCAGTTAAAGCTGTATTGTGAACTTTCTTGTATCATTTATTTCAGCTATAGCAAATACTAATTTAAGTGTGTTGAAGGTCAACTATTGTAGCACTTGCCTCCACTGTCGGTATTATAAGCCTCTCATTTCGGTTGAAGGATTCAATGAGTTTCATGTCTTCATCTGTCAGCTGGAAGTCGAATACCTGTAATTTTTACAACGGAGCTGATGAGTTCATAGATTTTCAAAGCACACAACAGGAGCTCTATGTAAATGGAAGTGCATCTTTCAAAACTGTAACAAGTTAAGTAACAGTTCTACTTGGATTACATGTAACAAAAATGATCAATGTCTCTAGGCTTATCGGATAATCTGAGAACTTTTAAGTGACTTTTTAATGAAGTTTAGCCAGAACCCATAGGAATATAATTATATCAGCTACAAAGAGCAAAAATAAGTCACGTCTGACATTTTTAATCGTAGGTAAATTGTAATGGATATTGTTTGCAGTGGAAATGGCGCGACATCTTTCCCGCATTTCATAATGGCTTCCCAGACGAAAGTGTATTAGCCCTCAAAGCTATCCATCTTGGTTGAGTTTTACGATTAAGTTCATAAGTATTTCTGTTTTGTCTGTTTCAAAGACCTCTCAACATGTGATAGATTGATCAGTGTGCGACTGAACCTGCAGGTTTTGCTGAATTCTCGAAGGGGTGACGCTTTTGGGAATGCAGATGATTCCTCTCTGTACATGCCATCTGCAATATATCCAACCATATGAGTCTGTAAGTTTTCAATATATGTATAGTGAGATCAGGAAACATTGTCAAAGGTACTGCTCTCTCTGCAGGCTTTCCTGCTGTTTTTGTAAATACCCAGAAACCCCATATAAAAATTCCCCCATTGCGCTCTCCTGTTAGCTGGCAATGCCATCAAGTCACCCCCATAAGCCAAGTCTTTTATTTATTAGCTTCAAAATAGATGTTTGCATTGTGTTTGGGCTCATTTGAAATCTGGCCGGTGGCTTCAGGCAGTTTACCTGATGATAATTTGGGCAGCGGTCTTTCCGTATCGGCGTGCGATCTCTATAATGCGGAGGTCTCCTATCAGCGCAGGCCCCCCGGGGGAGGCCCACGGTCGGTCAGGGGAGCCCAGGGGGCTGTAGGCAGCCACCGCCACCCCCCGGTCCCTGCAGTGAGTCAGCAGCTGCTGCTGGGTCAGGAATGGGTGGCATTCCACCTTCAGAAGATGTCAAGAGCTCAAGTTGAGTTTTAAGAGAAGCAGGAGATGCTCCGCTCTACATGCTGTCCATACAAGCATCATGTCTTTCAGAAGTAAACAAATGTAGCTGCATTCTGGGGTCAGGATTGTGCCCTGGACTCCAACACTGGTGACAAGGTCACTTCGTTTAGCATGGGTGGCTAAGTCCTGCCACTGTACTACCATGGTTTCTGCACCTGTTTTGAAAATACACAATAAAACATACCTGATTTACAACCGGCTTGTGTCTTGCGATGCTGAGAATGAGATCAGTTTGTCTGGCATTGAAGTTAGACAGTCCAATGGCCTTCACTAGCCCCTGGTCTACCAGCATCTCCATCGCCTTCCAGGTGTCTACGTAGTGAGTGTCCGCATAACGAATGCTACCATCCGCATTAGACGGCATCATCACAGAGCCCCTCCTGAAATCATACATCCTGGGGTGCGTATTTTGGTCTGCACTGTTACCTTGAGGATGGACACAGGTGTGACCGGACACTCACTCGAAGGCCATTGGCCAGTGCATGAGGTAGAGGTCCAGGTAGGAAACTCCCAGGTGGGTGAGACTACTCCTGCAGGCCGCTTCCACGTCGTCAGGGTGGTGCTGGGTGTTCCACAGCTTGGAGGTCAGGAACAGATCCTCTCGCTTGAGGTTCTGATGAGGACAGTCATGTGGATTATATACACTACTGAGGATAGTGAAGAGGAAGATAATCAAGGTGACCATGTCTAGACTTCATTTTCTTCTTTATTAAGTGTGACCCTGGGCCACAGTGAGGTGTGAGAGGTTCTTGCTCTACCTTGCCAGGTCCAACTCTCTCCCTGAGAGCCTCCCCCACATTTTCCTCATTGCCGTAGGCGCCTGCACAGTCAATGTGCCTGTAGCCGCTGTCCAGAGCTGCCAAGATTGCTTGCTTTACCTGCAAAGGGAGACCACAGGTTGCGTCCTGCGTCCTACCAGCAGGGGGAGCCCCAGGTTGTCCACTGCTATAATTCCACACTGTGAACACACGTGTTATCCAGTGTGAATCTATCGCATATGAAGAGCAAATTTCCCAAACTAAAGCCGTCCACAGGATATGTGAACGGGATTTGCAATACGTACCATTTCTAGGGAATTGGTGAGTTTTGGAAATTTAATGAAAGTTCATCACTGGATTACATGTGGACTGAGTGAATTTGAATTTACGTCCCAGTACTGTAATACGATGAGGAAGCCTGACTTAGGTGGTCTCTACTCAAAATAAAAATCTATCCTCGTCTGGAATTTCTCTCCTGATTTCACTCATCCTCTCTACAGCTGTTATTCAGTTGGCACATTTTTCTAAAATGGCACCCAGTTTTCTCCCATATATAGCCAGATGTTTTTCTGGAGCAGTTCAGGTTAAGTGCTGGCTCAGCAAGGCCTTTCCTAGGACTTCTGTCCAGGTCCAAACCCTCTGTGTGATCTGTTGCCCACGTTCAATAAAACCTGTTGACATTCATGTAATATACTGTAGGTTCTGCCTGACCTGTGCTGGGATGCTTTTCCACGTGCCCAGGCCCACACTGGGGATCATCTGTCCTGTAGACAAAGTGACGTAGGTGCAGCTCATGATTTGCCTTGGGTGGAAAAGTGCAAACATGAAAACCAGCTCAGAGAATGACACAATATTTAAAGAGGAACGATCATCCAGGGTGGCGATGGTAAAAAACATCACTGAACCAATTTGTAAAAGGAATTACTGATGGGCTCCCTGTGAGCTGCCGGGCGCTTGTGGTGAACACCTTGATGACCACAAAGCTCCCTACTGAGACTCACACTTCCAATTGAATTGACTACATTCATGCAATTTTAACTATATGCTGTTACTTTTAAAATAACTATTTCTGCAGCTACTACAGATAGTTACGTTAAATGACTTGAACCTCAAACATAAATTGCATACAGCCATGGAAAAAAATTTTGAGACCACTGCGCAATTTTTTTTGTCTCACTCATTTCTGAGTTTATGGGTATGCACATGTGAAAAATATATAAATATTTTGCAAATTACAGCCTGGTTCTTCCTTATTCCTCATTAATAAAGGGCTTCTTCCTTGCTTCGTAGGACCTCAGTCCTGACGAACTTGTCCAAGCAGTGCACTGTACTTAATGTTGCCCATTCCTTTAGAAAGTCACTTGAGGTTGTCCTCCGATTCATGAGAAACTGTCTGATAAGTTAATGGTCATTCCCTGGCATAAGAAAGTGCTTTGGCATTCTACCTAACTGGTTTCTGGTCGTTCCCAGTATCTCCTGCTTCACCTTATTCTTCTGTACTGCTGTCTTAGAAATGTTGAACCTGGAAGCAGCCTGCTGCTCAGTGTAGCCTCTGCCAGCAGAACCACTATTAAACAAGGATTTAAAATTCAGAATTGTTTAAAAACATAGAGTGATAAGAAACATATATTTCAGCACCTCGGCATTTAACCATTTCGTAATTAATGTTTTAACGCCATTCTATATTTTGTGCACTTATTTCTATTTACAATTGAGTTCAAGTCACTTTAGCTCAGTAAACAGAGACTTTGTTCCCTTTTAAATACGTCGTTTCCTTAGGTTTCTCGATACCCGCCCACCAAAGTTAGCATCCACCTACGATAACACGACGTACAAAGGGACCAGCTTTTAAAACATACCGACAAAAATAAGATAAGATAGCATGAAGTGCTGAATATGTTCTTACCTTCTGTAAAGCTTTTATTTTCAGTCAGTTCTGGTCTCCACTGCAGTTTTAATGACTAACAGGCGGAGGTCGAAGTCTTGGTCTATCCATGCAGAAAGTCCAAAAGTTAAATGCAACCCCATGAGACACACGTTCACAGTGAAGAGCTGTAATGCGGCTTCAAACCTAGCAAGATGCTGAATGTTAAGTGGGGTTCAGAAAACCAAAAGTGGGGGAATGGAACATGTGAATGCCCCCTTGCATAAAACTGATTTGTGATTTGATTTGTTTTTGATATTTGTGGTGGGTTTCATGCTATTTTCTGTCCCTCACTAACTGGATTTCAGCTTTTATTTTTTGTCTGTCTTGTAGATGTTTCCACACCTGGGTGGGCCGGTCCATCCATCATTAATTTCATCACCAAACATAAATCAATAGCCTCATCACCAACATCCAACAACAGCATCATCACCAACTTCCATCATTAACACCATCTGCTACCCTGTGTGTCAATCCATTGTTGGTTGAGGCTCTCAAGTTGGACGGGGGGGGGACCAATTCCCCTTGGGTGGCGGGGGGCTATTGATAGTTTGTTAGACATTGTTGATGCATTCTTGAGTTATATATTTAAAAGCTGATATGACTATGATTGATAATATAGATAAATTAATGTTTGAGTAATTAACAACTCCATACAAATGTTTCCAAAAACACTTCAAGATTTAAACTGTATATTGTTGCCATAAAATGCCCGACACCCATGCAGCTGAGTTAAATTGAATTGATAAACAAGACAGGCGAAATGTTTATGTACTGGATTTGGGTTTTGACACATTATCATAGTGTTATTGAAATTGCTGTCCTCAGGAAAACTTGTTAACTATATAACCAGCTAACCTCCTTCGGTCCAAAGTCAGTTTTCTTGCTGCAATTATCGTTGACATTTTTGTTATATTTTATAGTTATAGACTTTCATTATTTCCTCACTCTGATGTGTTTGAACTTTAATGATTTTAGTGAGCAAAAATTCTCTTCTCAGATATAAACAAACTCTTTTCCAAGAAATACAAAACAGGAAAAAAATAATCTGACCCAATGAACATGTTCAGCTGATAAGTTCAGATCCAGTGATGTTTCTGTTGGTGACTGTGTCCCTGGTGACCTGCCATACTCCTCTGGTGCCCCCGCCC
>JAODJX010000042.1:5004895-5024409 GCA_026776945.1 Isichthys henryi
GCCCATTGCTTCCGGGATAGGCTCCGAACCCCCCGCGACCCAGTAGGATAAGCGGTTTGGAAAATGGATGGATGGATCTACAATATGGGGTGGGTGCATTTCCCTTTGAAATACCTTTCTTTTGATGCTTGCACTGTTCACACCTACGCACTGTTGACCAAACCATAATGGTGGGAATTATTCACTCCAGTTTAGGTAAATTATCTCTCTTACTGTTTGAGTACATTTGAACTACTAATTAAGCAAAAAGTTACACCATCCTGTGCTTGAGATCAAATGAACTGAGAAAAGATCAAACGGAGAAGCAGACCCACACACTAGAGGTATGGGATACAGAGCTAAGGTTCCCAAATAATCCATCAGATGCTCTTTTGCACTTCCCAGGACCCGTCTAATCTGCCAGGGAATTACAATTCAGCCGTTTCAGGAGGGTCTGTCTTTTGCTGGTCTTATGGTGCGTTTGATTATCTCTATCCGAGTGGGAACTCGGATGAAAACGTCTCGAAACGTCACGAAAAAAGTCACTTCCCGTCCGAAACATGCCTGGGCTGTGACGGATGTCGGACAGATTTTTGTTGTCCGAGTTTCCCCCGTGACGTAATTTCAATATGGCGGCTTACACACTCAACAGTAATTCTATTTTATAAATCTTTAAAAATGTTTTTAATGTTTTTTGTTAAATGTATTAATAGTTATAAATGTAATTGCATGTGTTTGATTTAGAGAATACCATATCGGGACCGTAAACAGTATCCTAGCAGCAATATCAGATTTTTACCAGACTTGTTAGTGTCTTTGGTTTGTTTGCCTCCCGAAAAAAGAACATCGCTATGAATGTACTAAAATATTTTATAAAGCTTTTAATGTGGTTTGACTAGTTTGTGTTTCTTGTTTGTTTGTCTCGCGGAAAAAATTATCTTACTCCAAAACTGCTGAAATATGAAGCAACAACACACAGCAGTGTGTTCATGGAGGCAGCCATGTTTGTTCCGAGATGTGGTAGCTCGAACGGGAGATAGTCGGACGTGATGTCACTGAACTCGGAATTTCCCAGTTCCGAGAGAAAAACAAATGCAACGTTACACCAAATGATTTTTCAAGTGACTCAATAATTCAGACAAATTTCCAACGTCGGAATGAAATCATGAGAGTCCTACTAGAGTTGTGCCGCACTCCCGTAATCTCGATCGCCAGGTATCGTCTTGATGTTCAGATAAAATCAACTATGTTTAATATTATCATAGGTCTTTAGTCTTGGCTCATGTAAGTAGTGATGTGGACATTGTCAGCAGTCAACAGGTGAGCTCTCTCCAGCCCCAAACAAGAATCAGCAAAGTGGGTACCGGATCTTAGGTAGGGTAGAGGGACATGAAGGAGTCTCTGAGGAGGCTTCACAAACCATGGCTCTCTTGGACTGTGGAAAAGGATAGAAACTGGTGAAGCTGTGTAGTTCAGCTTAATTGTGAAACAGTTCTTCTCTTACTGTAAATTTCTACCCGGAGCCTGATGAGAACTAATCTCAAAAGGAAACTAGCTGCATTTTTGCAAATAGTGACCCTGCAAGATCCTCAGCCTTTGCAAAATCACAGTCTGTGACAAAAATCTCTGCGACTAATGAGATGTTGTTTTTAGATGTGGGAGAGTGCCAGCCTTTAGCCTTTAAAAAGGCTTTCCATGGTCTTTCCAAAAGTCTTCTAGTGCATGGTTAGCATTAAACATATTATTCCAATTACTCATTTGTGAGAAAAATTAAATGCCGTCAAAGTTAATTCTGAGAATTTGCCCTGGCACGTTTGACAGGTGAATGAGTTCCAAAACATACTAAGCGATGCCAATTTCTAATCTTTTGTTTCTTGTTTAAGCAAATTAGTGCACATGAAAACTGTCAAAATTCCCCACATTGAAGACTGTAAATCCAGTTGCTGCCAAGGGGCTTTCTCAAACATTCTGTTGTGATTTCCGAAATATTTTCCCATACTAGATATTCGCAGGGTTCAAACCACCAGGAAGCTCTGTGTGTGTCCGACACTAGAGCCTTCATTGTGCTTTTGTTACTGAACACTGCATAAATACAAACCATCAACTGAACCACTCGAAAACGAGATTGTAACCGGATGGCTGCAGGGATGGCGGATCCACGCTAAGAACAAAGAACTGTGCTTGCAAAGCCCGATTTCCCACAGAAGCAGGGGAATAATGCCACCCAGCACCTAAAGGCCAGGCTGGGAGGAGAGGCAGGGAGTGATGGCAAGGTCTGTCCTCCCCCGACACACCCTAGTCGCATCCTGGGACTCCATCTAAGCACCCAGCCTTGATCGGGTGGCAGCTCTCATGATTTTTACTTCTTACCGGCCTCTCATCCTGCTACAGAGCCACACACACACCACAAAACAAATGTTGCTAATTCCAATAAATCTGACGATGCCTCACTGGCTACCAAATTCTAATTGCGTTCATCGTTTCCAGGCAGAATGCATGTCTTAATGAGAGACTCTGGCGACAAAGTGTTATGCTTTCGTTTATGTACAAAGCATTCAGCTTTTTAAGCTTTGGAATGGATAGCTGGTGATGTCGCAAGCCCCGGTTTCGATTCCAAAAGACATTTATGCTTCCCTGTGAATCTTGGCATACTTCATCTCAGTGTAACATCTGGCCAAACGTAAGCTGGAGCTATCAGACCCATCTTAACTGTAGATAATTGATTTCAGTTCTGAGTTAACCCTGATTTTCTCTCAGTTTGCCCAATTACAGTTCATACCACTTGGCTTTTTGCAATGTCTGCAGGATGTAATGTCAACCACTGCGGAACCAGCCCTGTGTCTATAGGCGCTGAGAAGTGCTTCCAGATTTGCTTCCGCCCACCTCTTGCATTTGTAACTGGTATGAATCGTTGTTTGAGAACTCAAGGTCCTGGCGTAAGGCCGAAAATGAAAAGAAAGAACCGGAAAAATCTCAGGCCACACCACTATGGGGGGGTGGGGCTACAGCTGTTGACTCCGCCCCCCAAAGCAGTCACTGGGCCTCGCCTCTCACCCCACCGTGAGCGCGGCTGTGGTTTTAATGGGATCCATGTGCCTTGTGGTTGCCCTTTGCGGAGCCGATGATAACCCCCCCCCCCATGCTTCTTTCCTGCCACACGTCACCTTTACAGCTCCATTGGAGGTCCGACCCACTGCTGTGCACAAATGTCACGTTATGGAAAGATTCAGCCAATGGTGCTTCTGTTTCAGAAGTATGAGGAGTCGATTGGACATTGTGCATTAATGCTTCTCATTGTTTTTTATATCAGAAGAATCTACAGAGGAAACATTTGATAGATTTGTGTATTGTGTGGCTCACATTCGGGGGGGGGGGCAGCACTTTACAGGGGCCCTATTTCAGCTGCATGAACTCAAAAGTCTCCCCCTCACCTGTGATGCAATCTCCACCATCCATCCATCCATCCATTTTCTATAATCACTTATCCAATTCAGGGTTGCAGGGGGTCCAAAGCCTATCCCAGAGGCTACAGGTGCAAGGCAGATAATCTCCGCTAATATATACATTTTAAACATAGCGTCTTTTAACATCTTCCATGCACGACTGTGACAGCGGCGGGCCTGACAGCCCCTAACCAGCTTGCTGCAGGACATCCGTCTGACCAGGTGCATTCTGGGAAACAAGAGCAGGGTGATGTTTGTAATCCTTGCAGAGCACTAAACTTGGCCTTCTACCTTTCAGCTGCCTCACTGGCTGTAACAGTGACTCCATTAGCAGGTCTTACACAAGAGGAGCTTTGTGTTTGCTGGGTAACTGGGTCACACGCCACTTACCAAAGATCTGAAGCTAATGGAGGCCGTGGCCCAGGCCACGCCGAAGTAGTTATGCATCGTTTCCCAGCATCAGCCTTTGCCATTAATTCCTCAGGACAGCAGTGATATGAAATTTCTTATTGTTAAAACAGATTATATCCATGCCACCCAATTTCCATCCACTTATCCAATGCAGGGTTACGGTGATCCTGCACCTGGTCCTTGGGGACCCCAGACAGTCCACATTTTTGCTCCCTCTCAGCTCCCAGCACACCTGCAGCAGGTATTGGGTGTTCAGCCTCTTTCTGACTCTGTCGGCTAACCGCATGACCTACTTCTCAGGAACATTGTACAGGTCAGCGGTTCGCAAACAGTGGGTACGAGATGATTTTCTGAATATTCCAAAATCAAGTTTATATATACTTCTTAGTCAGCCATCCCGCTCTGCAAAACTTATCGCTAGCAGTTTGGTAATTGGTCAGAATTCATGGCGAGGAAGACAGTAAAACTTATTCTTGAAGAATTTAAAAGTGGGATTTTAATAAGAGAGTGTGTCTGGTCGGTTTGGGCAGTATCACGGTAATATTGTCATTATACTGCAGTATTTTTGTTTGGCGAAATTTGTCGTGGGGGAATTTAATCCCATCCAGGAAATATGTCATTGTCATTTTTTGTCATCTTATTTTCCATTTGTATTCAGGCTCATCTTAACTAGTTAAGCATCATAATAAATGTGCTTATTTCCAAAGCTAACAGTTTTTGTTTGCTTGAGTTCATTTTTCACAAGTTTGGCACCTGGTACATAGTACAAATTTAATGTACACTTGTGCCTGCCAGACCACTTGGACCAATTGGAGCCTGTGTGTGTGCAGTCAAAAACCATCTAAGTAGCGGTAACATTTGATCTCAGAAGAAAAAATCACAATGGGGTCTGTATGACATTACATGGTAATTACTTAGTTATGCCATTGGCGTGTCTGTTGCGATACTTATTGTTATGTGATGGAAAATGTTGGTTGGAGTGCAAATGACATTTTGAGACATGGATGTTAAGACATGCGCAGAGAAATACAGTTAACTACCTAACTGGAAGGTGTTTCTCAATCTTTTCTGTATTCACTAAACACGGCGACTGTTCACTTTTTAGTAACACTTTGAATCCATTTGAAAAACCAAATATGTGCTGAAAGCTTTCCAGAATGGAAGCTGCAGGGCTCTTTGTGAGGAGTTTAAATTCTCCTCAGTTATGCGCAAATTGCAGCCCCTAGTTCGGTTCTATCAGCTGAACTTCAAAGTCAAAGTGAACTTTATTGTCATCTCTGCTATATACTGTTCAGGCACATAGAGAGACGAGATGAGGCGGCTCCAGTTTTTACAGTGCAACAAGGTAAATAAATATGAAATATAAAATGTACACTATCCTTGGAGATAGAGGTAGATTGTGAGACAGTTAGGGTACAATAGTTATATAGGAAAAAGTCAGGAGAGTACAGGAGAGTAACTTGAGGTTACATACAGGGTCTGCACTCAAATGAGAAGAGGCCTGGTACTACAATCACCAGAGGTGGAAATTTCAGATCCAGAAAGTACAAATCCAGACCAGGATTTTGTTTCAACCAACCAGTTGATTACTCTGTGACTGTGACTCTTTATGCTCAACTGATTGGTTGAAGCTAAATCACGGTCTGGGTTTGTACTTTCTGGACCTGAAATTTCCACCTATGATAATCACTTGGACATACAGTTTTGGGAACCAGGAAAAAAAAGCAATATATTCAGTTTACACAGGCTCTCAGATGGAACCCCCAAGGCAAGCGGAAGAGAGGCCGTCCAAGAAACACCCGGAGACGAGACCTCGAGGCAGAAATGACAAGGATGGGCTACACCTGGAGCCAACTAGAAAGAATGGCCCAGGATAGAAACCTCTGGAGATCTACCTTTGGCGGCCCATACCCCGGAAGGGGTGGAGGGCTTAAATAAAATAATAAATAACTCTGGAAACGGATGTCTACTGAGCGGCCTCGTTTTAATGGATGTTGAAAGTTTTTCACTCATGTTGCATCTATTTGCAGTTACATCAGAGCCAGATGGGACCAGCTCAATAAGGGAATAATAGAATGACTGCCTGACTTTATCGAGATCATCTCTCCTGACCCCATAAACCACTGCAATCTGCTTGGGATTTTGAAAAATTGCACACAGATTAACAAAAAAAAAAAAAAACATTTCTTTGATTCCACAAATAAAATTCAAATGTGAATAACATTTGAGATCATCGCACGCTAAGCGTGCAAGGAGACACATGGTGACTGGGGTGTCCCAGTGCGCACTTGGCACAGGAGGACCAGTGCACAGTTTAAACAGTGGCTCACTGAGAAGTCAGTAGTACCTCCATTTTCTCCGCTCACCAGCAGTGTTTACGACGATACGGTAACTTTTGGAGCCAGTGCGGCCCCGTGCCACTGGCCCAGTTTAAAAAGAGTTCCAGTGGGGGATACTGTCATCTTGGAGACCAAAGACATTCTTCTGCAGCCCTTTGTGATGATAATAAGAACTCAACTGTTCCACTGTGGTCCATGGAAACAAGAAAACCACCCCCACCCCGCCCCCTCCTGCAACCTTTACCCTCTGTATCCAAGCTTCCACAGTGGTAGCCCAGTGCAGTCTTGTCCCACGGGACTGTATTTGGACAGGCATATTCCTCACATGTGAAGCAGGTTCAGCTTCTCTGCATACCCTCTCACTGAGCATGAGAGAGTCAAAGCCTCTGGACCTTGATCAGAAGTCGTTGGTCACATCCAGGGATATTTTTAGATGGACATATGAGCCCATAAGCGAAGGCTATAATCTGCACAGACTCATAAACAGGGCAAAAAGCCCGTTGGAGATATTTTTACAAGGAGCTAATCAATTTTCGAAATCCATTTAGCGCACACACGTTGACCCAAAGTAACAGTACAGTAACCCTGTTACGTTCACCAGGGCTGGGGGCGAATATGAAAATTCACGAATAATACTCAGACTCCCCCTAACCTCAGCCCATAATAATGTGCCAGCCTGTATGATACCATCAAATCTGTACTGTAGACTCTGCACGTAATATTCCTTTGTCATTTCTTATCTAGACCTTTTAGTTTAATATTGAAACCATGTAAATTACACACATGTATATACAAAGTTACTACTGTGTGCGTTTTGGACCCTTTTTTAAAAATGCAATATTAGCGTCACTGAAAATTTTCAATGCAAGAAACACGAGATCCCAAGGCCACAAAGACTGCTAACCCATGAGTGTAGCTGGTTGCTGAAACAAAGAGGCATGTACCCAAGCCAAAATTTTTAATACTGAAGGTATAGTATGCAGTTACACTAACAAATGTTATGTACTACTAATATTGTGGATTATAAGATTTAATTTAAATTTTAAGATGTAGCAGGGTTGGAGTCTCTGCCTTGGCTGCATGTGTGTGGAGTTTGCATGTCGTCTTGGGGATTCCTCCAGGTACTCCGGTTTTCCCCCCATAGTCCAAAAACTGAGGTTCATTGGAGTTACCAAATTCCCCGTAGATGTGCATGTGTGCGTGAATGGTGTGTGCGTGAATGGTGTGTGAGTGAATGGTGTGTGCGTGAATGGTGTGTGCATGAATGGTGTGTGAGTGAATGGTGTGTGAGTGAATGGTGTGTGAGTGTGCCCAGCCATGGGTTGTTCCCTGCCTTGTGCCCATAGTCTGAGGGATAGGCTCCAAACCCCCCGTAATGCTGCTTAGGACAAACAGTTTCAGAAAAAGGACGGATGGAAGATTTTATGTGATAAAAATCATTTCGAGTATTGTTCCTGGCTTACGCATCATCTGCGAGTTTCTGCGATCTTTCAGCAAGCTCCAAAAATATTTCTCTTTAATTGTTCATTGCCAACTCGCGAATAGCCGAAACCACAAATGTCAAATTCACAAGATTTAAAGGATTTATTTCATGCTGTGACCAGCCTCTTTAAATTTCCAGGAAAAAGGATTTAATACTCGTGCTTAAACAACTTAAACTGTCACTGAAGTGTAATGCCTCTAGTAGCCTTTGGATTATTACAAAATAACAAGGTCTGATCACCCTTGAATAACCTTTCCCACATGGCTAAATTCTCTATTACGACAGGAACAAAAGCTCTAACTGTACAACAACCATTTAATTGACATATTATTGATCCCTGTGGGGAAATGCTCTTCCCACCACCTACATCTTGCTCTCCATGTGAAGGGCAGCCACCCATTGCAGCACCCAGGGAGCTGGGAGTCATGGACCTTGCCCTAAGGCTTGAACCAGCAACTCCATCAGCACAGGCTTAGCCCACTGAGCCACACGGGCCATTTTTATAACATGACAGAAATTTACCAGGTTCTAGGTATCTGTGTGCAAGAGTTGCAAATAGATAGTGAAATGGTACAAGGGAAGGCTCACCTCACTCCTTCCTTGTGTATTTATGGAATTTGTAGCGGAAGGTTAAGGGACACGGTGTGGAAGTCGACTACTGAGTGCTTGGAAGCTGAGTTGTCGGTAAACATTGCACCATGGGTCTACCGGTCATGCCAGAATAAACGATAAGGACAATGGTTACGTGGAGCCTGGCTCCCGCATATGGAAAAGAAAGCAGAAGGCTTGTATGTCCTGCCACCACGTGAAGGTCATACGACAGGCTCTCAGTGACGCAATGGAAGGGGATTGTTTAGAGAATGTCGGATTGGGTCATTCTCAACTATGCTAACATGCTAACAGGCAAACGTTTAATGGGACCACATGACTTCTGCCTATTTGCTACATGTATACCTGGCAGCAAGTTCTAGAATCTCATTATTGTAAACATTAATACTCAATAGTATATTTGCTAAACTATTCCAGCTGACATAGGTAAAGATCTCATTCTAGTTGTAGCTCCTAGCTTAGAATCTTATTGTATTGCCCAGACGGGTGTTAAGATCAGTCTGCCAGCACCGCAGACACTTTCCCGTTCAGATGATAACTGTATTTGATGTATCTTTTTCAAACTTTGCAGAGGCATTGTATGGGTGACAAACTGAAACTAGTAAAATTTCAGACAGATCAGCAAGGAAAAAAGCAGTTTTGACACTTGATCCTATTAGGAAAATAACTCAAAAAGTATTTAAAGGATCTTTTTCAAACTTTGTGGACACAGTATAGGCGTGATGAATTGGAAATTATCAAATTTTGAAATACAGTAACTTGTCCCGAAATAAGCAATGCTGCTAGGCGGCAGCAAAGGGAAGGATGAAAGATGATGACATTTGTGGATAAGAGAATTTGGTGGATATTATTACTGCTTCTAAAAAACATTATATAGATGATGATCTACATCTGCTCCCATATTGAGACAAATTGCTCAAAAATGAAGTGCTATGTGACATCAAAGGACGGAAAAGGCAGCTGTAAAAAAAAAACACTTGGATTGTGAACACAGAAACTCTAAAAGTATTTTGCATATACTTTTCAAACTTTGCAGACACAGTATGCCTGACAAAAACAATGATCACATTTTCAGACTGATTGCCCAAAATTGAAGCAACGCTGTATAGTGATACTCCCCTCAAAAAGGGCAGTTTTAGATGCTTGATCCTTTTAGCACAACAACTCAAAAAGTATTTGACAGATCTTTTTCAACCTTTGCAGACATGTTGTAATAGTGAAGATCTGACCCTGCTCAAATTTTGAGACATATTGCATCAAACTGAACCAGTGCCACGCAATAATAACAAAGAGAAGGACAGCCTCAGGCACTTGATCTTGTCAGCATGATAACTCAAAAATTATTTGTTGGATCTTTTCCAAACTTGTTCAAATCACAGCATATTTAACACAGCACTGTTTAGTTGCAGCAAAGTGAAGGGTGACTACAGAAGACACTTGACCTTGTGAGCAGGATAACTCAGGATCTAATTACTCTATTTGACCATATTACCGCTTCACAAAAGCATTATACAGATGAAAATTTATACCCAGAAATCTATACCTCATACACCTAAGATAAGATTGCCTCAAAACTGAAACAGCAGTGCTAGGTGGCAGCATTTTGTGAACATAGTAAATCTAAACGTACTCCTTTCCAGGAATATTGTTTAAGTCAGTGGTTCTCAAACTGTGGGGCACAAGATGACTTTCTGAATATTCAAAAATGAAGTTAATTTATATATTTCTTTTGTCGTCGGCTGTCCTGCTTGTTCTGACAGCATCTTTTCTGGTTTATCTCTGATCCTTGCAAAAAAATATTAAAATAACGTGCACCTTCCCAGTGGGTGGTTTCCAGGCAGGTTGTCTGCCATGGACGTTCACTTGGCTCCTTGTCCCAAAGCTCTGTTGTGACATGAAGCACTTTCAGTCCCATCAGCTGACAGTATATGCTGATTCAGGTGCTCACGTTAGAAGCAGTCAGTCTCAGCCCATCAACACCCCCAGGGACGCTGCTTTGATTCCCACGTCTGCTCTTAAAAATGTATCTATTTGTCTTTCTAGAATGAAAGTAGAAATGCCAGTACCACGTCCACCCTACGGCGTACTGTGACAGCATGCTGCTCGTCGTCCAAGGCAAAATGAAACACGTGTATCTGCAAAATACACAAAGAAGAAAATGTCTGATTTCTTGTAAGTCTTATGCAGGCCATTCATTGGCTCCCTGTGGGCTACAAGTAGCTTGAGGTCAATGCCTTGGCAACCACTAGATAAATAATGAGATATTCCTGTATGAAACAGTCAGTAATTCATAATTGACATTTCCATCCATCCATCTGTCCACCCATCTGGGCTGGTAACGGTGATAGTAGCAACAGGCTAATAGGACAGTCCAGGCTAGTGAGACCCCCAGGCAATCCCAGGCCAGTATCTTTGGATTTCTGCCTAGACAGGTGTGCTGGTTGAATAGATCTTGGTCAAATTCAACCAGGTGACACTCCCAGGATGGCTGATCCTCCGAGCTGGAATCCTCTCCTTCTCCCTGAACTGTTGCGTCACAAAGAGTCGGCCTAGCTGTCCTGCGGAAGGAACCTCACTACTGTGCTTCAGTTCTTCACATTCTTCTCATTTCTCTGTCCTCTTCCTTCCCGTCACCCTCCAAAATTTTGGATTATGGGTGCAGCTGTTGACCTTACAATAAAGGGAGAGTGTGGTCTGCAAATTCAAATTCACAGGGAAGAACAGCGATGCGTCAAAACTGCCTCCACCAGCCCGATAATGTTTTTAATTAGCAAAGTTCACTTTGAGTAATAGTAAAAGTGGAAGGAGAGTGAGCATGGTACATAGAAGATCAAACAGAACTCGGCAGGATTTTACACTTATTGGGGGTGCGGATGTTTGCGTTCACCGAGGAGTAGGCGGTGTCAAATATCATACACCGGTTCACATGCCTTTCAAGTTCACTTTGTAGAACATGCTTCTGGTAACGCTAAAAGCAAGATTGACATCAATAGGAGCATCACTGTTAACTGGGTTAACCAGTGAGTATCATGTACGCAGGGTGGATCTTAAATATTTATTAATATGTCACAAAAAATGATAGTCTGCTGCATGTCACATGACTTCAAGTGGAAAGCTCATTGGACGGACTAATTTATCTTACTTAAATTAGCAGATTACACACCCTGGGGGGTATATCAATGTATCATGCAAACAGATTGGAAAATTTCTCCTATTAGAAACTCACATTACTGTACTAGTATAATAAAAGGCTGAATATGTGAGTAACACATTACTGCTTCACGCGCTGCTCTTGAATCCACATCCCTAGTTGTCCTTCCAGGCTTTCTCCTGTTGTTGCCAGTGCAGTCTCTTATGCGGTGATGTGTTAGGGCAAGATCATCAGCACAGGTGATGCCAAAAAGCTCAAAAAAATGATAATGAAAGTCGGCTCAGATTTAGGAACCAGTCCGGATTCGCTGGGGACTGTGGGGGAACAGAAGACACTGATGAAACTACAGACTGTACCGGAAAGTGATTCCCACCCTCTGCAGGTCATCTTGGATAAACAGAGAAGCACTTTCAGCAACAGGCTGAGACAGACATGCTGCTCTAAAAAACACCATATAGGTCACTCCTACCTTCAGCCATTAAACTTTACAGCAAATCACCCAATTGTGGCAGGAGGGAACCAGCTATCGGAATGGACCAGAACCACATAGGGCGCATTCTCTGAACATTTATTTGCAATGTGCAATTTCAACTGCAGTACCATTTGTTTCTGAGCCGTTACTATGGAATTCCATGCAATATGGTTTCTGACATTTCTTGCATTATAACTGATTATTGTTGTCTATTATTATATATTGTTGCTGTCTTTTTACTGTCGAAATGTGTGCATTCAGGTACTGTAAACCTGCAATTTCCTCTGGGATTAATAAAGTATCTATCTATCTATCTATCTATCTGTTTGTCTGTCTGTCTTCTATCTATCTATCTATCTATCTATCTATCTATCTATCTATCTGTGTGTGTGTGTGTGTGTGTGTGTCTGTGTACACCAGCCAGCCATGACATTTTAACCACTGGCCAAATACTGTGTAACTCCTCCTTATGGCGTCAAACCCACTCACACCTGTCGAGTCATGGACTCCACTAGACCTCTGAAGGTGTACTGTGGTTTCTAGCACCAAGACATTAGCAGCTGATCCTTTAACTCCTCTAAGTAGCGAGGTGGGGCCTCCATGGATCACATTTGTCGGTCCAGCACATCTCACAGTTGCTCAATCCGATTGAGATCTGGGGAATTTGGAATCCAAGTTGACACCCTGAACTCTTTTTCATGTTCCTCAAACCTTTCCTGAACAATTCTTGCAGAGTGACAAAGAGCATTATCCTACCGAAAGAGACTACTGTACTTGGTCTGCAACCATGTTTAGGTAGGTGGTACATGGCAAGGCACCATCCACATGAATGCCAGGTTACCCAAGGTCTCCCAACAGAACATTTCCTAGAGCATCACACTGCCTCGGCCGGTTTGCTTCCCATAATGCATCCTGGTGCCAGCTCTTCCCCAGGTAAATGACGCACAAGCACCCATCTGTTCACATGATGTAACAGAAAACGTGACTCGTCAGATCAGGCCAGCTTCCTCCATTGCTCCATGACCCAGTTCTGATGTTCGTGTGTAGGTGCCTTCGGCGGTGGACAGGGGTCAGCATGGGCACCACAGTGGCTGCACAGTCCCATGTGCAGCAAACTTTTCTGCCACTTTTTCTGCAATTTGCACTACAGTAGCTCTCCTGTAGGACTGCACCATGTGGGGTAGCCTTCGATCCCCACGCACATCAGCGAGCCTTGCTTGCCCATGACTCTGCAGCTGTTTCACTGGTTAGCCTTCTTTGGACCATTTCTGGTAGGTACTGACCACTGCATACCAGGAACGCCCTACAAGACCTTTCGTTTTGGAGACGTCCTCACTCAGTCGTCTAGTCATCACAGTTTGGCCCTGGTCATAGTTGATCAGATCCTTGCGGTTGCCCATTCGTCCTGCTTCCAACACATTGACTTAAAGAACTGACTGTTCACTTGCCTTATAAATAATGGCGTCCTGGACAGGTGCCATTGTAACAAGATAACCAATGATATTCTCTTCACCTGTCAGTGGTTTTAATGTCATGGCAGATCAGTGTATATGTATCTATATTCAGTGTATCTATATTTCTATCTATACCGACTCTCTGGTCATCTTCTCAGGAACATAACTCTGTTAGGGTCTCAACGTGATGGACCGAATGCGTAACTCTAATACTGTTCTTTCACTTCAGTTCTTGTTACGCCCCAACCTTCCGGCTATCCTCTCCAAATATTGTACCTAAGAACATGCAGCCCATCCCAAAGAATATTAGCCGATGTTAGTCTTTACTGTGTTAACAAATATTTCCGGTAATAATTTGATAACGATTTCATCCAGACCCCAAAATAGATGCAAAGAATAAGTTCACGCGTCATCGCATTACTATAACCATTTATAAAATGATGGGTATATTATTTACATATTCCCTGATTTTTATAGGTTAACTCATGGGAACAATATCCAGTATCATTTAAGTGGGTTAAACCATCCAAGCTGCATAGACTTCACTCTACCAACTAGCTACTTGCTGATTCAAACCGATGACAGATGGTTGGTCAACAAATAAAATAGTTCAGTTCAAGGAAGCAAAGTTGAGTATAAAGAGTCACAGGGACAGAGTACTCAACTGGTTTATCGAAACAAAATCTCTGGTCAACAAAACAGCCGAATGAAGACGTTTATGTTATGTATGTATATCTGGGGACATCGGTCATGACTATGGAACTATGGTCCTTTCACAAACAATTGCTCTACATGTTGCATGCATATAAGATTAATCTCAATTAGGCATAGCTAAAATCGAAAAGATCCCATATCCACACCCACAGTGGCATAGATGGGTCTCTTGTTGTAGACCAAAGTGTTTCAGGCTCTCCAGAGCGGGGTGGTGTCAAATTGAGGCCTGGCCTTTTACTGCTACCAGCTTTTCTGAGCTTTTAGTCAAGGGAATAAGTAGGAAGGGAATGGGAGTGAACGACAAGCCTGAGTCTTGCCTCAAACCATAACATTACGCATCAGGTCAGAACCAGCGGCACAAATGTGGCGACCAGGCTGGGTCTGGGAGCTGAGGATCAATCTGTGCTGTACAGGTGATGATGATGGCCAGCTTCTTCACATACTTTGTGAACGTAAGAGGAAGCTTCACCTATTAGGCAATCAAGTCACGGTTGTATGATTTGGAGATTGCAGAATATGGGCTGGGAACTTTCTTTTACATCCTTTCTTTATTAGTCATTTGGTGTGTGTGTTTGGGCGCGGTTACCGTCTTTATCAGACAGGAAGGATTCAGGTAAAGATTTACAGGCCCGTTTTCATCCACCTACCCCCATCCCTTGCCTCATTGCAAAGGTCTTCCTTGTCACTGAACACTGAGGCTTAGCAGTCAAGCCCAAACTGTTGTGCAAAGTTTAAATATTCAATGATCTGAAGCATTTTGCATACACCGTTGTCAATTCCCGCGACTGGAACCTGCAGCTTGTGGCTCTGGCTCCCATAACCTTTACATTGTGCAAGATTTAGCCCCAACATGCAACTATAAAATTCTCACTTACATTCTGATGAATACATTGTAAGTCAAATATGAAAAAAAGCAAATACTCGGTAACAGTAGTTTGGTTAAGTAAATCACTCTAAATACCAGTAATCGAAAAGTAAAATGAATAAAAGTGTATTTGGTAACACACAGAGGGGAAATTATACAATACGTTGTTAAACACTATGGACAGGTTTACACACCCCGATCGCTACAGATACTTTTGTTAGCTGCGTCTCCGAGTATCACACTGCATATTGGTAGCCTGGGAGCGGATCACACTTCAAATCTGACTACTAAATGCACATCGCAGTTGCACCACTGTAAAGTCCAAATATTTTAAACTCAAACTATCGTAAAGCAAGGAGCATTTGTAGCTGTACTGGACCATGGATCTCTATCAATGTAGCTTCAATCATTCAGAGGTTAATAATGCAAAAGTTAGATTTAGGGAACGTAACGAAGAAGCCTTTTCCAACGCTGGAAGATGGAGACATTCCCAAGTTTCAAAACCTCATCTGGTAGAGTGAGAACAAAGTGAGTAAGAGTTGGTGAAACCTGATCATTGAGTCGGCCCCATCGAGACCCACAGGCCAAGTCACTCACAAAAGCATTAAGCCAAGTTACAAACAAGTTAACCATTTATTTACATTATATACACATGGTTTAAATGCACCTCAATATACTTTAAATCTAAACCCCGTGCATTTTAATACAGATTTCTTCCTTCAGTGTGTTTGCCTTCACGAATCCCAAAGCAGGTCATGTGCATTAAACCCAAGGACAGTCACCCCAGTGCATCGATACAGTTGTGCCTCCAGTTAAGGAATCCACTTGGTCTTAGTGCTTTTCTTTAATAAATAAGGTAGGAAAAGAGCCTAGCATGAGGCTCAACTTCAAAAGGTCCACCACTTCTACACCATCAGCATGGAGACCACACCACCACGTCGTGTTTCCAAACTGGCCAAGCAAAGACTTTTGCTGGTCCGAAGGGTCCCTGCAGTGACCCTCCATGTCACAGCTTCTCACCTCTTGTGCAGAATCTTTTTTCCTTTTTTGCACTTAAGAGTATAATCTGCAATGACAGGCAGTAATTAGTTCACTGTGATACTCCTCCATCAGATATTCATCTTAGCAGAATACGTCAAAACCACACATGCAGATATTAACTACGGCTGCTGCCCCAATGCACTCTGGGAAGGCAGGTCAGACACACACACACACACACACACACACCTTTTCCTTGGCTTTTCTTCCCAGCCGTCACGGCATTTGACAAACGTGATGGAAGTCCCTGGAGAAATGTCTATTGACGATGGATCTTGGGCACAGAACGTGAACCTACAAAGAAAGTTGAAGCCATAGCATTCGATTTCAGAAAGCAGACCGAGCTACAGATACAGATGGATAACTGATCATTAAAACACAAGCCCTCATCCGTTAGCATGCAAATGTTACTCCTTAGTAGAACACAATGTACAAACAACCATTGACTAAGAGTACAGCTGATCATCTGTACACAGTTAGCTGCCTGGAAGATCCTCACTTTCTCTGCGTTTCTCCAGCCTTCACTCTGATACGTCGGACCTGCAGTACTTCAGTTTTGGAACTGGACCAAGACCAGAAGGAGTTCCTCATCTTCTTCAACATTGAGCTGAATGAGTCCGTAGGTCCCTCCCAAGAGAGTTTGATCTTCAGCAAATCACCAATTTCCTCTTCGGTGAAGACCAGGAAAGTGTTGGTGAAGTTTAATCCTATTTTGTCCAGCCTGAAGAACCAAGAGGACAACTCATTCAGTAAGCAACATAGTCCAAGAAAAAAAGTGACACGAACCCACACGAGTGATTGACACACTTGATTACAGAGGTACTGTTTACTCAATACTTATGGATAAAGGAAATTCTATAAGATAAACAAAGAATGATCTTGTTACTCATAACCCATCCAAAAAGGTCCTTTACTTACACATCTACATTCAGATCCTGGGTATCATTGTGGGCGCCGTACAATTTCACGTAGAATGTGGGATCAGCGGTTTCAGACTGTTTTCTGTCAAACACATGCATCTTCATCTGGTAATGAAAACCTGCAATAGTTGCCAAAGGGGAGGGTTGTCTTAATGTAGACGACTCATGTTGCATATTGCAGCATATTTCAGTATAGCTACATTTCCTGAAGGACTTCGGTTTGATCTTCCAGAAGATTCTGCAAACCAGAAACTATTGCCAGAACGACCAGGTAATTGCAGAAGGTATGGCTCACCTCCAAAGGGCGTATCAGCACGAGTCTTCAGATACATCTTGCTGTTGCGCCTCTTACGCATCTTCCTCGCATTGTAGCCCATGTTGTTGCAGCGGTTCTTACGGCAGCTCAGGCAGATGCCCTTCTTAAAGCGGTCAGGTCCTGTGCACTGGTAGGCAAAGCTCAGGTGATCTTTGTTGAGCAGCGAGTCCACAAAGAGATGCACAGCTCTCTCATGCTCGCATTTCATCACGTCTGCAAAGTCTGTGGGGAAAGGCAAGCAAGTGAGAACCGAGAAATCATTGCAACACCCTCCCGATCTACAAGACAAACTCAGTAACGAGTGACCTTTTCTACACGAAGGCAGTACTGTAGAACTGTGAAACAGTGAATACAGTTATAGGAACCCAATCCCCTGAAACAAGAGACCTCCACTTACTTCCAGCTGCTGCTGTCACAAGCACGTCATGCAACCTGCAACCCGGTTGCACTTCTCCACCATTGGGGTAGATGTCTATATCACCAATTGGCTGCTGGATCCCAATGCTCACTCCCAGGGCCTCCCGCGTGTATGTGTGTAGGACATCCACAAAGTCTGCATCGTCAGGGGACAGCCGGCGCTCTGGATCTACCCCCTCGAACATAGGCCCCGCAGGATCCAAACCTAAATAGTAGAAACACCATAGGTTAGACTGAGACCTCGAACAGAAGCAAAACATTTTACCAAGTGCGCAATTTTCATTTGGACACTTCTTCCACTGAAGTTCCTTAGAACACGAACAGTACACGAGTAATCTGATTAGCACCAACTCCGAAGTCTGACCACTAAGGCTATCATCTGAGACCTGCTACAAATATAAACATTCCATAGTAAAACAGGGTTCAGACATATGAAGGACTGGAACCAAAAGTGTAGCTGGGCAGTCCTATAGGATAACTACTGAATCCAAGGGTGCTGAAAAGTGGGGGGAGAAGTCGGGATGATTACAAAGGTCCCTGACTGACAGGAACCGCCTGATTGGTCTGTGTTGGGGTCCCAAAATGACACGCTTCCATGGGGCCCAAAACTTCTGGCAGCACCCCTGACCAAATCATCTCAAATCATGGCACAGGATTGAGAAACACAGCAATGGCCTCTTACCAGTGATGCGGCCAATCACTCCCCGCACAAACGAGCCGGCGTAGCCCGCCACATGGGCACCCAGGCTGTAGCCAATCATATGCACCTGCTCAAGTGATAACTGCTGCTCATCCTACAAGAGAAGTGATACCAACCCAATGATCAGCTGCGGCTTCCCGAAGCGATAAGGCACTAGAGTCACACCATCAAAAAACACATACATACATCCTACACAGAGACAGTCAATCACATGTTTGAGGTTAAGGAGCTTGACTTGAGCATTTAGTTATTGGGCAATGATTTGCAAGCATCTCTCAGCATATGACAATACTTAGGAAGTAAATAACTGCTCTAGATGGATAAAGTTAGATGGGCACTGATGGTACAGCTTGACATCTACCAAGATGCATGCAAGTGCCAAAGATTCTTTCAGCGGTAGCTTGCTGGGTGCTATGTTCCAGATGTTCAACACTGACTGGTCCAGAAGTAGGTCAGCTCCCATGCTTAAAGGCCAGTAATGAAAAGAAACACTCAACGTTGCTGTATACAATGGCAAAGCAGCTCGTGTCTAGTCTGCCAGACAATTCCGGAAAATGTCAATGAAAATCGTGTAATAAGTCATCTTGCCTGTGGCTGAGATGACCCACATACTTGTAGACCTATTATGGGTCTTAAATAGTTCAGTTCAAGGAAGCAAACTACTTAGAAGCAATTGACACACTTCCAACACAATCATTTTGGAAATCCCAGAAAAGATGCAGCCACATGGGTGGGTTTTGAACCCCCACCCATGAAAAGCCCTTTCACCCCCAGACTCCAGGCCGAAAGACACACCTGTAACCAGTCTAGAAGAGCCGCGATGCTTTGGCCGACTGTCACAGTGTGGTTCACAGCGTCGGGGTAGACCTGCTGTGCGAAAGCGAGCCAGTCCACCACTACCACGTTGGCCTCGCTCTCCCGGAGCCTCAGAGCTCTTACCAGCTGGTGCATCCAATTCTCATACATGCCACTCATCTAGGGGAGAGAGAAAACGGTCAACGAGGGACCGCTACCCTCAGTGTCTGCGGTATCTAATATTCACTTGACAAATTCCACAAGCCTTGAAAATGGCAAGCAAATCTTTTGGTTATGCACCATCATTCACTGTGGGGGGGGGGGCGCCCCGCCGCGGCCCGCCCCCCGCCCCCCCCCCACCCCCCCACACCCCACAAAAACACACAAGAAAGAAGAGAAGAGGAGAAA
>JAODJX010000042.1:5036630-5058629 GCA_026776945.1 Isichthys henryi
ATTGCTTCCGGGATAGGCTCCGGACCCCCGCGACCCAGTAGGATAAGCGGTTTGGAAAATGGATGGATGGATGGATGTTCATGCCCACGCCACCGGATGGCGTGCTTTCTGTGCAGGTTCAGCAAGTCGACTGTCAGGATTTCTTGAGCACTATTTTCACTCCCATAAACGTCACATCTTTGCCAGTTGAAGTTTTTATGAAGAACTGTGTGGCAAGGTCAGAGAAATTTGAAACATTTAAAGGTCTGTTTGAGTCTGACGTCATGACCAGTTGAGTTACAACTTTGCATCACTATTGCAGGTAATGCCAGACATGACTGTCTCATTTTGTACTTTGTTGTTTTTGGATTTGAATTTGCTGCCTTTTAAAGTTGACCTTTTTTTCTGCCATCTCTAGAAGGTGCCGTGGGTAGCACTATGGCTTCAAACCTCTAGGGTTGAGGTTTAAATGCTACCAGTCTGTATTTGTGGCCTTTGCGCACTCTCCCCCATATGGCAACATGCAGTTTCTTCTGGGTATGCTAGTTTCCAGGTCCAGGAATGCAGTGAGGTGAATTAGAGCTGTCTGTTCACCTGTCATTGTGGCTAGATTAAATGAAGTATTTAAGACCTGCCATAGATCTAAAGATACTTTTCCTCAGCCAGAGGCCAGAAGATCACTTTCCTTGTTACAGGACTTTTTTGTGGAATGTTTCAAACTGGAGGCTGACTCATCAGCCAAAAGACATGTAGTTAAACTATTCAGCATTTCTGAATTGCCTGTAATGTGCATATGTATGTGTGCAGTGCCATCCAGAGTGTACCCCTGCCTTGTGTTTTATACTGGCAGATGAGGACTCCACACTCCCTTTATGACCCTGCACTGGATAAGTGGTTTGAAGCTGGGTGGATGAATGGAAGTCATGAAGAATCAGGAACAGCAGGGGGCGTGTTTGTTAAGGACCTGGCTTGAATGTGCAGGTCCATGTCCCAGAGTCCTGTTATGGTGCATCTGATCAGAGCAGAGTTGCGCTGCTCAAATAGAAAGATTTTGATGGAAGTGTCAGTTAAGCAACTTAATGTGGTGGTGATGATGATATTTATTATGGGATGGACCTTCAGTGGGAACGATGCCTCAGAAGGCTTTTCTGTCAAATATATTAAGTAGTAGAGGATTATGAGGTTCTGGTGGTCCAGAATTATGGAGTATAAACAGAACACTGTAGTGAGTAGTTGGTCTTAAGGCTGAAGCCAGTTGTTGTTCAGAATTCTAGGGTCTAGTTTGTTTAGTTAAACTGAATATCCGCATATGACCTACACAGCTCCTCTTTCATGCTTGACAGGAGACCCAGTAGTACCCTGAGACTTACATCATTAAATCTCAGCACCACATTGGTTTCCCTAAATCTAATACCCAGACACAGCAGTATGAAATAACACTGAATTCCGTTCTATGTCATTTCATGTTTCTTATAAAGTTTGTGAATAGAAAACCTCAAGTGCACAGTTTCATTCAAGCGCACTGATATCCCTTCTCACCAGCTGGTGTGTGCATTTAATGATTGTCCTTGGGGGTCTGGTGAGGTCACAACACCTCTACAACACTAATGCTAAATGAAAGGTATGACAATGTTTTCACAAATGATGGTATTAAAACACAGAACACAGTGGGGCAGAATGTCCAGCTCATTAGTATTGCTGTACTAATGTCAGAACCTCTCCATACCATTCTCTGGTTTTCTGTCATCTAGTAATTTTTTGAATCGATGTCCACAATCCATTGATTCTTTTGCCAGACTTTTTTTATATATATATTTCATTGTGCATTAATCCAACATGGGCTGGTGCTGAGCCAAAGCGGTAACATTTTTATAAACACAAACCGCTTATCTGTAATAGATCATGCTAAAACCAGCTTCAGTCTTTCCCATTAAATCAGAAACAATACCGGCAAAATTTATGTATAGAAAAACACTTCTTGGACTGAGATTTTACAGATTATACAATAAACTTCTGTCTGGCAAGGAATAAATTTAGTTTTTAAACATTGTTTTCAAACCTTTGTTTAGGGAAGCCAGATGAGTTTTACATGTGGCTGTTTGAAGCAGGTCATATTAAATAAAATAAATGTGGCTGGGTGAATGCGTCTGTCGTAGGTGAGCTGCATAAATCTGCCACCTGGCATCTGCTGCTGAAAGCAGCCACAGCTGTGTGGTCTAGCTTTACGTATATTTGCTTTACTTGAACCAACACGGTGCTGGTGCCAGTGCTGGGCTGGTTCTCCCTTGGTGCCTTTAGAGAACTCGCTTGCGTTTCCACTGATTTCAAAGAGGTATAGAATGAAATGTTACGTAGCTGAAAGTGAGAGTAAAGGTTCATCTGCATTCTGTCTCTGAGATTTATTTGGATCTGTTTCAGATTTTATAAGGTGCCGAATCAAAAAAAAAAGTTTGCAAAGTATGATTCGGTACACTCTGTCTTAGTTGCCTGTATCCACTTTTGTCCCCGTAAATGCTCCCCCTCGTGTGTGTGTGTGAATTTATTCTTTATTCTCACTCGCTGTTTTACCACTGTTCTTTCAAGGATGGGGCGGTAAAAGTGTCTGAACTTTACTATCCGACTCTTTGCTACTTGAGCGCCACAATATTTTATATATTCAGCCTGTGACATATTTATAATTTATTAAATCTGGCCGGCAAATCGATCTTTCATCTCCCACAGGATAAAAAAAAAAAACAATGTAATGTAGTAACAGTGTAGTGTAAAGTCGTTTTACTGACAGCACCTCTGATATTAGACAAAACTACATTGGTTGTGGATTGAATTTTCTGGGTACATGGAAGGTTTGGACATAACAGCCCGTCTCCCTTTTGCTGACGTTACGGTGCCAAATTCTGAGACCAGCTCTTCTATGATGCCATGCTGGAGCCATGTTTTCTGGTCCAGGGTCAGTTTTTTGTGGTAGGAACATGCGGAACTAGTTCCAGATTGGGAAGAAATCCGGCAGCAGCTCCACATTGGTGGAGACAAGGCATTTGAGTGGTGCTGGAGCTGAAGGGCACATTTAGGCAGCCTGGTTCATAACCATTTTATTTTTATACAGATGCTATTTGGGAGTTTGTCCAGGCTGAAACCATTTGAAAAGCTTCATGTTTATGAATGAGGTCGCTTTCTGTGTCCGGCTGCCATTCACCTCCTGTTTGATCTAGAAGCACTTACAGTTTAATGTGTGTATAAGGATGAATGATTTCGATTAATTGCCTCGTTTGAGGGTAGTGGGGTGCTTCACTGCAGCCAATCAGGTTAAGTACCTTACTCGAGGTCACTTCAGCGCTACACTTCCTGGGACTTTAACCAGCAATCTTTGAGTGAGGAGTCCATGTTCTTAAGTTCTTCACCTCCACTCTTACCAGATCTGGTTTGCGAGTGCATCAGCTGGATGAAGACATTAACACCTGTTAGATATTGCCATCTTATTCTGGATTATTAAGCACTAGCTGCATTTTGTCAAAAATCCTCTTGACAAGTTTATGAAAATTTTTTCCTCTTTATCTGTGTACCTTCTGGTCGTAGTGAATGACCTTCTGTTCAAAACTATCTTTTTTGTCACTGAGCCACACACCCCCCCTAAACTTGTTAGATGAACAATGAATGTTTTTTTTTTCTTCAAGGATGCAGGTTTGGTTTCAACATCGGTAGGGGCCAAATCAGCCCCTCCCCTAAACACACAAAGTGCTCCCACAACATACCCAAATCTACACCCTTGTTTTTTAAACATAATTTTTACAACGTACCCTTAAGATACCCTGTATCTTCAGCTATGAGCTCCTTAGTGTGTGAGGTCTCCCCTTCCCAACCAACTCCTCAGCTTTCCTGCAATTGTAGGCATTTAATCAGTGGGATATATTGAATGAGGACAATGTAAGAATCATGTATCAACTGGCTGAGTCTAATCTCTATCACGTCTCATTATGTTTTCTCTTGGGCCTTTGGCTCAATTGCAGTTCAGCAATTCCTCAGACGTTTCTGACTTGATTAGCAGGTAACAGCAAGAACTGATGCCTGGCTCTTAGCGGTAGTAATGCAGTAGTAACACTACACATGTCCTCATTGAAGTGCTGTGGATAGAGTAAACAGTAGATATTAGTGAGTGATTCAGGATTTCTTTCTCGACCTTCTGTATGGCAGGTTCAGCTTCTTCGTCTCAGCATATGTGATGACTGGGGCTCCTCTTCCGTGCCTCTTGTCATCTTCCTTTTGTACTGTTGCTTTCACAGGTACTTTTTGAGCACAGAACCTCAATCAGCAGCTGGGACACTTTGTGACTGAATTCCCACTCTCTCTTTCTCTCATAGGCTGGAAATCTGTTTGAAATGTCGTGGAAATTTTTGAAGCATCTTCAACATTTTCTTCCTCCCTTTATCACATTCCTTTGGGTGGGGGCGGGGGTGCGGGAGGTTGGATTTGCATAGTTTGAATAGAGGAGCACCATAAGGCTCTTGGGGTATGTTAGAATTTATAGTTTGTAGTGAAACTCGGGATCTAGATTTCTTTTGAAGTGTGTGTGTGTGTGGCCATGTATATATTTTGTTCTAGGGGCCAGAAGTTATTTTGACCTTGTGGGGACTTTTTTTTTCAGTCCTCACAAGACGAAGCTCATTTTTATAAAAATCTCTGGATCGAATAAAAAAAACTAAAAACGTCAAAAGTCTTTTGCTTTTTTTTTTTTTGTTACTTAGGGTTAAGATTACGGCTGGTTCTGGTTAGAGGGTCAAAGTTGTCAGTTGGTTTTACAGTTATGCCCATAGAAATGAATGGAGAGTCTCCACAAAGATGGATATTGTGAGTCTGGGAGAAAAAAGAGAGAGACTGACAGCTGAGGGTACTGACCTTGGTCTTTTTGACCACTGTTAGCTGGAACCAGCTTTTTGTCAAAGAAAACAGCGCAAATGGAATGCTGTATTAATTCATATTCATTTGTTTTCTGAAAGTCTTATCCTGTTTTCTTTTGTCATGAACATCACATGACCCTTGGTGTAATGATGTTCGTGCTCTGCCTTTCTCTACCTTTCAGGGGTCAGCTGTGATGCGTGTTTAAAAGGAAACTTCCGAGGCTGTAGATACAAGTGCTTGATCTGCTACGACTACGACCTGTGTGCGTCGTGCTACGAGGGTGGGGCCACCACCACCCGGCACACTACAGAACACCCCATGCAGTGCATATTAACCAGGGTAGATTTTGGTAAGTACCATGCACTCTTTATTGACCAGGGTAGTGGGTCGGTACTGACCTGTCTTATCCAGATTTATATTTCAGTGCTAGAGATCTGCCAGTGTGTGGATGCAGATCTTGTCTGGACCTCAAATTTTAATATAAATTTAGTCTGTGTATTGTCTCCCAGGTCATCTACAGATCAGTAAAGTAAGTGCAGTTGTAGTTTGTTTTGTACAGTTTCACTAGATGCGAGACACTGAAATATTATCCAGTTGTCCAGTAACGGGGAGCCCTGCCCAGACTGGTAATGCATGTCAAGCCCTGGTGGTGTTGGGTGACCTTCTGTCATGCACCGTGCTGCAGATTTATACTACGGCGGGGAGGCGTTCTCAGTGGAACAGCCCCAGTCCTTCACGTGTCCCTACTGTGCGAAAATGGGCTACACGGAGACATCCCTGCAGGAGCACGTGACCTCGGAGCACGCGGAGACGTCCACGGAGGTGGTGAGTGCAGCACGTGCTGTCACGCCTGCTTCTTGAGTTAGCCTGTGCTCTTGAAGTGTGTGTGTGTGTATGTGTGTGTACGCGCATTTAGCTGTCTCTTGGGGACAGATTCTTCACACTGCAAACTGAATAAAACAGGCATAGTGGGGCATCCCGTAATTTTCATGTTTGCCCCTTTTTTTGGTTAGGATTTATTACAGTTAAGTTGGGTGTATAGGCACCACCCATTGACTACCGTCTGTCTGCGTCTGTCTGTCTGCATCTGCCTGCCTGCCTGCCTGTCTGCCTCTTACAGAATGAGATCCAGTCCCTGTCTGTGCAGTCACTGAGCATACTCACAGTGCTGCTGCAGCATTTTCAGTCTGACAGGGCCAGTTTACCAGTCACTCTGATCGCGGTTAAGCACTGAATGTCCAGGGAGCAGCGGGGTTATCGCGCTCGTGTGTCTCGTTTACGCTCTCGTAAGAACAGTGTTTGTGAGACGTGTTTATGTTCTGCATCGTGCAAACTCAGGGCTCAGATACACAGAAGTTAGAGTGCTGTAAAGAGCCACTGACTGCACACTTTACCCCTGTGATGCGCCACTTCAGACGGACCGTGGCTTCTCATTGGCCACTCTAACACTTGACCCTGCACCAAGCCAGTAATACTGGGCTCAGTCCCTGGGCTCTGACTTTTCTTTTTGCCCACAGATCTGCCCCATATGTGCGTCTTTGCCTGGCGGAGACCCCAACCATGTGACAGACGACTTTGCTGCCCACCTCACGCTCGAACACAGAGCACCTCGCGACCTCATATCCAGGCCTGCTGCCAGAGTGTGTTCAGACTCTTGAGGAATTCTGTCTGCCTTCACATGTAATAGGTTCAGTTAGTAGTCATATGCTTGGCGCCCCCTACTGCTCACTGTGCCAGTACCAGCTTCTCTTCCTTGCCTCTCCATTGTGGTCCTTAACTGCCTTCACGATGAGTCCAGCGGCGTCCGGCACGTGCGCAGGATGTTCCACCCAGGCCGGGGGCTGGGGGGTCCTCGTGCACGTAGGTCCAACATGCACTTCACCAGCAGCTCCACCGGGGTGCTGTCATCATCACAGAGTTCCTCATACTCGCCGAGCAATAGAGAAGCCATGGACCCCATAGCAGGTAAGTGGTGCTGTTGGCCAAGTCCGTGACATCCGAAGGAACCATGCACGGGCAGGGGGGCATGATAAACATGTAGAATTGTTTAGCAGACCCCCACCCCACACAGGAAATTGCCATGGTAACCGCCTAGAGGTTTGGCTTCTCCCTAGCGGTATCATCTTTTGGTTTCCTGTGGGAATTCAGGAGGGAGAAGGGAGCAGGGGATGGCCCTTCAAGGCATCTGGGCACCCTGCCAGCTTGCGTCAAGGAATCAAGCACCTGCTCAATTTTTAAAATTTTAATCATGTTTCAGTGCATTTGCATTTTACCTGCTGAATTATTCGACATGTCAGTTCAGAGGTTAAGTTAAACGGACACCGTAAACGGGCCGGATTCTGCGCTGAAAGGTATCTGCGATGTTGGACAGGTAGCATAGGTACATGCTGGATCAGCTGCCCTCCCTGTCTGAGCCCTGCTTGCCCGTCATACGGGCTTCTGTAAAGCACTGTACAGCTTATCACCATGGAGAACTAAAACAAAAAAAAATATTGGAAAGTCTGATTTGCATATCATGCAGTGTTTTTATGTGAAAATCTAAAAGGAAACCTGATCACGGGTGAGACAGCGGGCGTCAGTGTTAATCTGCGTGACATGGTGTTTGGAGGGAACACAGCCCTCACAGGGAACGTGACCCGCCCCGGGCAGGAAGAAGCGGCTGGATAAAGATCAGATTGTACAGCGTTCCTAACCTCCTTTGCCATCTGGATGTGTCTGGCTGTGACCTTGTCCCTCTAGTGCCTTCTGGGGGCACTCCGTTCTCTTTCGGAAGCTCTGGGCTCTTGGGTTTAATGGGGTACTCGCTGTCCTTTTAAAGGGATTTCTGCTCACTTTAATTGGACATTGGGCTCTGAGGCAGTGATGAGCCACTTTTTGTGAACAAGTTAAGTTTTTAATAATGTTTAATATTTGCCCTTCAAATATCAGCTGAAAGTCCTTCTTTTTCCGAAATGTGTGTTGCGATAGTTGGGCTGTGGGAATGTGTCTTCACATCTCATTGACTAACCGGTGGCCCTGCCCCCTCCAGAGCTGCTGTCCCAGCTGTCAGGCGTGCGGCGCTCTGCAGGCGGTCAGCTCAACTCGTCAGGCCCATCGGCATCACAGCTGCAGCAGTTGCAGATGCAGCTGCAGCTGGAGCGGCAGCAGGCTCAGGTGGCGCGGCAGCAATTGGAGTCAGCGCGCAGCGCCACAAGGCGCAGTAACCCAGGCAACGCCGTGACGCAACCCAACGGCAGTCCCAATCCTGCACCTCCGCCGCCTCCACCGCCAGACAGTAACCCGCCTACCCTGCACAGCTCGCAGTTCCTGCTCGCCAGGTCAGCTGGGAGGATCACTGTCACCTTCGAAAATTTGAAATTTAAAGAATGTTAAGTAATTCTTGGTTTAAATTCCCTGTCTCCCCGACCTGACCGTGGCAGGTTGACCGAGCCGGAGCTGTTGGAGGCGGAGCGGCAGGCGCTGGAGGCGGAGCGTGCCGACCGCGGCCTCTTCGTGCAGGAGCTGCTGCTCTCCATGCTGGCGGCCGGCGACAATGACGGCGGCGGTGGCGACTCGCCCTCCCCCGGCAGCAGGAGGCGCCGCAGCTTCGCCGACTTCGGCGCCATGGGCTGCGTGGACGTCATGCCGCTGGACGTGGCTTTGGAGAAGCTGAGCGTGAAGGAGAGGCGCAAAGGAAGCGAGTCGTCCCCTCTTTGACAGGAGGCACCCTCTGCACTGCGATGCCGGGGAAGTGGGCGGCAACTTTGGCTGTCTTTTACTTCTGTTTTATTATTATCATTATTATTATTATTATTTTGGTGATTGTAAATTCAGGTCCGTCACCCTTATTACACTGTGTATATACGTCAAAGGGGGAGAGAATCAGGAAGGAATATATATAAATATATATAAATATGAATACGAAGGTATAGAAGCTGATAATCAGTTCTGCGTAGCTAATTTTTACGTCAATAGCTGGCCGCGAACGGCTCCGCGCGAACGGCTCCGCGGACAGAGACTCCACATCCCGAGCTGCAGACGGACCCAGACCACTCTGCACTGAAGCTGCTGTGTATATTTATGAATACTAACAAATAAAAAGTGCTTGCAGGGATTACGGCAACTAAAGCATGATGTCATTTGCAGTGTGCATGGGGTTTATTTAACCAACAGCGAACAAACAAAGCTTTATTTGATTCTTTTTTTTTTCTTTTATTTCCCCCAAGCTTTGTTTTGGGGAGAATTGGAAAATGAAAAGAAATGATGGGATTTTACTCAATTTTAGCTGGGAGTCTCATTTCGGACCTTTGGCAACATCTAAACAAATGCTTTTGTTCAAGCTTTACCCCAGCTGCCCTTTTCCGGTTCGTCACAACCCGAGTCTGACCCCCCCCCCGTAAAGCATATCCTAATTCCACTCCCTGCTCATGGCTGCATCTTAGCTTTCAGATTTACTCTGCTTTGAGAGCCTTGGGTTGAACAGCATTGAACCGTACTGTAAGTTTTGTAGTGATTTGCCGTTTTTAGTGTGAAGAACTTGGATTAGTCTTCAAATTCCCATATCCGGCACAGTGTGCTCTTCCTGATCTTCCCCACCTCTTCTCGCAGCATCAGGCGTATGGTTTCCTGTGCTACTACTCATATTCAAGCAAAGGCTCTTTCTCTGGGTACTGAGGGGCTTTTCCAATCACTGTCCTGTAGGAGGTGCTCTTTCTGTCCAAAGCAGACTGGAAGCCTGTTTGCTGTACTTCTAATGGAATGTTTGGCTGTTTTGGCCTGATGTTGCATAACAGGCAGACCTGTGAAGGTTCCAAGACTGATATGCTGTTTTACAGTGGTGGAAAGTTCAGGTCCAGAAAGTACAAAGCCAGACCAAGATTTTGTTCAAAACAACCAGTTGAGTACTCTGTGAATGTGACTCTTTATACTCGACTGGTGGGTTGAAACAAAATCTTGGTCTGGATTTGTAGTTTATGTGCCGGAACTTTCCACCTCTGCTGTTTCATGTGTATGAGCTCCGAGTGGCAATCTTGCAAGGGTAGCTTCATGCTGTCACATGTGGGATAGACCAGACTGTGATACAACAGCTATATTAAGCTTGCCTTAAAAATAAACTATAATCTCAAAATCCCACAATCTTTCACCTTTATTCAGGCGGAAAATAATCCAACGTATACAACCACTCCTTGTTTAGTAACCAAACTCCATTCTAACGACTAGATTGCTAAACGAAATGGTTGCCACCTGAAAATCACGGTACCTTAGGCGTGACCGTGACAGTATTTCTGACTTCAGCCTTCAATACTATTTCTTTTATTTTTCATGAAGTGGACATTAACATTTCACACATTGTACTACAAAGATCTTTTTCCACTGTGTTAACAGGCGTATGAAAATCGGTAAAAGATGCGTGCATTGGTCGGAAAATGAATTTATTACCATCATATTTGCAGTCACTAACCAAGGTAGTCACTAAGCGAGGACTTATTGTAATTTGAAGCATGAATGTAGCTAGTGTGGGCCAAAGGTGTCGCGTTGCTGACGTTAAACCCGCCACGGGCGCGGCTGTTTCACAACGTGAGCCGCCTCTTAGACTTGCCTGGTTTATCGGCTCGTTTTACACTCTACCGCTTTTGCAAATTTTCATGCCAAGAGTTGATTTAGGGAAAGAGGAGACAAATTGCAAATACTGAGAAACAGGACCCCGTCCCCCGGGAGGGAGGTGGCAAAAGGTGTTGCGAGTATATTAATACAAAACCATGTGTTCTGTCAACCAATTGAATAATTTATTGAGCAAATAATTTTTTTACATTATGCTTTTGGGCTGGAAATATACTGTTGTGACATATTGAGTACCTGTTTGATATGTGATGTTTCCCCCACTAGGGGGCGCAGTTGTTTTCACAGGGAGATGGCAAATCCAGTCTCTGGGTACTTATGAATCTTGAATCACATGGTTTTGAGTCAGACCAAAATGATTTCTGGTGAGCAGACCATTACCAGAAAGCACTTGTTTGTAAGTGATTTCTTTGAGCAATAAGAATCTTGGGTAGGTTGTAGTGAAGCTTGTTTTAGTTTACGTTACTTAAAAATGGCTTTTAATCATCACTTTATGGGGTCACTGTGACTGTTAGATAGTGAACTTGCAACACGTATACAGCTTGTTACCTTTTGCTGTCATTAGCTCTATGTCTCCTAAATACAGCTTGGATACCAGGCAATTATCTTTTGGAATAATGTTTAGAATAATCTTTTGGGCATATTAAAGGGGAGCTGTATGAGGATCTGTAGGCCACATTTTCCATATTTTTTTGGCATAATTTGATCAGCAATTTGCTTGTATGATTTCTGTTGCGATTCCGTCTGTTCCCATTGGCGTCCCATTCAGCCGTGGCCTCCTGGCCAATCGGACCTGATTAAATATGTCTGGGTTGTTGTCTTGGCTGCGGAGGACTTCTGTGTATTCTGTCTATCCCTGGTTGATCTGAATTCCATTATTTTTCCTTTTTTCGGGGGGGGGGGCAAATGGTTAGCCTGGGTTCAGATCTCTGCCAGGATTTCATTTGTGTGGAGTTTGCATGTTCTCCCCGTGTTGTCCTGGCCCAACAGCCCAAAAACATGCTGAAGCTATTTGGATTCCATCTGTGTGCATGCGTGTGAATGTGCCCTGCAGTGGGTTGGCACCCCATCTTGGGTTATTCCTCACCTTGTGCCTGAGCAAGACATGGGGTTTCAGAGAATGGATGGATGCTTTTCAGTGATATTTATCATTCCTGATTTAGGCTTCCCTTCTCTCTGCAACTTCCTCAGTGCTTTCTGTCATCCACATGCAGAAAAGAATGCGTGAAAGTACCTTCAGGCACTGTACCGAGTCTGAGCTGGAGGCAGATTCCCAGCCCTAACCTGTCACCTTACACCATGTGAAAGACAGTTATCAGGTGGAGAGTTCAGGCTTTCCCTCAGAGAACGGAGGACCCACGCCTTTTCCGGTTCAGTGACTTTTCTCACTGTTATTGTCATGAAGCTCCCAGGAATTCATGTGACCTACAATTAGTGCCCCTGACTGAGAATAATGATGTATCTTTTGCAATGTAGGATTTCAGAAACTTGAGCTCCATGATTGGCTGACAACACACTGTGCCTCATTGTCTGAAATTTGCCTTGTGTCATGTGGGGACACTGTGGTCCTCAGCTGATGACAGACATGGCAGTCATACCAGGACAGTGACCACGCCACAGAGGCACAAGTCAAGCTACCACACACCGCTCTGTAATCGCTTGTCAATATGAGGACTGGATGTCAGCTGGCCAGACCCGCCCTCTGTGAGTATCTCCCACAGAGGATCTCTACAGTCCCAGGTGGCACCTCAATCTCACCTAGCTTTGTAGCACCAAGATTGGTAGGCAACCTTGGAGAATGACAAACTTCCATCCAATTCAGGCCTGCCTAGAACCCATCCCTGGGGCCACTGTACATGAGCTGCTTAGCCCCTATAGGTGCGATTCCTATACATAGTAAGCTGAGCCATTAAACTAATTGTTTCGCAAGCTGGAGGTATGTCAGCCATTGGTACGTTTTAAAAAGCCAAGAAATAGTACTGTACTCAAGACACTTTGTCACATTCTCATAATGGGTAACAAACCTGGTTGTTGCCATTGTTTCCCATAATTCATGTGAAACAATCATAAGTATTTTGCTTTCCTGTGTATGAACGGCCGTATTTTAGCCTGCCAATAAATAAACAACCCAAAAGCTGCACCCAGCAGCCCGAATTCTGGGAAAAGGATCAACAGAATTTCATTTTGACGGTATAATTTCCTAAGTTTGACACTAATCATTAACTAGCTGCCTACTGTGCTCTCTGTTCTGGTGTAAGCTGGACAAATCACAACCAAATTGTTCTGTTACTAATGGGATTAGCTCGTTAATGCTCTGGGACTGTCCAACCCAATGTGTGATTTTCTCTCACGTAGGCTACAATATAACAACGTTTTTGACATAGAAATTACCGTACAAAGTCTGAAATATTCATGCTACATCCAATCTTTCATAATCGTCTTTTCCCTGTTATTCATTTTAAGAGTATTAAAATTAGCTTTCTGTATTTTATTCACTTTTTATATGAATTGAAGGTTTTAAGGAAGAGAAATGGAGATACTGCCAACAACGTTGAGGCTATAATCGATATATTCATCTCTCGTGTAAATAGTGTCCGTCTTCATTGGTTCTGGTTAATCATGGGAGTGTGGGGAGGCCTGAGAAGCCCCCCCCCAGCGCCTTCTCCAAAGCAAACCTATGGATTGCAGGGATCCTTTCACTGAATGTCACCTGTATAGAGGAATGATCACACTGCCCATGACTGCTTGCTCATCAGGGTTGTGGAGACCCAGCTCCTGGTGTATAATGTCCTGCTCGTTCCCTCCAGGACATCTTACCAATCCTTGGGGGAAACACTCCCTAAAGAGCCGCCATTCCTGCTGAAAGCGGAAGGAAGCTGGACATCAACCAGGAGAAAATGCAAAAACATGAGGACTGAGGCCAAACTCAAGACAATCGCTCACTCATACGTACAGAAGTGCCTGTCCGTGGTCTGGTCTGAGAATTCATGAAAAAGGAACAGGGACTGTACATTTTGACCTGAAGTTGCCGGGTTTAATAAGTCGTTTGATGTTTCCGCAGGCCGTGTTGGCATTCGTGCATCTGCGTTACGCAGAGAACAGCCTCTCAAATTCAGTGGTAACATGGAAAACAAAAGTCCTTTCTACGGTCCATAGAACAGTTGCTGGAGGCATAGTAAGTAAAAGCAGCGTTTCAGCATAGCAGCATTCCTGTCATTACCATAGCAAGCAGCCAGGGATTAAGCTGTTAACCCCTTTAAAAAATTAGGATCAGCTACAATCATTGCTTTGTGTGAGACCGATTAACAGAAACTTACGGGCCACCAGACACCCCTATGAGTCCATCAAGTAAAATTTAAGTCCAGGTCAGGCTTTTCCCCCCCTTAGTTACATAAAATCTAGTCACAGGTATGACAATAACTTACTACGTGTGTATGTATGAGTGTGACCTTTGAAATAGGACTAAAGTCTTCCAGTCATGACTCAAAGTCTTGGACTCAAGTCCAACTTGGTATTCTTGTTTTGGAGCATGTGGGGAGGGCTGAATGCAAACATGGACAAATAACATTCAATTACACCCACAGCTGCCAACAGTCATTTCAGGCTTTTACTTTGGCAGGTGAATCATTACAAACTACATGATGAAATTCACTGGAATCCTGATGGAGAACAGAGAGGACTCGATGGACCAATTTGCTCTCTGTAGGTGAGAGTAACTGACTGTGATGGGCAGCCACCCTGGGAGCTGGGGGGTTAAGGGCCTTGCTGAAGGACCCACCGATGTGCCAAGGCTAGGCTTGGAACCGGCAACCTTCTGCTCACAAGCATAGAGGCTTAGCCTACTGAGCCACACCCTGGCCACAAATACTCCTGCAATTCGCCTTGTTGACAACCTGGCAAAGTTCATTTTGCCCCCCCACATACTTTATTAGATTTTGAAATACATCAGCCAATACATCAGTCAGGGACAGGAATGACTGAAGACAGAACACATATGAACACACACTCACAGGTTTGTAATTCTATAAGCAAAACTCTAATACCAAACACGACGACCTTAACCCCTACCCAGCCCTAACCTTAACCATAAGTAACCAAACAAAATAAATGGTCCACACAACATCAAAATTACAAGTGTTTATCACATTGTGGGAGACATTTGCTCCCTACAATGTAATACACACATAATGCACACACACTTTACCAGTTTAACTGCATTTCTTTGGACTTATACACCTGTATAACCTTAAAAGTTTAAGGCTACAGTGTTACTCATTGATCCACTGTGCTGGCCTAATTTTTTCCATGCTTAAACTCAAATACTGAAATTAAGGGCTGCAAATCATGATAGGGATGAGGGACAAGCACAGCACACATAGGAGGCTGGCTCGCTCGCTCGATGTAAACCAGTAGCTGATCTGAATTGCGTAAGCAGAGACCTTGGATTCCACTGCAACACATGCTTACAGAATGTAGCCAATATATTTTCAGAATGAGTGTAGTGCATGATGGGAATGGGGTTTATAAACACTATCACCTCCGTTGCAACGAGTTATTTTATACATATCTTGTCATTAAGAGGATGATAAATTTCACACTCTAAACTAAAATATCCCCTAACCGAACGGGTAAACAGAATTTAGATTCAAAATATTTCTTAGCTCGAGTTCAATGTAATTCACAACCAGAAATCAAGCAGATTACCGATATTTCTAAAAGGACATATAGCTAGTAGTGTTCCGCATCAACTCCCTTCTTTTTCGGTAGTTTTGATGCTGTTGTCTTGCTGCTGCTGGTCTAAATTAAAGTCGCAATTGCACCAGCATGCTTATGGGAAATGTAGTTCAAAGCACACAAAATCATTTGTTCTTTCTGTTCCACCAATCACGATTTCAACACATTTAAACGAGCAGCTACTGAAATACACTTATTAAAATTAACCAAAAAAAAAGAAACAAAATAAAAATACCAAGGCCACGGAGGCCAGGGGAAGTGTGTGGGTTTTCAACCTACCTCAGCTGTGAAGAATGTGAAAGACGCGAGGCGTGGGTGTCTGCCTTGTTCCTGCGGCAACCGCTGTGAACTCCATAAAACCGGCTGACCCCAGGCTGTGCATCAGTGAAGTGAGATAGCAACCACCTCTTAGGGGCAAAAGGTACACTGGCCAGTACAGAGGCAGGTTTTAAAAAATGTTTGCAAGGCTGCATGGGTTAAGATTCCTGGGTTAGTAACTCAATAATGCAGACCAGACACATGGATCTTAGTGCTCCTTGCAATTTTTATTCCCATAATTTAATTTTAAATGCTGACAATTTTCACTAAAATTAAAACGGAAAATACAGTACATTCTATATGCAGATCAGAACAGTTTTGTTAGTTCTCAGGGGCCAGTCCTTAGCGATGAAGGACGGCGAGTTTTTCAAACCAACAACGGCAGTTCAAACACAACACAGAGCTGAGGAAGACTGGGGGCTCGTGGTGGCGAAGCCTGACCATGTGGACCAGAGGAGGAAAGCACAAAACACTGACATGCTCTAGGCTCCTGTATTTCAAATTCTTTTAATTTTTTTTTCCTCCTGAACCCTGATGTCACAACACGGAGAAAAACTCTGAACAAATTGGCAGCCAGTAACAGTATGGCTGGGACTGAACGATATGGTTTACCATCCTTCAGCTAACCGAAATGGGCCACTCTCCCACACAGAAGCGGGGCGGGGACTGTAGGGACCCCTGTCAGATACATCCTAGATCGATTCAAACGCACTCCACCCTGTTTAGCGAGTCCCATCTCAGCCACCGTACGAAGTGCTACAGACTACAACTCCCACGGGACAGACCACGTGAGACACACGGTACACTGCACATACAGGACTATACCTTCCCCGCGGGATTTGTAATATCTGTGAACCCAAGCCGTCAGAGCTGCTGGACCAACACTCCTCTAAAGCCAAGAGAAAATTTTAAAATAAAGTAAATCAGATGGAAATCCATTGTTTCAACCAAATTATTTTCTGCGGAATTGGATCGTAGCTCAGTCCAAAAAAAAAAAAAAAACGACAATGTTAAACAAGCACATTTAACTCAACGTGAACATACTTCTTAAACCAATTTCCATACGTTAAACACTCAAGACGCGTAAAGCTAAAAACAGCCGCGGACCGGAGCCAAGTGAGAGCGGAGGCGTGGGAAATGTAACCCAGCCAGGGAGAGCCCCCCCCCCCCCAGCACTCCTGACCGTGAGGCCCCACGCCATGGGCCAAAGACCATCACGCCGGAGGAGCTGATTGGCACCAGTGCCAGGGCACATTTACGAAGCATTGTAGAATTTAAACACGAGAGGAATACCGACATATACTGTGAACCATACACCACGACACGTGGGGTGGGGGGGGGGGGGTAACGCCGGCTCCCAGTACCCCTCCATGACACGTAGGCTACGAGATTGCTGAAGCTCAGCGGCCGAAAGTAGAAAAATATACTCCGATGAACATTTATTCATTTCTTATTAATTATTTCAATCCATACAGGTAATTTAGTGTTAAACTGTTAACGAACTGCTCGTTTTAATCAGTAATACAAAATAAAGACACGCCTCTTTTCCCGTCTTTCTAGGGTTATTTTTCTGCACATAGCACCATTATCCTTTCAATGGCATCTTTAGGCGATTGCTTGGTGAAAACGGCAACAGGTCGCAGCGCATGGGTAAAAACAGGAAACGGCACATGGGAGTTTCACTTACAAAAAAATGTTCTGACAGAATGGAAAATGATTGATTGGTTCAGAGAGATAACCAGATTGTAGAGGAGGTGGGTCCATGCAACTACAGGAGGCGGGATCAATCAGATGTCTTTGTCCCCCCTCTTCAAGTTGCTTGGGCCCACCTCCTCTACAGTCTGATTGATTGGTTCAGAGAGATAACCAATCATTCATTCATTCCACCCTCAGAACATTTTAGTGTAAGTAAAACTCAAGAGCCTGGAAATTCTTTGCGCTGAAACAGGCCCTCACCATGACGGCCTTCGCCACCGGAACCTTCATCTACGAATGGATTTGTGCTGTGCTGCCGGACGCCACCCAATGGAGTTGATCTGATTTTAAAGCCATGGGATTAAATACTACATACACAGGACTGAGAGAGCAGGCTGCATCAGAAGTTGTTTTGATTGCCCGTAGTGTGGCAATTTTGCCGCCCTGGGGAGTTGGGGGTTATGGGTTGAGGGGGGGGTTTGACAACATCTCCCTCAGTCCACATCGGCAAAAGAGCCCAGGCTGGGACTCGTGACCTCTAGCGACTGGCTAATCTTTTTATTTTTAAAAAATTAAAAAAAATACCCTCTGAAGCAGAGCCGTTGTGCTGTATGCAGTGTGCTGGTCTGTGGGATCACATAATATCCCTGCTAAACAGAAAAGACAAAAAAAAAATAAAAAATCACCCTAACCTGTTTAGTCTCCTTCCATCCCCCAGGTAATAAAATTCAGGGGAGGAAAAAAAAAAAAAACACAGCAAGCACCAGAAAAAAATCAGAGCTCTACTTCTAATTAAATCCAACCAGCAGCCACCCTTCCTGGTGAATCAGACACACGCACTTTTCTTTACGCCTAAAAAGATTAACCAGCGGACCAGGAAAGGACCATTTCAATTACCGTTATTCGCCAAAACCGACTTCTCAAATGAAGAACACCGACATTGACAAGCAAATTCCCCTGGATCTTTGGTAATAATTTTAATGTTTTTAGGGCGTTTGGTAGAGACCCCGAAAACAAAACGCCAACGAATCAGTAATTTGCGATTCGTCGGCCACAGGTAACGGCAAAATATGGGACACCGTTGATTTCTTCCAGTGCCACGTTCAGAAAACAACCCTGCGGTCTATGCGACCCGCGTGCAATCCGACACGCGAAAGAGCCGCGATGCCCGGACCTGAAGCAAATGACTGCGACACGAACGTGCGGCGGGTGTCAGAGTCTGTCTGTGCTGCATCGGGGGGACCGCACATAAGCACTTAGCGGACTTGACATGCCGGTAAAGATATGTGATATACGTCCCCCCTACAAGCCAGAACACAAGGGTCAGTGCTGTTTTGTCAGTGCTGCTGTGAAAAGGGCTGGTGTGGATGCGTCAGTGCATCGGGAAAGGGTTAGGGTTGTGCAAAGGGGCATATCGACGTCAATTTACAAGGGCCAGACTTTGTATTAGTGTGTAAGAGCCCTCAGGTCAGTATCTGCCTGGGCATCTCAGAAAGTGACCCCATTCCGCATTCGGATAAGATTTCCATTGGCACTAGTGATCGTAATGAGTTTTCTGGAGACTTTCATGACAAAAACTGAAAAACAAAAAACACAGGAAAGTATTTACAGTAGAAAATACAGTATCATACAATAATAAAATATGAGATCCATCTTAGAACTTGAGGAACCATTTGTTGAATTACAACTTTTTTTTCCCTCCAAATTTTTTTTGTTTTTTTTTAATGATATCATGTAAAATTAAGGTACAGCATCCCCACAGAGAAGCGCTCTCCTCACCTGCAGGGGGCACTGCAGGGGAACGGGGGTATGTACCCTGCCAGCTGGTATGTAATGTGGCATGTAGGAGGGGGCAGGGCCGAGCCCGCTGACAATCCCAAAGCAAGCTGGAGTACGACGGCGTCCCACTTAAGAGGGTGCGGTATTTACACTTCTCAGGATCACTAAACTACTCGGCAAACATGACCAATACTCAGGTACCAATAAACTTTATTAAGCAAGTTACCGCAGGCGCATAATACCTCTATTATTCTATTAACATGTGTGCGTGTGTGTAAATAAACACACCTGTGTTAGCAGTTGCATTTTCTAAATGCGATTTTTTTCCTTTAAATCTCAAACCCTCTGGTGTTTTATATACAGCAGCTCGATTTGAAACATCAGAATAATTTGGTGCTGGCACTGTTTGTTTCATATGCAAATAAGAACAACCCTAAAATTATTTTTAAAAAAAAGTGGGAATACAAGAGAAATGAGAATATATTCAGGAGACACCCCAGGCAGCCAATGATCCTACACTCATCCGTAAGCTCCGCCCCTCCCCTGGCAAGGCCCATCTCCCCCCCCCCCTTCCCCGTCGGCCTCTTAGACGAAGGGCAGGATGCCGTAGACGAACAGGGCCATGATGGCGGCGCTGAAGAGACCTGCCACTGGCACCGTCACGAACCAGGCTAGGAAGATGTTCCGGAAGAGGCGCCAGTCCACTGCCTTCTTCGAGCGGATCCAGCCCACGGCGACCACAGAGCCCACCTGGTCACCACGGCAATGGAGGAACACAAAGGTACCAATCAACAGCGGCAGCGTCCACAGTCCGCACGCAGACACACGCATGCAGGCACGCACACCTTCATCCACGTTATTTCCAGTAACGAAGATTTTTCCTGTAGCGTGCGAGTCTTTCGATCTGCAGTCAGATGAAACCCCTTTTGGTGAAGACACTGCAGTACTTCAGGTCTTTACCCAATTAATCAGATGGCAAATTTTACTGTTTGAGGCTCTGGTCTATACAGCTCAGTCGAGGATAAAGGACTGAATCTTTACCAAACTCAGCGATATATACTTTCACGTTCATATGACTGGAAGTTATTTAAGATTTAGCATTCTATTTCTGGAAAAGTATGGAGTATAATAAAGACTCTCACGCTTCAGCTTAAAAGCAAACCAAATCTCATTAATCTGCATACGCAGGGTGTCATGCCAGTTTTAGAGGGACACACATGGTCTGTATGAGTGCGAGCAGAAAATGGCCAGAGTCACTGGGTCATGCGTGTGGTGAGGTTATGCAGTTTGCCCAGTTGGGTGCAATCAGAGACACCTGCTGATTGTCCTTCCAAGGACTGTAATCTGAGTTGCTAGTTCATTTCTGAGGAGGGGTTAAAAGCCTCCCCCCCCCCACCGCCACTTCCAGCCGGGTCGACCGGAACCCCCAGCAGGCAGCCACCAGCTGGTCTTCCGACAGCTACTTATTAGTAATTTATATTTAATATTAATTCCAGCATGGTCAATATTTCTTCCATAAACAAAAGTTCTTCAAAGGTTCAACAGTTGGTACCACTTATTTTTTGTGATGTTTTAATGCCGAGATATCTGCACACTGATGTGCATGTAGGCAGACTGGGCACCACATCACACACAGTTCCCATGGCTCTGGCTCGGTGACACACACAAGGTCAGCTTTTGGGTTTGGCTCTAAAACAGCCCCACTTGCACAGCGATGATGATCAACTCCAACTTGTCCTAGAAGACTGGTGAGAACATAGCAGTTTTCATTTAGCGACCCTTAAACCTGCCGTTAGACCCCAGGACAACCAACCCGTAACTGAGCCCTGTGTGTCCTTCACACCTCCAAAGAAATCACCGGATACAGGCAAGCTGCAAATATGTTAGTCCTACTGTTAAACGAGCCACTCACTAAACAAGTTAAAAATTCATCAGCGTTAAGTAAAAAGGCTGAAATCAGACCATAGAAATCAAGAGGAACCATTTCACACATTGATTTAAGACTGTTTCTCAGTTCCAATCAGTTCTGTAACTGCACTTTTCTTTCTGGTTGCCATAGATCTCCTGATTGGAGGTGAAGCAGGGCATTGTGGGAAAACCCCGTTTGGACAGTCTTACATGAACCTCCTTCACTTTACTTTTTGTAAAATCTAAGAATTACATTCACTGTGATTGTTAGTTATCCAATAACTTTTTTTATATCTACAGAACTACATTGGCCTTTTCACAGGAACAGTTTATCCTCTAAATCCCTTTAACCCGCTTTTAAAAAAGGTTGATATTTTGCTAATTGCCGAATCTGAGAACCCTGGGGGTTTCATATGAACTTTGACACCCAATACAGGAAAATCCAGGACACAAATCCCACCTCACACTGAGCTACAGGTTTCATGGGGCAACAGCACATGCTATGACTGCCGATATATCTCACAAAGCCCCCCCCCCCCCAGCTGGGGATAACCCACCACACAGAGTGGGGGGGGTCCTTTAATCTTACTACTACTGGAGTAAGTCCACTTATCAGAATCAGTACCAGCAAAAGTTCCCAAGTTTACATCCCCACTCCCCCCGGTCTAGTCCTGATCCTCTCTGCAGAAAACTGGAGCCAAGACAGTGATACAGTGATACAGTGGTCATTTTACCTGAGAAGGAAAAGTGCAGAAGCCATTAAATCCACAGTAGTAAATACTCCCTAGTTACTGTTTTAGTTTTGTGCTGTTTAATCCCAACTAGTAATACTAGTTAAGCAGCGGGTGAGGGCTGGTTCACAACACTCGGATACCTTGCAGTGAGTGGAACTTATGGGGACGCCCACATTGGAGGCTACAAGTACTGTTAGAGCACTCATTACTTCAATGCAAAATCCACTGTGAAGAGACAGACAACAGGGCACAAAAGACAGAGACACCGTGAGCCAGCAGAGGGCGCCATACAGGAAGACCCACATCACCGAGCCATGCAGGGAGAGACGGGGAGTGGGGGCACTGCGGGACGGCTTTGGAG
>JAODJX010000042.1:5058678-5076175 GCA_026776945.1 Isichthys henryi
CGCCCCCCCCCCCCCCCACCCGGGGCCCGCCCGGCCCCGGGCAGGGGCCCCACACACTTTTTTTGGAGTTTTGTGGGTTGAACCAGTATGTTAGCTGATCATGACCCGGAGGGTAATGGAGACAGGTGATAAATCAGATTCATCTCTTACTGCGTGCGTGTTACAATTATGTCTAAATGTCAATAAATGTCTGTATTTATAATCATTTATCCAATAAATTCTACTGACAGCCCAGCTCAGGTAAATGCATTACAAGCCTTGACTTGTTCAACCCACTCAGTGTGCAGCGCACCCCCCCACCCCATCAGGATGCAGAGTGACCCCAGTGGCCAGTGCGTGGCCTGGCCTGGCATCACCTGACCGGAGCGTACCTTGCAGTGTGTGGTACTGATAGGGAGTCCAATATTGGAGGCGAACACGACAGTGAGTGCGGAAGCCAGCTCAATAGTGAACCCACTGCAGAGAGACACAAACCTCACGGTCAATCTGTAATCAAGTACTGTGTGACCCCGCCCCAGGGCGGAGTCTCAGTCATAGGGGGCGGGATCACCAGGAAACAACTCCACCACTGGGTGGAGCTACAGTACCAGAGCAACTGACCCATCTCTGGTCAACTGGGCCAAGTCGCATGCGAAAAGGGAAAAGCCACACCCACTGGGGGGAAGTACATGGCCAGACGGGACGGGTCACATTAAGGGAACGGCCCCGCCAGCATGGGCAGGCTGCGGTAACCGCAATATCCGCAGGGGCAGGCCTGCATGCATGTCACGCAGGTTTCAGGTGACTAAATTAACAAGCGAGAACACGTGTAAATACAGAACCTCTGTTCAATAATGAATACCTTCAGAGCTGCATGGGTGCTCGGGCAGCCTGCCCATAGCCCTCTCCATTTACGCGGCTGTGCAATCGTAATGAATGCATCTCTATTTGATTAATATCTACTGCAGCACAAAGAGTCCACTTAAGACACTCATGGTCTCTGGTCTGAACCATTTCAAAGGCAGCGGAGCGGGGTTCCTTCCTTATGCTTCCACAGTCCTTGCAGAGACTGGCACCGACTATAGAATGCAAGCTAAGACGAAAGTTTGCATAACAGGGTAAAGTTCTCAGCGCGATCGCTGTGGAGATCTGGCCCTCCAGGGGTGTGGGGGACACAGGAAGGGATCAAACAAACAATTAGTCACTGGCTGAGGAAAATGGATGAAGTTTCAGGATGATGGAACAGAGTTGTCACTTAAAAAAAAAAAAAAAAAAAAAAACCATAGAATGTCACAGCAAGATGAATTCCCTTTGGAATGAGGCAAAGACGTGGAATTTGCCTTTTTGGTTTGAAAGGGGGGGGGGGCAGCTTTTGTGAATGCGGAGGAGAGGGTGACGACCTGGCCTAGTTCCCTTGGCTCTCGTGCTGCTACTCATGTCAAGTCGTATACATGGAGACTGTCCACAGGCTGGCTGGCACTCCGATGGAGACATTCCGTCTCCCAGGATGCCCTGTGTCCGGTCACTTCCTGGTGGCCTCTGATGTGGCTGCCAGGCCACTGCACCCTGATGCGAAGGAATTCTGCCGGCCTCTTCTGAGGACACGGCAACACAAACGGCAGCCCTGGCAACCGGGCCCTGGCACGGGGGGGGGGATTAACTTCAGCTGCTCCCGTGACAGCCGGCTACCCTCTTCTCCTCCTTGCCATTGTCCAGCCCGATTTAGATGTTTCTAAGTCTGTGTCCGCCCCGGCTATCAGCGTTAGCTTCCGGAAGCCCCCACCCAACAGACCGAAGGACTTCCTGGCGTTTCTCGTGTTCCCAGCTGACGCCATCCCATTGTTACAGTGTGGCTGGCAGTGAAGTGCGGCCCAAACTATTTGTAGGTGTCATTTTCCTGAAAATGGACCAGTATGACTGGAGAACAGGAACAAATTCTTAAGAACACATCAGTTATCCTTCCTGAAGGAACGTTTTATGACCGGTACAGGAGTAAGAACAAGGAGGAATGCACCCATCCCATCAAATGCTACTCCGTTTGAGCACCACCTACTGGCTCCTCAACACAATTCTCGAATCCAGTCACTAGGTAACGGCTCTCAATAGTTGCTATGGTCACGCAAGTGCACAGACTCCATGACAGCAAGAACAACTTATTTCGGGGAGAGACACAGGGACTGCTGTGACAGATCATACACACTGACACCCCCACCAAGCACACAGTCTCACCTGGAGGGGGTTATAGGGGTCAGGTCCTTGCCCATGGTCTGGATGACACGGCGCCCCCACACCCACAGGCCGGCGCAGATGCCCACGCCCCCATAAAAGAGCAGCCAAATGGGCGTGACTGCATCCTGCATTACCCCACCTTGCTCGTAGATCATCCACAGCGCCACGAGGGGGCCGATAGCATTACTATAGCAAAGAGGAACACATTATGTCAGACTCCCTGCCAAAATACTTACTCTTTAAAAACTCAGATTTAAAATGTATTTTTAAGGAGGTGTGTCTCGATGGGCAGGGTACCTGACGTCGTTGCCACCGTGGGCAAACGAGCCGAAGCAGGCAGTGAGGATCTGCAAGAAGTGGAAGAGCAGGAAGACCTGAGCCTTGTCCTTCTCCTCCTTGTCCTCCTCAGCCGGGTCCTCCATGCCCAGCGGGGGAGGGGCCTCCATGGAGTCGGCGGCCAGCTTCATCTCGACCCCGCCCTCCTCGGCCTCGATCTCGGCCTCGGCCACGGCGTTGCAGTAGCTGGAGTAGCTGTCGTAGCGAACGCGCTTCTTGGAGTAAGAGACGCTGTCACCCACCAGCTTCTCGCTGTCCTCAGGCGCGGCGACTGTCTCGGATCGCAGCAGCGGCTGCACGGGCATGCCGCAGATGGCCGCCGTGTAGCACGTGTAGCTGTTGTTGCGGCGTAGCAGCCGGTAGCTGTTGTCCGGGCCGCTGCCGGGCCGCTCGTCTTCCAGCCGGCCCAGGTGGATCTTGTGCAGCAGGTCCTTGTAGAGGCCCGAGTCCTTGTGCACCGTGTGGTAGACCTGACCGTCGCTCCGCATGTGCCCGTCGAAGCTGAAGCTGCCGTTGGAGATGGGCGACTTCAAACAGCCGTTGGTCATGGAGTGAGTGCGGCCTGCGGACAGGAGGCAGCAACAGTGCGTTAGCATGTTAGCGTGTTGCTACCCAGTGGGTTTTGATGCCGTACTGTGATGGACTATAGCGAAGACGGGCTCTCTCTCTCTGAACTAGGTCGAGACTCGTTAGAAACACCAAAGTTGTTAGAAACATCAGGGAGCATCAGACTCACCATAAACCCTGCCATTGGGCAGCACAGAGCCCCCATTGGCCAGGCTGTTCAGCTCCCCTGCGGACTCGGTCAGGGGTACCACGGCGTCGTCCGTCCCCTTGGCCCCCGGCAGTTCCTTAAAGACGGGAGCCTCCTCTTCCTCTTCTGGGATCTTGTCCAAGCTCTCGTCCGATATCCTGGAAAGAGCATGCTCCTTCTTCAGCCGGCCTGCGGTGGAAAGGACAAGCAGTCAGCCATCATCCCCAGAGGTGACAGACTGCAGACGGCCCCCCCCCACAAGCAGAGACAAAGGGCCAAAGAGGGCGGAGAGGTATATATTAGGCACTCCAGAGAAGAAGGACTAAATTGTTTTTACGTGGAAGGCTGAAACAAATTTCGATCCTGTGCTGACAGGGTGACATAAAAATAAAACACCTTTGACCTCAATCTCACACCATGTGTGGCAGCCCTGAGAAACCGTACCAGCAGACAGTGTGGGGGGGGGGGGGATATGCAGGTCGGCTTTGACGTGTTAGCGACGGTTCTAATAGTTACTGCAATGAACCACCCGAAACAGCTATTAAATCAACCATTTGCATAAACCATCAGATCAAATTATTCACATAATTTTCTCCTGAAAATGCTTATATCCAAAAGTCCCTTTACGAGTACGATCTTCCAGGTCAACTTGTATATGATGTATATGCAACCGGTTCAGTTGGAACATTTAATGGTACAACAGCAGCGTCCCATGGGAAGTTCTAACGCCCGCCCCCCATCCTCCCCGATTGGGTGAAACGACAGCCCTGACATACTCACGAATCAGCCCTTTTGGATTTGCGGACCTGCAGGTGGGGGGGTGGGGTGCCCCGCCAATGGCCACAGATCAAACAGCGAACACTCCCGCCATCTCCGTTCTCATCGTAATAATAATAACAATAACCGAGTTGCCTAACACAGCCCAACGTATCTGGGGCAGCATAACACACAGCTGTGCCCTTGACTGTTTTTTCCACTTTCCCCGAGCACACAGCAGGTATTACCCGCGAGGTCCGAGCCCGCCCGGGCTCCATAATGGATCAGAACGGCGGGGAAGGGAGACAAGGCCGGGGAGGGGGGAACACCTACTTGCAATTTTCCTCCTCATCCACGGGCAGACGAAGATCCAGACCAGTGCTGCACAGACCAGAGATCCAGCCAGCGTGATCAGGGCTATCGCCCAGACCGGCAGCATCTCCAGGCCCAGCACTGAGGGCGAAGAGCATGTAAATTAGCAAGCGACTAGAGGCCAAACATTTCTTCTGGCTTTCCAGGAGTCAGCTCCATACTTACAGGGGGCTCCGGTGTACATGATGGAGAAGGTGTTGATACCAATGGTGGAGGCGTAGAAGAGAGGTAGAGCTCGGAGGCCATTGGGGACTGGGTCATCCTGTGAAGCAGTGGGGGGGGTGGGAGGGGGTTATCTTTCCAACTCCCACGTTCATGTAAACGTTCCAGCCTCCATCAGCAAAACGCCAAATTTCACTATCCTGACCACAAACAGGGACACGCCTCTAAGGCTCACCGCCAACACGGATGTCTGTTTTACTGGCAACTAAACACTGGAAAAGTGCTGTCTACCCGCTCTCTTCCCGCCGAGACGGCAGCTGACCAACAGGAGGCGCCGGTCAATTCCTGAGCCGCGACCTCGACCAAACCCAAGCAAACTTCCACAGGCATCTCGTGCAGGGACTGTAGAGCCACTGGCTGCCCACAGGAAGCTGAGAGGCTGTGGGATTCGTAACTCACCCACAGAATGGCCACGGGGTAGCTGCAGGACAGCAGCAAGGCCGGGCCGCGCATTCCTGCGCTGGCCTCCGCCTCAATTCTGCCAAAACTAAAATGCCTTTAACCTTCCTAACAGCTGCACAAAGAAAACCACCGACTGACGCAACTCCTGCATCCGGAGCGTTCCTCACCCGTATGCCACCTTGGTCAAAAGCATCTGCTAAGTAAATAAGTGGGTCACTTATTAACATCACGGAGTGTAAGTAAGTAAAGATTATTAATTAAGCTCCTTTCACAGACAAAAAAAGCGCTGGACAAATAAACCAAACAGCAACAATATAAAGATACACCAGTGAAAAGTAGACAAGGAGCAAACTCACCTTGCTGAGGATGAAGTACCTGATGAGAAGAAACAGTAACCCAGACATGATTCCAGACAGAAGAGGGGAGATGAACCATGAGGCAACTGAAGAGGGAGAGCAGAGAGTAACTGCAGTATCAAAGCTCCTCTCTCCATCCATTGTTCTCCAAAAACAAAGACCAAACACACCTCGTCCTGTACAGCTACCTGAAGCTTTCTCAAGTAACCAAACCCAACAGCCACCATCCCCTCAATCTCTGCACAAACTGCACCCCCCCCCACCACACACACACACACACACACACACACACTTAATGTAATTCATCATACTTGTTTCTGCTGTGTCACCCAAAGTCATGCATCCCCTACACAAAACACACAGTCAAGCCAATCCACACAACTTCATGGTCATTTTGTGGAATTCACACACACACAAAAAAAAAAATCATAATCTGAAACCAGTAATGTAAGAAAAGCAGTAATGTGAGCAAAAGTGACTCACCAATCTTAACGAGCTGCATCCACTGGACACCCTTCGTGCCGATGGCTACCATGGAGAAGCCGATGGTGGAGCCCACGATGCAGTGGGTCCCGGAGATGGGCAGTTTCAGGAAGGAGGCGATTAACTGCCACACCGCGGAGCCTAAGGAGCGAAAGGAGTGAGGAAGCAGGGTTACCAGCCATGGCACAGATCTGCACTGAGCATCACGCTCGTTTAACCTCTGGAGGGATCAGGCACGTCAACATTTTCCAGAAGCCAAACTCGTTTCAAGAAAAACATCACACAAAGAGAGTGTTCCAGCTGACCCGTGCAATGCCGATTCATTCAGTTCCCCACATTGGCAGCCCTCCATCATTGTAACTGAAGCTGGCCAATGATCCAGCCCTTTCACTGCTTCAAGCTATGATTCTCAGGTCAGTCACCCCCAGTCACTTCGCTTCAAAATATTTCCAACCAATTGGCTCTATTCTGCATGCAGGTAGACCAATCAATGCCCTTCTTAACATCCTGCCAATCTGTCACTCCCTAATGAACAGGACTCTGAGCCATTCCATTCCCCAAGAAGCAAGGGTGTCTGGATCATTGCCCTTAACCTTCTCAGTTTTCAGCGTTTTGCCTCCCTAGCAGTTCCACCGTATTACGACTAACGACAGGCAAAACAGACCCAAGACACAAAGTAAATCAAATTATGCGCAATCATACTGAAGAGAACAGAATACAACATCTGAGACAATAATAACGTCAAGCAATAACAAATGATTAAGTCCAGTTTAGCTACTTCCGACTTTCGGAGCAGACGGATTCCGGCAGCATGCTCTCGGCGGGCAGATGCCTGTTCTACACGCTCTGTCTATCCCGAGTGCTTTCTTTACATGCCGTAGAACACATGGCATTTCTTGGGAGGGTTACAGATGACCGGAAGACCAGCATCACCCTCGCTGTGCTTCCTGGCGGCCAGGAAAGAAGCGCCATTCGGTATGCGTGCTGGGGCTGCTTCACAGCAGGCCTAACCCTAACCCTAACCCTGACTGATTTTCACCCACAACACAAGTAGCATAAGCTTCACCCCCGGACATCATCACTTAATAAAACGGCTCAGACTCGGCCTGTCATGACAGTCCCACAATCAAAGGTATTTCCCCACTTCCTGTCCTGGCCACAACGTTCTGCACCTCCAGGGCCCTGCCCCAAAATTCCCCTCTCTCCACCTTTCTCAAGCTTGTTCTGAATCCTGTGGCCCGTACTATGAAGAGGGGTCACTGTTTTAATCAGGGTAACTTGTTGGATTTAAGGAAGTCTGGCCAAATTGTACGTGAACGAAGTCCATTTAAACTGTGGTATCTTAAATCCAACAAGTTACCCCAATAAGCCAGTAACCCCGCTTCGTAGTACAGGCCACAGATGCAGCATTGAACAGCAGCTGTTCCTTGTGACAGGAACTGAGAGAAGCCGGACCTTGCAGCATGTTGCATTTTTTAAAGAAGTGTTACTCATCTGCATTATGTTCTTCCAGGGCTATTTGTTTATTACTTAATTATCTTTTATTTTCTGTTGTTCCTTGTACCGGGTGTGGCGGAACAAGTTGGTATTCCAATTCACTTGTTGCACTTAGTATGATGATTATAGATGTTTTGTTGACCAACAACAGCCGAGTAACACACCAAGAAGCAGGAAGAAGGACATCACTGATGAAGCATATCAATTTCATCGCTTGAGCCCAGTTGAGACCGCCTCAAACCATAAAACAGCCAGTCTCGCAAGCTCTCAGCTCATGCAGTGAGGAAACGTCACTACCTGTAGGTCAGGACTGTTTAGTATCAAGGGGTCAGGCCATCAGAGCCCAGTGAAGACTCACGTACAGGAAGGTCTTCATATCACACTGAACCTTGGAGATTTAAATGAGGAAGGACCAAAGAGCAGAGCTCACCTGCCTAAAAGGATCTATGTCTATGTGTGCAGTACAGAGGAGTAATCGGAAAGCATCCATGGGCAAAGTGCACCATTAACATCACCTGAGCAAGGCTTTCTACTCAATGTACCAAATATTCAGTGGACGTGTCACCCCTGAGAGACACACTGCAGCAGAGGCTGCATCTGTTAGTTCAACAAACCAATGGAAAAACCCTCATTTGCATAAAGTACAAAGACCACCAGCTTAGCGACTCGCCACATTCAACAGACACACTTACATATCCATAATAATGGCAATCACACCATTAGCCATGGAGCAGGACAGAGCAAATGTGTCGAAACCGAAGTGATTATCTCTACTGATACAGTACCAAAGCACAGGAACCTGGACAATTACCTCCAACCGCAAAAATTAAAGATTATGGACTACAGATTCCTCTTGATGTCAAACTCGTAGACAAGGAGAGGCCCCATGTTTGTGTGCCATTAAGGGAATCACGACGAACTCGGTTCAACGAGAAAACCATCAGTATCGACAATACAGTTGAGAGCAGGAATTCGCAAGCACTGCCCTATGGATGCCGAAATCATAGCGCAAGCATCCTTCCATCGCCATTTCATATTCATCACACAGCAGCTCTCTCAGCATCCGCTTCTGACCACATGTTGCCGTGGAGACCAGAGGGAGGGCTACTTACCCACCATTGCGCTGACCTCCCCAGCCATGAGGATGGGCACCGAGTCATTGTAGAGGTTCACGTCGATGATGCCCTTCCGGATGGTCTCTCCAACTTTGGCCCCCAATAGCACGGAGCCCAGCGTCTCGAAGATGGAAGCCAGGACGCAGGCCTGCCGCAAGGTGACCACGCCCGAGCCCACGGCCGTGCCGAAGGAGTTTGCCACGTCGTTGGCGCCCACCGAGAAGGCCAGGACGAAGGCGATGATGAAGCCCACCACCACCATCCACAGGTACGACTCCAGATCCATCTTGACTTCTTGAGTCAGAATTCAAAAGAACCCAAAAAAAGAGGTAGGGGAAAAAACGAAAATCCCAACAACAGGAAGGGACGATTGACTGGGGCAGCCGCTGGTCCTGCGAGAAGAGGCCTCAGGCAGGACGTCAGAAAAGTTCTCCGGGAAAAGCAGGCTGCTAACTGAGCGATTCCTCGTCAGTCCGTAGGGTGTAAATTGGAGTCAACTGGAGACAGCATTCCATAGTTCTGCTTGGGGCTCAGCGCTGAGGTTCCTTACCTGTTGGAAAGGCGGAAGGGAGACAGACAAGTGCTGCAGTCACACACTTTGGAAATAAACCAGCAGTAGAGAGCAAAACAAGACACGCAGTACCATTAAGCACAACTGTCAGCATGTAACCCGAGCCACCCACCCCCGCCCCCTCCCCCAGAGATGATCTCTATTGCCCCGAACAGGAGGTGACACTCAGCTTTAACGGTACGGGATGCCGGTGCGGTGGGACGCAGGGCTGCAGAGAGGCCCCTGTGCAGGAAAGAGACAGGTGCAGCACAGGCAGCTCCACGGGGCAGAATCTTGCTGCCCCCAACACCAGCACAAAGACAAAACCAGGTTATGTGACCTTCAAATAGGGTTTGGCACATTTCCGGAGAATGCAAAAACGGATTCGAAAAGAAACACCTTTACTAAGAACAAAAAATGTTGCCAGGTTCAGGATCAAACTACTCCTACCAGTGTGTCCACCGTAACCCCCCTTGCCCTTGGAAACTGAAATCAGGGCCCAAAGGCTGGATGTCTTTCATATGAAAGCCCAGGCCTGCCTGCCTCTGCTAAGCCTATTATTCAAAAGACCTTGAGTGTAAACAGCAAAAATCCAGACTAATACATTCCGTGAAAAGTGAAGAAAGAAGAGTCGAGGTTTCTTGTCACGATGCAGTAACCACTTATGCGGAGGCCATGGGAGGAGCAGGGACCAGATGAAAGCCCACCCCCCCCTCCCCCAAACCTCAGCCCCATCCCGTTTCAGACAGATAAACCCGCAGGGAGCCGACGCAACTGGTGGAGATAAGGAGGCAGCGAAAGGTCGATTGAAGCACGGCAACGTGGAGCAGAATAGCCACACGTTGGAGGCTGATGCGGCTGGACTGTGGCCCCCCAGGGACAGACACGGACCCATCAGCGCCATGCTTTCAATCTCTCACAGAATTCCAGCAGCCCTAACACACACACACACACACAGGTGGAGTCTGGCTCGACCTTACACTGAACGCACGTCAGTGCGCGATGGCAAATCACGGGACCCATCATCCACCCACAACCTTTAACCACAGATTGCAGCTTTAGTCAGCTTAAAGAAATACCAGTTCTCAAATTTAATTTAGAAAATATTTAAAACCGTTTAGTCTTTCTTTGCCCCATGCTGATTTTATTCTTTTTTTTTTTCTGGATGGGCAAAGTAATTAAGTGTGTGAAGGTATTTACCCCACCCTGCCAGTAAGTGAAGCTTGCTTAGACGTGTCTGTACCCCAAGTTGCCCCCCCTTTCTGAGAGCACCTGATGATCTTAAGCAAGCTGTATTCACAGCATTATCATTCCTGTGATGGTGGGGGCCGGGGAGGGGCTCAACAGGGAACACCATCTGAAACTCCCCCCCCCCTTTGCTCTGAACTCCCGCCACCCACCAAGCCAGGCGTCTGCTCTTAGGAGGAAGGCAGATGTTGCGAGAGGAGTGGCAGAAAGTCAAGCGTCTACTCTGAAAGCTGGTCTGTAATCGCTCTCATTCCCCTGGTAATAGATCTTAAGACATGCTCACAAAACATCCACCCCATGGAGTGACACGACGTGACACGCAAACGAGGGGCTGTGGGGGGAAGGGGGGGGGGGTTCCAGATGCCTGCTGCACCCCCGTGACCTAAAAGTCCGTGTGGACGACCGCCAGCAAGGGAGGGTGCTCTTCTGATTGGCTGAGGCAGGTGGAGGACGAAAAAGTGAGATGGCTCATCTTGTGACCTTGGTGAAATTTTACGTCAGGTCCCCCACTTTCAGTCCTACAATTTCCTATGATTAATGGGGACAGCATGGGTGGGGGGTGACTCCTCAACAAAATATGATTCATTCCTGTTTTCAGTTTAAAATAAAAGTAGTCTTGAAGGTCCACAATGTAGGGTTCCCTAGATGAGGAAAGGCAGGCATCAGGCTTCCCAAGGAACCAGGAACAGTCTGTAGAGGGATGGGATCCACAGTTCGGGATTCCGGCTCTAAAGCTCTGATCCCAGCTTCAGTGCAAGGGAACATCAGGAAAATTCTGCATCCGATGTGCATAGCAGATTCATTGCTAATGTGCGATAATACCCAATTATAGAGAGACATGCACAGAAATACAAAAACGACCAAAGACCCAGAGAGTTACATGTCGTCAAACACAGAGAGACACACGTGTTCGAGGTACAGTCCAGGGGCTCAGCCAGGGTTCTGTATGCAAAGCCTATGGGTTTAAATTCAGAGTCTGGGGATGGGCGGGGGGGAGGAGCAGATAGATGGATAGGTAGACAGGCAGACACGTGCACACGCACACACACACACGCGCACACACACACACACACACACAAAAACTGCAGCGCGGTCAAACAGAGAGCAAATTCACCACACGTGAAAATTTTAACAAGAGTCATGCAGAAGCGGTGCTGTGTGCGAACAGGAAGACAAATTACCTGCTGGATGACTCTCCAGAGCAAGAGTGGGAAAGGAAGGAGGAGAAGGAGAGGCGCGGAAAAAAAAAAAAAAAAGATCCTCTCCACTCACCTTCGGACACGCAGCCCTGCAGCTTGTGCTCCTCGGACTGGAGCGGATAGAGAGAGAGAGAGAGAGAGAGAGAGAGAGAGAGCGGGAACGAGAGGAGAGGAAGAGAGACCAGAGAGATACAGGCTACGGCGTGATACTGAGAGACACCGAGGAAAGCACAGCCTGAAGGAGGGATAGAGGTGGTGAATGAGAGAGGGATAGAGAGAGAGAGTGACAGAGAGAGGAAGGGGGGAGTGAGTCAGAGGCTGGAGAAGCAGCAGGTCACGCAGCTTCACGCAGGCAAGAGCGGCTCTCGCTCCTCACAGCATCACAGCGCTAGTGGAGTCTAGACGGCCTCTTAAAAAGAGGCAGCCGCATGTGGGAGGGGCGGCCCCGCATCAATGCTAGGCCGACCAATCACAAACGAGGGGGATGTGGCCAGCAGACACCCCTGCCAATTAGGCTCACAAGAGATGGGGAGACGGGACCGGTAGGCCAATCGTGCACTTGGAATGGGGGTGGGGGGTGTCTGAGACTCCACAGGCAGGCGCGCAGTCAGACCAAGGGCATGCAGCAGTGTTTATGTGGAGAATGATGCACTGGTGAGTCACAGTGTGTTCGTTACATGCTTCTGAACGCAGTTGTGCAGCTCTGGGGCAAAGGCAATTGCCTGGGGCAAGGTGTCAATGATTAACGCACTCTGGAATGTACGCTTCTCTCTTTCTCTCTCTCACACACACACACACACACACAAACATGACAGCATCCCCACGCCTAATGATCAGGAGTGAGAAGCATCACAATGGCCTCTTTGAGCCAAGCAGCTCTTCCTACTGTAGTGACATCACGCGTCCGTTGCCCACCGGACAGAAGGCGGCCGCTGACACGGGGAACCTCCGAGGCTCGGGGCCTCCCACGGAAAACAAGGCGGACCCCGAGGGAACAAAGGGTTTCCTGTCAGCGCATGGACACATTTTGGTGGAGACACGATTCCGCTACGTCTGTCAAAACACTGAGGTCATGAGGGCGTCGCAGAGGGGATGAAAAACATAACTACTGTAAACAGTCACATGACTCATTCAGGGGTTAGAGAGCGCTGGCACTGAGGTTGTCTGCCTGCAAAGGCCTGGCAGCGTGCACATGTGCACACACATGCAAACGCTCAGCACAGAGCTGAAGGTGGATAGAGGCCAGTTAAAACTAGTTTGGTCCCCATCAGCACAGCTCAGTGACCGTCCCTCTCTGTGGCACTGGCACCCCATCGGTGCAGCTCAGTGACCGTCCCTCTCTGTGGCACTGGCACCCCATCGGTGCAGCTCAGTGATCACCAACTTTTCTTCACTTCTGTATGATGATTCTTTGCAGCACTGATACCACATCAGTGCAGTTCTGATTATCACTGTCTGAGTCACTGACATGCCTTCCCTGGAGCATTTTTGTATTGGGGTGTGTTATATTCAGGGCAAGAGAGATAATATCCCACGCAGCCCCCCACCCTAACTCTGGCCTCTCCCTTCCACTCAATACCCACATTTTCCAGTAAATTTTCACAGAAAAATGACCTAGAGCCACTGATCCCAGAAGAAGGAGACCTCAAACGACGCAGCTGGCATCCAGCCCTCCGACCTGCCGCACACAGACGCCCCATGGGGTCCTGTTGACCCCCCACCGCATGATCATGTGTACATCGTCCACGTGTCCAAGATGCGTGTCTCGGCAGAGTCTGTCTCCAGAACAGCCCCGTGACGTTTTCCCATGTGTGGCCGACGCTTCCAGGGTCCAGACGGCCTCCATAGGCACCCCTTCCCATCGGTGTAAACGGTCGTTTTATCTCCACATTACATTACAGTTTGTCACACAGTGGCTCATTGTGCTGTTATTGACAGATCCCATGGGAGTTTTGTCCCCTATTATCATGACAAGTGCGTAAATACACAGTCACCCCTGAGCAGGGCTACTCCTCTGTCACACAAACAGTGATTACACAGGACAAGGACAGCTCACAGGCAGCGAAGCTCGAACAAAATAGGCCGGGAGAGAACAATGTGAGATTCAGGGGCATTCAGGCATGTGCAGAGCTCAAAAGTCCATAACAGGTCAGGGACCCGTTAGATGGAACCTGCCGTATTTGAGTCTTGTCTGATTGGCTGGCTTATTAATTTGCTTCTTGACATTTAAATAGAAAAATGTGCCACAACTGATTGACTGGTTTGTTAAACCACTCAATGTTTGAAGAGAGAAATAAGTTTCATTCATGCCTGATTGGCTGGCTTGTTAGGTCACTCCTTGGTATTTGAATAAAGAGCAATAAAGCTAGTCTCACCTGATTGGCTGGCTCGTTAATCCTCTCCTCGATGTTCAAACAGAGCAATAAGAAATGCTCTCACTTGACTGGCTCGTTTGTTAAACCAGTCCTTGATGTTTGGACAGAGAGCAACAAGCTGCACTCTCTCCTGATTGGCTGGCTCATCAATCCTCACCTTGGTGTTTGAACAGACAAATACTGTGCTCTCACCTGATTGGCTGGCTCGTTAAGCTTCTCCATTTCTATCAAATAAAGAATGGCACCAGGCGCTTGTCCTTATTAGCCGGCTCGCCTCTTGTTTCTGTGGGTCTTTGAATACACTATTGGTATGAGCTTATGCCTGAAACTTATTGGCCACAGGAAAAACAAGACGCCACTTGCAAAACATCTTCAACAGTGCAGACAGCACAGACTAAAGGCTTAAATAAATCAGCAAAGGCTACCAACACACAATTATACAACCCAGACTAGCCAGACGTAATCATGCTCCCCAGGTATAAACAAGAGACCAGCATAAATAAACCAAATTAACACAGCCCACCAATCACAACCCGCGGTTTCCAACCACACACAAGGTACCCCGGCTCCTGACCAATCAGGACCCTGCATGTGGGGAGACTCTCTCATCCACTAGTGGGTTTCTTCAGCTTCACTCTGCTGAAACCACAATCTCACTGGTGCCCATTTATCGAAAAGACAAAGGGTATAAATTAGATGCCCTCCTAGGATGCATTTGAGGAGGACTCTGGTATCAGGCCAGTATGGGAAACCGAGGGTAGCTTCCAAACTTTGTAAGTCCCACCCCTACATCTGTGCTTGGGGCTCTACCAGCTGGGAGAGAGACCACGGTTTAAGATTACAATCTCTATTTTTGAGGCTTCCACTGATTTCCTCAATATGCACCGTGGAACCCTGTGCCACAGGCAAAAAGCTCCTCGCATTCAACCCCTGCCTACTCCAGATGCCCATAGCCAATAACATCATGCTGTAAAAGGTAAATTGCACAATGAAACAATTTGCCAAGTTGGGCAAGCGTTTGCTAGTTCCGGCCGTTTCTCATCCCTTCCACTGCGTCGTTACTGGGGACAATCGAATCACACCAAGACAGGAAACCGGAAAACCAATAATCAAGAAAACGGGAGAATGGTTCAGCAAAGATCGGGATTAGCTATTGTGGCTCTAGCATACATCCATCAAACACCGGACCCCCAACACAGATACGGTCTCAGAAGACAAGGATATTAGCACTCTACCATGGTATCTCAGCATGACATTTGAAATCCCTTGATGAAATGATTGGAGAGACATCTTCTTGGTATTTAGCATGCAGCCCTATGCTAGTGCAGCGTAACGCTATCCTGTCATACCGCTTTGCAGCCGGCCCCTACCGACTGCTCTAACCCTAACCATAACCCTGCTCCCACTAACTTAACCTGCCCTTCCATTCAATCCAGGCTATTTTTATATAGTGCCCTTCCTGGAGCAGCAGACTCTCGAGAGCAGTGTCAGGGTGCCGTAAAGAAGTCTGGCCTCGCGGACCCACGAGTCTGGCTTCCGCGCGATACGGCACGAGGCTTCGGCGTGCCTGCTTCCCACGTCTCTCTGACTAACGCCGCAGTTATGCAGCCGCGTAACAAAAGGTCTGTTCTGGGGGATTCTCCATTATGCTCTACAGTTCTCAGTACTTGACACATGTTGTCATCTCTGGATGTTCTGGGGTACACTTAGCAGCTTTAACGGGGCTGTAAGAATATCTTTAATTATTTTTTTTTAAGGAGGGAACATTGGGGGGTGAAAGGTTGGCATCCTGGGGGGGGGGGGGTTCGCCATGTTCCTTCCACACTCTAGGAAGCCCCCAGTGTGCCTCAGCGTCCCCACTGCCAGCGTCCACATACTGTCTCTCTCATGGAAACGTACACATGCATGTATTACCATGCAAGATGGGCAGGCGTGTGTCTGCACACCAAAGGTGCCATTTTCCAAAAGGTCAGTAAGACACAGAAGACGGCAGGACAACCCATAAGAGCCCCATACGAATCAGCCCTCACCTGCTGTCCGGTTCTCGGTGTCTCCGGTCCCCCAGTGTAGGATTTCCGGCACTTCCCCCCCCACCAGCCGGTCGCCGCGGTCTCACGTTGTGTGCGGAGAGGCGCACTGCCGGACGGCCCGCAGTTCCAGTGCTTTCTGATCCCCTAAGCGGCTCCGTCCCTCTCTATCAGCACCTAATCCGCCCCTGCCCTCAGCTATTCAGTGCTGTGGCACATGATCCAGCCAGTGGCATCATGGGATGCCCCCGATTAGTACGGGCCACAAGGAGGAGGGGCGTGAGCGCACAAGTGCACACACGTGGGGGCGCTCACTGGGCTGGAATGCCCGGAAGTCTTGGGGGGTGGGGTCACTTCCCGCTCCAATCACTGATCCAGTGTGGAACAGATAACCACACACACACACACACACACACACACACACACAAACACAAACACACACACACACAAACACACACACACACAAACACACACATGCAAGCACACAGATGTAGAGTATACCTATCCTTATGGAACACACACACACACACACGCACACACATACACATGCACATGCACGCAGGTGCACACACACACACACACACACATACACACCACCAATGCAATCTCGAATTCCCAAACTCATCCCAAAAAATACTGAGATCGGGACTCAAGGGGAAAAGAGAGTTGGGAGTGATTTGTGTTGTGGGAAAATTCAGTCCTAAGATGTATGGAAAAATGAGTACAGACAAATTCACACCGATGTGGCCTCACAATCTCACACACATACACACACAAATAGACAGACCCAGGATATTACAGCCATACTGGGACATTCTCAGCAACCTGGGGATGAATACAGGGGTAAACATACAGAGTGGGCTGTGAACCGGCCCTGAAGTGGGGAGAAATCTTATACACAGAGCAGTCTCTGCGGGGGGCTCAAATAAAGGATATAAATAACCAGCAAAGGCCTGGTCAGACAGGCACAGACCGGCTAAACTGCCAGAGTCCAGAGCACGCCCTACCCAACACCCCCACGGTCCCTGGCCTTTTTGTTGGGGGGGGGAAGGTGACTTAGAAAAGGCAGTGGCGGAGGCACCAAAAGCCAAGGCTTGTGGGCTTGTGGGGGGAACCAAACCTCCAGCAACCCCCCCCCCCAATCCCCGCCTTTCCACAGCAGTTTACCAATGATCAGTGGGCGGGCGCCGATGGGGGCGGGGCTAGGGGATCAGCCAGCTGTTATGGCGCAAACTACACTAAAGCAAATGGGCATGATGTCTGAATAATAAAAATAGTTCTGAATCGCGTTGAAGGTGGCCATCGGCATGAAGCACTGCCCAGTCAGCATCAAAATACAGAACCACGCTCATTTATCCCAACACTTTATTAATAAACATGCAATGGGGGGGCGAAGTAGGAAAACACCCCCTTCGGAAGAAGGGTCCTGGGTTTTGTTTTCAGGAAAGTCATCACTGATATGACTGAACATCATGTACCAACTGAAGAGGGAAGCTGAGATCAGACAGGGGTGATGCCAAGCCGGATCCTGGGACAAACAGCCAATGGCGGAGAGGGTGGGGGGGGGTGGGGGGTGGCTGAGGCCTAGAGTGCGACA
>JAODJX010000042.1:5079445-5105974 GCA_026776945.1 Isichthys henryi
CACCCCCCCGCTCCAGAGTGGCATCACTGGCCCCCGTAAGGGATGCAGCTTTTATAGTCAGTGTCAGGGGAAGAAAAGCAGAAAACACACTAACACCCCCCCCCCCCACCGCCCGGATCGGATATCTGAGGTTGCTGGGTTGCGGTGTTTCCCCCCCGACAACAGCTGGGGCCAGTGCCAGTGGGGAAGGGGGTTCTGGAAATAGCCCTGTCACATGAAGCGTGTCTCTGTACCCGTCAAGCCTTACATGGGGGCCGATGTTGCCAAATGCCGTCGCCCAGCACACCAAACCCAGCAGGAGAAATGCCCCCCCGCCCAACATCGCAGAGGCGGGGGGTGGACACACATGAAAAAGGCCGTGACGAAACCTCACATCTGTAACAACAGGGCCCGCCGTTTCACCCGGGGAGATTTTGCAATTGTAGCACATGTTTCTTTAAAAAACATCCCACCAAAAAAAACAAAAAACAAAAAAAGTCTTTTTCCACACTCACCCCCCCCCAGCCCCCCCAGCCCTCGAGCGTGAGGGTTTAGGCTCCGTCACGCCCGCTCCACCCGTGGACCATCATACACTGCGCCATCTGTCATGACACTACCCCCCCCATCCCAGGGCAGAACCCCCCCTACATGTTCCCCTGGCCTGCAGCCGGACCTCTATGCCTCTGGTGGAAAGAATTCCTTGGCAGCCACGTAGTGCGCAACAGAAACAGTTCTGACCCCCTCTATGGGCTGAGGATGTGTTGGCATCCTAGCAACAGAGTCATTTTTCCATCCCCCCCCCCGGCCTCATAAATGTCACCCGCTTGTCTAACACCATACTCCAGACTCGAGGAGGATCTGCCCACTGAACCGGTTGAGGAGCTGATCTGCAAGGTCAGGTGGTGAGATCCAAACGATGAATCAGGACAACATCCCTAAGAGGTCCAGCCCGACTCCATCATTGAGATGGGAAGGGGAGGGGGGGCTCAATGACATCCACCTGTCATCCCCCCCCTCCTTACCAAATAAACAACACTCATAGCAGTGTGTCCGTCCCATCTCCTCAAGCGAAACGCTCCCCCCCCCCCCGAGGTCCTTCTCAGAGGTGATCCCAGGACACTTAAGGCCTGATCGACACCACCTGCTGGCCAAAATAAGTAGGACAACCAGCAGCTAAAAATCTTGCCAGAAAGGAGGCTAATGCTTATCCATGGGGGGGCTCACCATGGCATTCCCTGGGGGGAGACTGTGGAATCTCAGGTACCGATGAGAAGCGGCTTCAGTTCATCACTAATGAGTAGTCAGGAGGCTCCACGAAAGCATAATCCACAGCGACAACTCCGCCTCAAATCACAGCTCCTCGGCGGAGCGGCAAATGTCCTTCTCCATGGTCACGTGCCTGCAGAGCCTCAAATAACAGGCCAATTGTATTTCTCTGAGCGCGTTAGTGACCCACTGTGAGATTACCAGAGATCTCCTGTTCTCCGTGTCCCTTCCAGCACACCCCCTGCCCCCCCCCAACACCTACTGAGAACTCAACCCACCTGCGGCAGCGACCAGCTGGCCGCGAACACTGCCCCCGTGATCAAAATGTCTACCTTCCAAGTAGGGAAGATGGTTCTTCCCGTGACCTTTGGGGCGGGGATCATTACAGTGTGCAACTGGGATCTCTTAGCGGAGGAAAGAGATACATCTGAACATGTATGGTTAAATGTCACAGTTACGCATAATGGAACATGACTGCGTAACAATTAAGTAATATGATAATTACATCGTTTTCTCCCACAGTCCAAAAACATGCTGAGGCTAATTGGAGTTGCTAAATTGCCTGTAGGTGCGTATGTGTGAGTGAATGGTGTGTGAGTGTGCCCTGTGATGGGATGGCCCCCCATCCTGGGTTGTTTCCTGCCTCGTGCCCATTGCTTCTGGGATAGGCTCCAGACCCCCCGCGATCCAGTAGGATAAGCGGTTTGGAAAATGGATGGATAAATGCAGCTGCATGCGACTGTGTGATTGTTATATAACGTAATGACCATAAATGCTGGCGATAATGTAATAATTACAAAGGCGTGGGCGTCCACCAGGGGTCGGTGTCACTTCTGAAGTTGTCCTCTGTGGAGACACACCTCCCGCCAGCGCACCCCCAGCAAAACAATATCACATACTGTCCTCTGGGAGAAAAACAGCCTTTTCAAAACAGTTCCTAGAATCACAAACCTGTCTTTGTCCCTTTGGGGGAAACAACCCGCTGGTTTTTCCACTTTATTGTATTATTAGCTTTTATTTTTTAGTTTTTTCCGCCTTTGACCCACAAAGGAGCTGCGAACATGTGACATCGGGGACAGTCCAAACCTACTGGGTTATTAAAAACAATCAGCCTGGACTAATGTCCATCATCCAAGTTTGCTGCGACCCCCCCCCTCCACTACAAACCCACACAGCACACAAACAGCCACTCCCACCCTCTCTCTGTCTGTCTGTCACAATGATTCTCATCAGCGCAGCCAAATCACAACCATTTCTGGAGGCATTTAAGAACCTTCACCCAAAATGCTTTGGCAAAACATCCAGGGACATGAAGAGGTATCTGGGAGGACGGCAGAGTCAGAATTACACGTGAAGCGGCGGAGAGACTCTGCTGTGTCTGACACACGTGACGGGAGCGGCAGTCACCAGGACAGCGCCCCATCAGGTATGGGCGAGCCAGATCGCATAACAGTAGGCACGTGTTTGGACCGGCCTGACAACTCAAGGCTCCAAGAGGCTGGGAGAACACGACTGGGAAGTCGCACGCGGCCGACTCCCACAACCGAAAGGCGCTATATCAAACCAGGCATAATCAGAATGACAGAAAAGCATTATTATGGGCTAAGTTCTTTATAAATAAACATGAAGGACGAATAAAACAAAAAGACTGCAAAACTAACGTAGCACGCGCACACACACACACACACAGAGAAGTGTGAGCAGGGCTGTGTTGATTAAACGCTGACTGCTTCCTGGTCCTTCATAGCACACAGAGGAATGAGTGGTTTCTGAGAAATTTCCCACTGCGGTCGCAAAACAAAGCTCCCGCCCGATTGGTTCGCCGCCTGCCTGCCAGCCCTCCCCAGAGGCCACGCCCAAATCCGTCATCAATTCTCCTACAATAACAGCACTTAGGAGACCAAAAGAGGCGTGACGTGCGTCATCCAGAAATTGCTGTTTGCGTGCGGCCTGAAGACCACCAAAGGCCAGCGGATTAACTTTAAAACCTCAGCCTGGATTCTGTGGACGGCAAAGAAAAAAAAAAAGCACCATTCACACAAAATAAAAGATGTGTGTGTGAGAGAGAGAGAGACCTACTGGTAAACAGCAGCACTGCAATGACAACATATCAGCACAGCAGATGCAAGGGCCCTGGTCACTAAAATAGGACAGCTAAGGACAGAGGTTCCAGGAAGAGAGAGCAGTGTCAGTCACCTGCGCAGAATAGTCAACAAGGCGTTAAGTGGCGCGACGCCCTTCACGACTGACTGAGCGGTCCTGCTGCTCGAGCAGAGGGCAATGATAAATGGCCAGACCACGCACTCAACTGGTGTCCTCAGAGCAGAGACCGGGCGCCACGAGTTTTCAACATCGTGGTAATGTGACCCCTGGTGGTGAAGCACTGGTACTGCACGTATCCATGCTTGACTAATATTAACCCTTCAAATGAGGTAATAAGCCAATATTGCATTCACGGAGGAGACGGTGCAAATGTATTTTTAAAGTGTTGGTCATATAATTAACACAGCCAACATCTACCAAACCTTAAGATAGGTCAGCCAAGTGCATAAGTGATGCGGAACATGCCAAATTTCTCAAACGGGGTCACATACACGGAATCTCATACTGCCACAATGCCAAAGTAGTATCTTACTTCAAAAATGTGCCTACAGATCCAATATATGCGAGATAATGTCAGGGCAGGCGGAAGCCAGGTCACAGAGACATTTCTGAAGATCGGGAATTGTTATTTCATTACCTTATCAAGGAAATGACAGAACATTTCAAAGGTGAGGTTTATTGACCAGTTTAGTCAGTGTTAAACAGTGTTGTGCAACATCTTTAAGCATCTACACCACACAGTCGCGAAACCACTTTTCGTGCCGTTTAGCATCAAGTCTCAGTAGTGACAGAATTATCTGGCATTTATCCGAGTAATTAAATTCCCCTTAATTTGGTGCATAACCTCGGCATCTTCTTTAAGACATGTTTATCATCAATTATCCGTTAATGACTAGATATTAATAAGAGGTGTCTTTCACAAGAGACCAAAACACATTTTACCGAGAGGATTATGATTTCCAAATATTTCCCTGTGCATGTCCTGGGCAGCTCGTTCAGTATAGATCAGAAAATAAGTGAAATGTATTTGTTTATGGCCTGTGGTCACAGAGAACCAAGTGGAGACCACTTTCCATAATTCCAAATCCAGGCTTTCCATATCGTTTACTTATAATCAATATACCTCGACCACAGAGTAGCTTAATCCGTAAATTTCCTTCGGGATTAATAAAGTATCTATCCATCTAAAAAGGACAATTTGACGATCATAGTGAAGCATGCACCTGTAAACACACAAAAAAGGAAGAGGTGTACTAATTAGAAAACGAAACAATTACTCTCTACACATTCAAAACGAATAGACACAAGCCCTAATGTTTCCTATACCCAGCCTGGTGGAAAACAAATGTAATGCAAATGTCAAGAAAGCGGTAAGGAATCACAAGCCAAACACGAAGACAAACATTCGGAAAGCGAGCTGGATGTGAAGCGGATCTAAAGCGCGTGTAACGCCGGGTCCTGCGGAGTCAGTCGGATGTCACGCTGTGTTAGGAGCGACCTGAACGCAACAGTGACCAAGCCAAGTGTAATGCAAACACAAAGCGATGCACGCCATGTGTAACACAAAACGGGTCAAACGTAACGCAAATCGGGCCCGAAGTAACGCAGAAATAACACAAAAAAGAGCCCGAAGCAACGCAAAGCATCCAGACTTGGCGCGGAACAAGCCAGATACGGGGCAAACCCGACCTGAACGTAACTCAAATGCGAGAAAACGATGGAGAGGCGACCCATAGGGAGCCAAAAATATCGAAAAGGAGCTCAGTTTATCGCGAGTAACACGGATCGAGTCGGATGTGACATTAAAATGTGGTTTACGGCATGCTACGTGTGGAAAGCACAACAACATCCCCGCAACGTGCCAAACGGAGGCGCATTTTCTTGAAAATAAAATATAAACCAGCGGAAAAGATAAGTAACGACGGAAAGTTTCCACCACTCAAGTCTTTTCTGCGCCGATCGTGCAGTCCCGATGCGATCGCCCCCTCATCAGCCACAGTAACAAACCACAGAAAAGCACTGAGGCGGGGGCATTTTCAGAAGCCATTTCATTTCCCACTTACCAGCCCGAAACAGGAGCGTGACAAACGGGCCGATCCCTTCAAGAAGCGGCTCTCCTCCCACAGGATCACGGCGTCAATCTGCGGGTCCAAGTCGATCCGCACGCACCAAAGATGCCCCCCCCGCACCCGTAGAAAAACGATCCCTTTAAATGCGGCAGATAGCCATGTCTCTCCCGGCGTTACTCCGATCCGGCCCACGATGGCACCATAAGGCAGGGATATGACAGCTTTGGGGAAAAAAGGAAGTGCGTGTGCGGGCAGCGTTCAGTCAGCCGGGGCGTGTAGATGGAAGCGTATCCGAGCGCACATCCACCGAGATCCTCTCTTTTTAATACGGCACTCCGGGGACACGCCAAAATGCAATAAATGGGGAGGGTGGAGTGGTTGTAGGGGGACGACGTTTAATCATAGCCGTAAGATGGAGACGCGGCCGCTTTGCCATTATATGCCGTTTGCGCGCAGAATGCACCTTAAACCCGCATTAACGGCGATGCCGATTTAGTATGTTAAATGAAGCCTTTATGTGCCCAGCTGCCGTCCACGTGCGTCCAAGATGGATGCAAAGGAAAGTTACGTAACCAGGAGTCCACAGCCCATGGGGTCGGGAGCAGATGGGGGGGCTCCCCGTTGCCTTTATTTATAATTCGGCTGCACCGTCATATTTTCCAAATACTCACTTTTAAGTCGCCGATGAAAGGGCGCTGTTTAATGAAAATGTTTTTACTTTAAACGCGCAGGACCGATTGGCTACGTTTAACTCCACCCTGGAAACACATTGTTTCATCGCAAGCGGGGTTACTGAGTTCCATTGTCTGCATTCACATAAAACTACATCCTTTGTGGGTTTTGTGCTCGGCAGAATAAGATGTCCTAACTTAGTTAAATTGAATGGCATGTTCTCCCCAAAGCACAAGTTTTACAATGTTTTGTTCCTGTGCTGATTTTAAATGGGATTCGCAGGGAACTTAAAAGGCGTTACGAGGGAAAAAATAGAAGTGAACTGCCTGAAGTGCAGTGACACCTTTCAGCCTGAAGGTGGCAGATTAACATTTCAGGAATGTGTAATATAATGCAATAAAGTAGTTCCATCCATGACAGCAGAAAAGGAAGCAGGTCAGAGCCCCTTTATCCAAACCAATACACAATTGATGTAGATAATACATAAAATGCATAGAGACGACGTTACATGATGCAAAAGGTTTGTGCAATTGTGCCATACATTTTACTGCTCTGTCATAGCCAGTTTCTTGAGCTGTTCAGAACTGTTTACTAGGAGAGTAATACCAAGGTAAATGGCTGTTAGGCTGAGAAAACATCTGAGAAAAACTAGATGTCATTGGATTGAGTTTGCACTCCATGCAGCCAGTGAATGAGGGTAAGATGGTGTCCCAGCCATACTATATCCCGGATAATGTGGCCTGTCCTCCAAAGAAATAGAACCTATAAACTGATGCTGCCCCCCACCCCCGGAACACTCAACAGCAACAAGCAATCAAGAAACATCGCAGACTGGTCCTTGGAAGAAAAGCATCTTCGAATGCATGGATGCATCCGTAGGAACGAAGATCAGAGTGTGGTGTTTGTCCTGATGTGACGTGAAGGAGCGGGACAGGAAGGTTGTTTAAGCCTTGGAGCCTTTTTTTTGCTAGCAGAGACTTTTAAGAACATCAGGGACTGTAAGGAAAACAAATCAGTGGGTGCTTGATCTAATCAAACCTGAACTTTACTTTGAAACACATATAACCACAGTAATCTGTTTTGGGCGCCTTTTGAGAAGACCTAGTGCGTTGGAGAAGTGGTGAAAACATGGAGAGGTTGACGGAGAAGAGGACGAGCAGCAATGAGAAGGATGGGCTCAACAATGAACGTCTGTTTGGGACGCCGTAGATGGAGGAACGGACGCCGTGGAGGTGTGCTGTCTGCATGGAGCCCAGGAGCCCACATGGACAGCAACTAGCGATAAGAGTAATATTCTCCCAACAAAGCCAGGGAAGCATAGCACCTTATAATGAGGAAAGACTTTAAGATGAGACCTTTATTCTCACTGTGCTGTAGCGCAACATTTTATTGTCATCTTTTCTGCAGCAATTTTTAAGCAGTGAAAAACAATGGAAAATGCTGAGTTAAGGCAGTGCATTTTGCATAACATCTACTTAAAAATGTATGGGCTAAGCCTCTGTGCCTTTGATCGGAAGGTCGCCGGTTCGAACCCGACCTCGGCACATCTGCAGGTCCTTGAGCGAGACCCTTAACCCCCAGCTCCCTGGGCGCTGCTATGGGTGACTGCCCTTTGCTGCCAAGCTTACTCTCACCTACGAAGAACAAGATGGGGTAGGCGAAAAGAGAATTTCCCCACAGGGATCAATAAAGTATGATCATCAGTTAACTGGTTACCTTCAGCTTATGCAAGAAAAAGTAATGATATCTAATCCAGTGTAACAGATTATGTGGGATTGTGTTGATGGTTAAGTGGAATTTATATGCATGGTTTAGTATTACATGTTCACTCCTTGGGTAATAAATCTATTCTTATTAATGATGTAATACAAGAACCCTGATACGATACCTTTGGTGGAATCCTCAGGGCATGGAGCAGGTCCATCGCCAAGCACAACGATAGAGGAATCTGAAGCTATAAATGAACATTTGAAGCAGAAAGGTTTGATGCCACATCCTGCTTCCTTCCAGCATGTAGACCACCAGGACTATGTGCATCATTCACCTGCATTCTGGTATAGTGAAAACTAGTAATATTCTATCTCTCCTTGACTCCACCAGCTTGAATTGGCTTGTCATCACTCGTCATCTCGATGGGGTGATTTTCAATAAAGTCCCAGTTATTTCATACTCATATTCATTTTCTGGCCAGGATGAGCTTCTGAGGGCTTAAAAACATTGCTAAACGTATTATGTGTTTATGAATAGCAGGTCAGGTCAGGTGCCGTGGAATGTGTTTTTTCCAGTATTTTAAATTGTTCTCTGGTGTTTACATTGCAGGCACCGTCAATCCTGTTGCACCATGTGATACGACACTTTACTACACCAGAATTTGATCTGACGCGATTGCAGTTTTAGGACCCATGTCCAATACATCACGGAAGTGCGTTTGTATTTGCGTGACTTTCAGGTGGAGAGAAAAGCTACAATAGTACAAGAAACACTACTTGCATGACAAAACGCCAAAAGAAGGATATTGATGTCCGATTGATGATCAAACGGTTCCTTTCAGCCAATCGGCTGGACCGATTTTCAGATCCAAAAAGAACTTAACTTTTCGTATATCTCCGTATTGCACAGGTCAGCCTTAAGATTCTAAAAAAAATGACAAATTATCATATACAAACGACATTTTTAAAATCACTTACATTTGCTTTTCGCAAACTGTCTGTAGCCATGTAGCCTTCAGTGCCCCTTCATATACCATAATCTGTCGTATTTGTGCTTTTATTTAAAATGCGTATTGTTACACTGTTGGCTTCTGTCATCACGGCTTTTATTATTTAATTAATTTTGTTTGGTGTTACTGGTTTGGAGTCCGATTCCCCAAGCCCCTTTCCCGTTGGATATGTGTATTTTAGTACACAATTGTAGTCAATGCGAGGAACACATTAGTTGAGTTGGAGCAGGACTGACTGTATTTGTCTGAATGCATCAATCCAGGTCATGGCTTGTCAAGACCTGCCCAATCGCCTGCCAAGCGCTCACCACTAACTCCACATATGCTCTTGTGCTCAGAAGACTAAGGTGGACTGACAGCACCGGCCTGATCCTTCCTTCTGGCCGGGGCAGATGTTGTGGTTCTTCACAAAGAACCTCAACCTACCTATTTGTTGTACTGTCACGCCCCGCAGGGCAGGCTCCCCTGATTGCCCCGATTGGCACCTGCACCTATTCCTACTTATTATGTCCCAACCTGCCCTCACCCTCAGTGTAAAGTATTGCTTCCTTCTATAGACATACTGAGTAATTTACTCTTGTCTTACATCTCTTGTAATTTACTCTGTGTGTTTCTCTCCCGGTCGTTGCGTCTGTGTAGGACTGATCTTCCCAGATATTGACCCTTCAGAAACTATGACTCCGAGAACGATCTCTGCCTGCCACCTTCATTTCTGGTGCCTGATTTCCCTAATAAAAACCGATTTCCTCGATCTATGGTTCTCTGGGGTTTTGCCCCTTCAAGGCGTGACAGCTTCTTCATGCAATATTTTTGACTAGTATCAAATAGATATCTCTTCAATTAACCAAACGTAGGCTACAGGCAGTATGGAAGCCTCCTGCCAATGTCAGTATCTAAAACTTCACAATGTCATTTACTACTTCCCTGCTAACCCAAATAGCTTATCTCTTAGCCTACTAGTTATAAATAACCTTACATGAAAGGCTGTCAGTATATATTTTTTCTCACCAGCTGCACTTCTGGAAACTGCGCACTCATGCCCCTCGAGAAAAAACCTTGCCGGTTATGCTGGTGTATGTTAAGTTTGGGCTCAGATTTTTGAATCAGCCCGTTTTACCACCTTCTTCTTTTACATATGTGGGATTTAAATTTGAAAAAGGGAACAACTGTGTTTGAGATTCACGGTATATCTGTACTGGACTCCCCTTAGTCAGCTATGCTGAGGCAAAGTCAGATTTTCCTTCTGTGGCACCTTTCATTGTTGGCTCTCAAGGACCATGGATTGCAGCAGATTGGAAATACAGTGCAAATTGTAACTTGAAGGATTTAATATGCCCATATTGCAGCCATTCTAATAGCTCTCCCTGATTTAAGGACAGACTGCAATTCTTCTGCTTAGCTAGCACAAAAGGACCAAGCGCCAGCTCAACCGGTCAGCATGTAGAATCCAGAGCCTCCGCTGAGATCACTGACTGCAGGCCTCCTTGCAGTTCCTCACATAAATGAAAAGGCTGTTGGCGGTAGAGCTGACTCATGGGAGTCTCACTTACACAAAAATGTTCTGAGGGCAGAATGAAGAAAATGATTGGTTCAGAGAGCTAACCAATCAGATTGCAAAGGAGGTGGGTCCAAGCGACTAGAGGAGGCAGGAAAAACACATCTGATTGGTTGGTCCACGTGGCGGGATTCTCTGTACCCAGGCCAGAGATCACGCCGAAGATGCAGATGGACAGAATCAGAATCAGAATCTTTATTACTACACAGCCAAGGCTGGTGGCAGTCTGCGTTAACACAGCTTGAAACAGTTGGATAACAGATCACAGGCAGAGTTACTGGTCAGTGGTGGACTGAAGACTGTTATGCTGAAGGCTGAGAGAGAGCTGATCTACAGATAATGTGCCAGTCCATCACACAGGATATACATGCACACGTGAAGTATTTCACTATGGGCAATTTAGAGCAACATGCGTGAAGGCAGAGCAAACCCGACACATGAAACTTCGAACCCCTAAATTTAGCGGAGTGAGGTCATCATGCTTCCCACTGAATAGTTTCCATGACATAAGGTACAAGGCAGGGGACACCATGGATGGAATATCAGCTCATCAAACACACAATTACACTCTAAGGGCAAATTAGAAAAATTAGTTCACATAAGATGTGTGTCGGTCACAATTTTCCCTGCACTTTCCCTCTACTTCCATATGGTAATATGTCATTATGAGCATTTCTCCTAGATCTCGGGCTTAGTGCAGAATCTCTGTCCCATTGCAGCCCTTTCTGATTGTGCAATCTGTTTGCCCAGTCAGAGAACACATCACAGACCTACTCTTTGCCACCTATGGAGTTCCCCGCGGAGTAACCTCCTGATTTTTCCAAGTGGTGGGTAAGTGAAAATATCTGATACTCCACAAGACCTTCCATCTGTGAAGACAGTGCCCCCCTAAAAGATCGTGTGTCTCCTGCCTGTAGATTAATTACCGACATTCCCAAATATATATATACGGTTATATATATATATATATATATATATATATATAGCTACCCCTGCATACATGATCTCATGATTATCCCAGAGGAATCGTGAAAATTAAATAATGTTACCAGGTATCTTAGTGGGTCTCCTAACTATCCGAGGTATTTTCTATCTTTGGTTAACGCCTCCCCCCCCCCCTGCTTTTCACATTTCTCTGTCAGCCCTTATCTGATCTTTGTGATCCATTAGCACTTCTTTGTCCTCTACGATTTTGTGTAAAAGACTGAATCAATGTATATCAGTCGTGGAGAGCAGATCATTGGAATAAGTCACATCAACCAAAGTATGTCGTTTCTAGATGTGTAATTGAAATTGGTATTGCAACAAACTAATGGCCACGCCAATCTAAGGGTAAGATGTGCTGTTTTCACGTGAATATGCAATGTTGTGTCTGTACAACTTATCCAAAGTAGCCACATCTGTTGAGGTGCAACACAAAGCACCTATACTGTATACGGATGTGATTTATTAATATACATAATGTAAGAAATTGCTAATTAATTAATACAGATGGTATGAGGTGTGAACTGCCAAACTGGTTTGGCATGTTTGGTGTCAAACTGATGGAAAATCACTCCTGAATTCGAATCTGGTCAGTGTTTTATCATAAAATTTTATGCATCAAAAGTTAAGCCTATTTAATGAAAATCATCAGTAAAGTGGCATCAGTGTAGTCGTAAATACCAAAAGGACTGCCACAGACACCTCTCCGAAAGTCCGACAACTAGATGGCCAGCCTTTGGTTCAGGTGTCGGGTTCCTGGTCATCCCTATTCATTAACTCTAGACCTTAAAGCCTGACACCTCAGAACAAAGCCGCAAGCAGCCGTGCAAGAAGCCCTCCAGAAAACATCAAAAAATCGTCAGACCACTGCGAAGCCCAGTGAAGGAGCCCGTCCTGAAGCCTGCCAGTGAAGGCCTGCCACCCAACAGAGAACTGCAACACCAAGACAAAGCCTTTCACCTTAAAGCTTCACAAGGTGAGAAAATCCAAGGGGCTTCACTTTGACAACCGCTCCAAACGCCGCGCCTTCCTGAGTGCCACCATTCCCACAGCTCATCACCTCTGCAACCTACTGCCAAGACACCCTGCACTCTTCTACCAAGTAAACCAGCTTCCATTCATTCTAACAACCTAAGCTATTCTGCTCTATAACTTTAAGGTCGTGTTTCCATAAATAGTTCTTGCTTTGCAGAACAATATTTCGCTTTTTAAGGTCACTCATTTAAATGTAGTCACTGCATATTCATATTACATTCTGGTTGGTTCTATTCCGTTGTTTTGTGTATGTTGTTTATGTTAGGTGTAATGTCTGTCTTATGTTATTACAGTCTTAGTTAGAAATAAATGCTTGCCTTTTATACAACTTCAGCCTCCGTTCATTGAGTCCTCACGATAGTCACTGCCTCTGTGCGAACTGGTTCCTAAGCTCTGAAACCTCAAGCTGACGTGAAATATCGCTACCGATCGTTTTCATTTCCTGGTGATGCAGCTCGCTGGACGAGCCTTCTAACCCAGGTTACTAAGAGATACTGGTAATTAGTAAATCCCATTTAAGTCTCACATTAACAGACTCACGGGGATACCGCAGATGAGTTTGGAGGAACCAACCATTCGGCATAACAATTAGTTAATAATCATCATTAAATAATAATACATTTAAATATAATTAATTTCCCTACACATTTAGGAATTTCTGGTTCCATTCCTGTTGTTATCTTGCTTTCTGTCTTCCCTTTTCCCTATTTTTGAATTACTCAGTGTAAATCATGCATGAATTTATCACAACACCCCCATGTGAAGCGCCTTGGGTCGACTCTTGTGAAAGGCGCTATATAAAAATAAATTGAATTGAACTGAAATAGAGCGTGTGAAGTGCTTTTAGTTAAAAACCATACCAACATAATTTGGCTGCTTTATTTGTGCTGATGAAAAAGGCATAATATGTCAGAGGCGCTTCAGATGTTGTCAGAGTTAACATCCTACAGAAGCTTGGTAAATCAGTTATGACTTGGGATCAAATGGGTTCAATGAGGTCGTCGTGAGGTACAGGAGACAGACATGGCTGGTGTGAGGTTGATTTATGCTGAGCAAGGCGACATTGACAGCCGACGAAGTATCCAAGCAGATCCCCCTCATACCTAAAACTTTGAAAGGGACTAATATTACCATTGCATATACAGATAAAAAAAAACACTACACATAACTTGATATATATGCAATATGGTTAACACTGACCATAGACCACGAAGCTGACAAAACTAGCCACTGTGAATATTCTGTCATGTGTGGGCGAAATGGAGAACAGGGTAGCAGGTATGAGAGCAAACAAAAAGGGGTTTTATTAACTAAACTAGAACAGGCAAACAAAACAAGGGAATCAAGAGGGGAGGCTAGCAGACAGATAACAAGATGAGACAACTCCAGTGACGCAACTGGGGGTCACAAGCCTAAGAAGCATTTAAATACTGGGTTATCAAGGGGACTCAACGAGAGGCAACTGGTGTGGATCACAAGAGGGTTGGAATTAGGGTTAACGTGGGACAGGTATGGCTTGTTGAAGTTACACCAGGGAGGAGACAGGAGAGGGAGGCAGAGCAGGACATGATACATTTGTCAACTTACCCTTCATTCCTCCACAAATATCTTCATGTGTGATATCAGTTTCGTACCCTGAGAGTAAATCAGAATATCGTGAGGCACGTTGTGTTTTACCATTGTTTTCCATTAACGCTATCCCTGCGGCACTTAAATGAGACTCCTCTCGCCAATAAAAGACCTGAAATTGATTAACAGCATAAATCCCATCCGTGTTGGGTTTTGAAGCTGAACCCTTTTCCACAGGCAGGTGGATGTGCATACCTCTGTGGTGAGGCAGGTGTCTTTGTCAGCCTCCTCGCAGCACTTACTGAACATTTGGTCAAACATTTCGAGGATGGCCATCACCAGGTTTGGTGGCAATTTCATGTTGATGCGGACGATGTTGTATAGCAGCCTAATGACAAAAACAAACGTAAAACTCTGATAAAAGTTCAGTGACCTCCAATACATGGAGACTCTGGGTGGTGAACAGTGGGAGAAAAAAATCAGGGTGATTTAACACGCATCCATAGAAGCATTTCAATGGTGACCAAGCAACAAGCACTTGGCTCTAAGCAAACCAAACAAAGGCATGAGAAATAGACCCTGCCTTCCAGAGTCTCCTCTAAGATATACAGTACCAGGCAAAAGTTAGAACACGCCAAGCTGCCTACAAAGGAGATCAATAGTGTCGCATCACATGACCTTGTCACCTGACCTAAACATAGTAAAAATGGTTTTGGAAGAGTTTGGCCAGAGAGTGAAGGAAAAGTGGTCAATGACCTCCTTCAGGACAGCTGGAAAAGCATCCCAGGAGGCCACCTCATGGAACTGGCGTAGAGGAGAGAGTAAGGTCAGCCAGTCCCTGGAGCAATTGGGGTTAAATGTCTTGCTCAAAGCCCCAATGGTGGGATCACTCTGCCGAGCCTGAGATTTGAACCAGCAACCTTCTGAGTCCCAACCCACAGAGCTCCCTCACACACACAACACATTATTTTTTTTTTATACTTTTTTGGTCAGTGCATAACTCCATATATATTATATTATAGGTTTTAAGTCTTTATTCTAAAAAGTAGATAATAGTACAAATAAATTGTAATGTTCTACTTTTGATTAATAGTAAATTCAATGAACTTACTTTACACTCTTCGTAAAATAAGTTAGATGTTAGTAGAGCAACTTGCCTGCCATCCTTAAGTTATGCTGTACCTCATGTATTTGTAATATTGCTGTAATTTGGAGGGAAAGAGCTGTAACACTTATGGATTCCCTTCTTATTGTATATGGGGTGGGGGACGTGGGGCATTTAAACATTAAAATCCAAAGGCTGAGAAGGGAACAGAACTACTTTCGTCATTCATTCATTCATTCATTCATTCATTCATTTCATCAATTGCCCCCTGGCCCCCCTTACAGTAGTGTCTTCTAATCAGATCCTTTCCTGGAGTCAGACCCCCTTGAAAACCAGAAGCTTGATGTCCAGTTTGCTGGATCACCTGACTCGCTGGTAAAGGAGGAACATACCTCTTCTGAGGAGGCAGCCTCTCATCACCACGCTTGTCGCAGACACTAGCATTGAAGCGAAAGTTCGCCTCTGTGAATGGCGGGGGCTGGAAATTCTCGTCAGTTTCCAGGTCTCCGATGCAGAACCTCCGTTCACCGTGGGACTCATTACAGCACCTGATTACCTGTGGATTCAGGTTCTCTGGGGGCGTATCTTGGCACAGGTTGTCAAGGAAGGCCGTCACCTATCAAGAAACGTGGTTTTGTGGAGCTAAGCTGCCTTCAGAACTGGATCCACAGTAATATCCCCAAGCGGCATCATCCAAAAGGAGATTCTTAGGTCATCTGACCTTTGGTGTGGCACATGGTAGGATGCCGAACGCGTGGTCTCTGCTACAGCAGTGTTTCATGATATCATGGAGTACTTCAGATATGGAATCCATCTGTAGAAATGTAGCCTGAGGTAACACTCTGGTATACTGGACCAGGAGGCTGCAAGACACCACCAGCTTATTATCAAATTCAAGAATGGAATAAACAATGTCAAAGTACATTAAGCAGCAAATAAAAACTCGTCCATAAAGCAGCAAGCATATGGAACACAGAGGAACATACATTCAGTGCAAAAGACCAGGTGGAGTGACAGCACACATACTGCAAATGGAACAGGATTATTTCTTTGTAAAGCCTTCCGCAGTATTAATTAGTGGGCAAACAGAACAGAACCATGTCTTTGGTAAGGGATACTATGGTATTTGTTAGTGGACGAAATGGAACAGGGTAATATCTTTTGTAAATCATCTGAATATCTACATTAATCTAGATCTTCTACCTTTTCTCAAAGATGTTGGATCTTCCACGTGATTGCTGTTGACACATTCCATGATAGTAACTCCATTCATTATCAGTCTCCTTCTTGAAGCCATGAAGACCCTTTCGTTCAGACAACACAGTCTGTGAATGTCTTACAGAAAAGGTTTTTGTTGCTTTACTGGACTCTCCAGCAGCATCAAACTGAGGCCCTACAAGCAAAGTATTTTCCCACGAGCAAAGCCATAGATTTATCATCCCAAACACTAAAACTCCTGGCAGAATTAAGCAGCTACTCCGCCACAGGATAACATGAAGCACGTGTTTCTCTTTATGCGCAAAGACAGCAGGAGAAGACCTACACCAGGACTGGCCATGTAGCAGTTCTCCAAGTCTTCATGGTTGCAGCACTGGAGCAAAGACTCTTTAATTTTTGTCACGTACCGCTGGATGGCCTCAACAGAGATCTCTTGGTGACGTCTGCTGATCTCAAAAATAATTCTGCAATAAGAGTGACAGATGTGGCAAATTTGAATTGTGTACTGGTGCGTGTGTTAGTCTGTATGTGTAAAAAGCTTCTGGTAGAGTAACACCCTCCGAAAGACAATAGCACAGAGCGATACTAGATAGGAAACCTAACTTATCAGCAATAAGCTAGGTTCCCTATGTAGTTACCCTTACTTGTTGCCTTGTTGCCTGCCCTTATCCCATAGCAATACTGCTAAGGTTGCTACATTGTTAAGGCAGACGTTTGCACTTATGTGCATTTGTATATAGTGCATTGCGTGTGCCGTGCAAGAATGCGTCAGGGTGCCGTACTTTCTCATGGTTTTCTCAGGATGCTTGTGAAAACTTTGGCATGTCTCCCGCAGGTGAGCCTTCACATCGTAGTACGTAGACAGGTCCTTCGGCTTCTCCCCAGCTGACATCTCTCCCATGCACCAGCCCCGGTCCTTGGTGCTCTGCTTGCAGCACTCAAACAGGGGTCGATTTTGCGACACTACTTCTTGGTTGGAACAAAAGTCATTCCCAAGCTCCTTCTGCTCAGTGACACATAGAGTAATGTGAATATTTTAGTCATTCACAGGAAAACACTCCCTAAAATTTACCAGGAAACAGATAATGGTGTTTTGTTACTCTTTAAATGCTAAATTTATAACATTTGTTCTAGCTTTGGCAGTTCATGTTGTGCTGGAACTTGCATAGTGTTTGAAGCCACCTGGTGGACATTGTCTAGATATGATTTTCAGGGTTTAGCTTGTCTATGATACAAGCGATAAGGCTCTGGTCCGGAAGTTATTTATGAGGCAAAAACTTGTTGTCTTTTCAATATTTTGGATTTTACGTTCTTACATTCTTAAAAAGCATGACATTGTAAGTAACATTTAATTTAATAATTTTGTTAGGAAATTTTTGCATTATTTGATACACTATATGGACAAAGGTATTGGGACACCTGTAGTAATTACAGGAATGGGCCACGTAGGCCACACCCACTGCTGACATACAGCTGTATAATGAAGCACACAGTCATGCAACCTGCAGCATCAATGGCAGCCGAATGGGGGTCATACTGAAGAGGCTAGTCAGCCCAGCACCATCACTGGACACCTCTGGACACCATTGGACACCTTTCCGACAAGTCGGTTCTCCTCATTTCTGTCCTGCTAGAGCTGCCCTGTTTAATGGCAAGTAAAGTGATCATGAAGTGGAAACATCTGGGAGCAAGTCCAGCTGCGAGGTGGGGGCCACACAAGGTCACAGCAAGGGACCTGATCACCCAACATCCATACCCAACCTGAACAGCAGCAAATCCCACCAGCAATGTTCTAACATCTAATGGAAAGCCTTTCCAGAAGAGTACAGGCTGTTATAACAACTAAGGGTTAGCCATCTTCATATTAATGCCCTTTGATTTGAATGAGATGTTGGACAGGCTAGTGTCCCAATACTTTTGTCCATATAGTGCACATAATTTCAGATATCTTAATTGCAACAGTTCATTAATCTGACAATGTCATCTATCTGCAGTCAAGATGCAATTTTTTGTATTTTTTCTGAGCTTTTCTGTTGCAGACATTAAATTGACTCTGTACCCTTGTGTATGTTTGGCTTCAGCTGCAGGGGACCCTCACCCTCATTCTCAAGCAGCTAATCATGTCCCCTTCACAGCAGACAGCCGTCATGGCCACAGTCTTATCAGTCAGGTTTTCCATCATCTCGTAGGAGGCTTGTGGAATCTTCTGGCTGTACTGGGCCATTTTCCTGACAGAATGACAGACTAATAAAGAGGGCTGGAAAATGAATGGGTCCACTGTAAACTAAAGTAAAACGCTGTAATCACTGTAAGTAAAACAGCGTGCTTCTTACTATGTCTAATGGAAAAACACTCATCTGTAAATGAAGACAGAAGTGACATTACCTGTCCTTGATGGCACTATCTCCATATTTCTGCTGAACAAGGCAGTTGGACCTCATCTCAAACAGACTTCTCTGAGCAGACAATCTCAGGTCTTTTTTCTGTGGTGAAGAGCATGACACACGTTACCTGCTTTTAACTGCGTCTTTTATGCTTGACAGCACTCAGTGATTTTACATTGGTACTTTGCGTCTAACACAAAAACATGTTTTTTTCAGATTGCAGCGTTTATGTTGATAACTTAAGCTGCATAACTGAATTCATTAACTTGAACAGAAAAACAGGAGAAGGCATCAGCTGCTTGGTCATTTTGTTCTGGAGTGCTTGGACTGGACTGTTAGATAGGAGCCTATACACACCTTGGATTCCAGAAAATACCTACCATGTGTCCAAAGCAGTACTGGGCGTACTCTCTGCCACAGCAAAACTGCATAAGTTTCTGATATTTTTTTGCCATCGTTATGATGATCTGGGGCTGGGTCATTACGAATTGCTTAGCCAAATGGAAGATGAATCTGAAACAGCCAAAAGTGTTCAGTCCCCGGATGGGGAGTGTCAACGTCTGCTCTGGTCTTGTGATGAATTTTCAGCAGTGTCCGATCTGAGACCGGTGTTCTGAGCACAAGAAGTGATGTGAGATTTGCGTCATTGGAGCTCATGGAAGGTTTGCACTCACTTGCCAATGAAGATACTTTCATTCTTCTTGAAGTTTTCACACTGATCTTGATCTGACATCTCTATCTTCGGCAGTGGATCACTGGGGATCTTGGACTTGTGTTGGACAAAGCAACGGGTTCTGTTGGGCCCGGACATCTCACAGCAATGCTTTAGCCCATTCCTCTCCACCAGGGTGTGCGATGCACACACCTCACTCTGGAACATGTCTGCCTACATGCAGAGTATCCCAAAATATACAGGCCAAAAAATGTATTAGATATGAGCCCGTCCACCTTGATTGCACCTTGTAAAGACCTAGGCACCCCAATAAAGTATTTGTCTGAATGCTTCAGTCCAGGTCATGAATTGTGAATACGTGCCCTGTCATCCCATCATGTTCCCATTTCACCAGCAGAGGTCGCCGGTCATCCCATAGTCACCTCATTGTTTTTAGCCTAATGTGCTTAACCATCCACACCTGTCTTTAGTTTGGCCTTCATTTACTATGTCTGCTCACGCCTGATTCCCCGGATCGGCCATTAGAGTGGTTGTAGAAGTTTCCTGTGTTAGTGTTTGAGTTCAGTGTTTCTGTTCACCCTAGTGTGTTGATGTATATAATAAAAAGTCCCCTTCAGTGTCTCCCACACTGTACGTCGATCGTCCCTCATTCAAACACGAATATTGATATTACCAGAGGTGGAAAGTTCAGGTCGAGAAAGTACAAATCCGGATCACCATCCAGTTGAGAACTATGTGACTGTGACTCTTTCAACTCAACTGTTTGGTTGAAACAAAACCATGGTCTGGATTTGTATTCTCTGTACCTGAACTTTCCACCTCTGGATATTACTACTACGGAAATTTCTATACACTCATAGCAAGCAGCAGTAGTAAGAGCACCACTAGATACAAACATCCTTTCCGCAAAGCTCCAGTATGTCTGCTGTGTCTGTCAAAGTTGATTGGGCAATTTTCCATTTAATTATTAATCTGATTTCTTTTATCCCACTTTCCAAACACTTCGGATTATAACCATCCATCCCATTGCGAGGTGCTGAGTAACACCTCCCTACACTACTCATATGCTACTATGACACACCTGCTGCCCTCCTCACCTCATCATTGTTGCAGTCGGAATTATAATCTAAGTTGCAGCAGGCAGCGACGGTGACCGTGGCCTGTTCCACCATGGAACCCAGCTCCTCAAAAGTGCTGTTTGGCAAGTTTTGGGACACCCCCACAAAAGCCCTGAAAAGGGCAGATGAAGACATTGGTGCAGAGTTTCCCATTGAATGTGAAAACAGCATCAGCGAGGCCGGCCGTGCCACTGCACTGCCTTAACTGAAGTTTGTTCTCTGCTACTCTGGATAACATGACCAAATTAACAGAAAACAGAAATTAATGCAGAATATCACCAGGTCTCACCCAGAAATGCTTGAAAGTGCACATACTGCTCTGGAAAAAATTAAAAGACCACAGCAACATTTTTAGTTTCACTTATTTTTCAGTTTCTAGGAATGCATTAGTGTAAAATATATATTTTTTTTTACAAACTCCAGCCTGGTTCTTCCCTGCTTCTCATTGATGAAGGACATCTCCCTTGCTATACGGGTCTTTGAGAACTCCCAGGAACGTTAATGTTTCCCATTCTTTTTGAAGGTCACTTGAAGTCATCCTCCAATTCATGAGGCACTGTTGGAGAAGTTAGCAGTCATGTCTGGCATTACAAAGTCTCTTCTGCCCACTCCCAGGCTGAATTCTGGCCGTTCCCAGTGTTTCCTGCTTCACCTTGTTCTTGTATTACCAGCCTGCAGCACCGTATAGCCTTCTGACAGCAGAACCACGATTAAACCAGGATTTAAAAATGCAAATTTTTAAAAAAGTAATCTCTTAATGTTTTCCAGATCTGTATTTAACACTTAAATGAAGAACTTCATTCACACACAATCAGCAATTTAAAATCAGAATGACTTACAAAGTTTGGAAACCTTCCTTCTCCAAATCACTATAAAACTTACAGATATGGTTATCTGTGAGACAGAAAATAAATGGATGTTACTACAACAATGATTCACACACGGAGATGTGCACCTAAGTCAGGAACCACTAGGTGGTGCGGTGGCTGAGGAACAAAACCATAAAATGAAGACCTGATGCTCTAGTGTTACTCGAGATACACGAAGACATACTTGCAGGAATAGGCTCACTCAAGACCTCCACCGAAGAGAGAATGGCCAGCAGTACGATGACAGCAAGGTGCTTCATGGTAGATGGGCAGGCAGTCCAGTTTAAAAGGGAACCCCAAAGCAGATGGGTCCTCCAGGGAAACTAAATCTTTTATAAGAGCTTCTGAGTCATCAATCATTAATATGCCCTGACACTTGATACCATGTCCCCTCTAGAATTTTCTCTTATTTGCTCAAATGCAGCTACTGTCTGATACCGACTGATGTTTCATAAGCCGTTCACCACCATGTTTAGTCCGGCTTATCTCTTGGTCACTCTAGTTCAAATATTTCTTTTTTCAGATGCGCAAACATTCAAGCCACTCATTTCACTTATAAACTTGTGCTTAAATGATATAATTTATGACTTGACCCAGAACAACATCAAGTCCTGACACACACTATATGGACAAAAGTGTTGGGACGTACCTCTTAGTCACTGGATTCAAGTGTTTCATTCGGACCCATTGCCACAGGGGTATTAATCAAGCACAGATCAGATCCAGATGAGTGGATCATTCTGCAGATCTTTAGGATTGCAAATGTGTTTGTCATAGGATGTCGTCTTTGCAATAAGTCAGTTTGTGAAATTTCTTCTGTGCTACATATTCCATGGCCAACTCTAAGTGGTATTATTGCAATGGGGAAGTGTTTAGGAACAACCGAAACTTAACCACGAAGGTTCAGACCAGGTAAAGGAACAGAGCAGGGTCACTGAGTGCTGAGGAGTCACCAACACTCTGTTGACTCAATAACTGCCGAGCTCCAAACTGTGCGCTGGGATCTGTATGGAATTGGCTTCTATGGCGAAGCTGCTGCATACAATTCTGACATCACCAAGCGTAGGATGGAGTGATGCAAAGCACACCGCCACTGGACCCTGGAGCAGTGGAAACGTGTTCTGAGGAGTGACAAATCACACTTCTCTGTCTGGCAGTCTGATGGACGAGTCTGGGTTTGGCGGATGCCTGAAGAACGTTACCTGCCTGACTGCTTTGTGCCAACTGTAAAGTTCAGTAGAGGAGAGATAATGGTGTGGGGTTGGGCTGGGTCTGGGCTAAGTGACAGCTCAAGTTTAATCATGACCCTTACATACAAGTGACGTCATCTCCAACTGTCGCCTCTGTATCTAGGACCTAATGCGTAAGAATGATTAGTAGACTAAACTACCCATACTACTCTACAGCTGTCACATGTGTCCCTGATCTTTTATTCAGGTAATTGAGCTGGCTCTGGGCTAGTGGTGATTGCAGCCAACCATATTTATGCAAAGCAATGTCACAAACTCGGAGGTTTCCATCACGAGGACGCAGCATGGTGCAGGCAAAAAAGAAGGTTTACGATCCACTTGTGACTCGCAGGAAACCAGGGGTTTATTAACAGAAACAGAAAACACTAAAACAAACAGACCACGAGGGGTCAAAAAGCAGAACAGGAAAAACTACAAAAAGTCAGAGCGACAAGGAACGCAGAGAACAAAACACAAAAATTAAACAATACAGGGGAACTTCTAACATTCTGAAGCACACCTTCTGAACTGCACATGAAATACAATGATCCACTCAGGAACTGACCCAAGGCAGGAACCTAAATACACTGGGTAACAACACAGGAGGAGTGAGACATGAAACAATGAACCAGTCAGGGAGGGTGCAGGACAACGAGCAATCAGGTTGAACGCACAAGGACTGGCACTAGAACAGGCAGCAGGTGAAACTAATAATTAACTCAAGATACTGGGAGATCAAACAGGGAACCTAAGAATCTGACAGAGAAAAAAGGAGATAAAATCTAACACTGGGGAATAACAAAGACAGATAAAACACTAGAAAGGTATAAAGCAAAAAAACAAAGGAAGTAAACAAATGGGGAGAAGATATGAAAGACTCGGACGGACGGGTGCTGATCCTGACACGCAATGCCCACTGTTCAGTCAGGCCTTTGCGCATGAGTCAGTCTTGCTCCTGACCTCTTCTTGGAGCTTTCCGTCCTGTCAGCCGCATAAGCTGATGTCTCCAGCTCTCACGGGGCAGTGAGCAGAGGACTTGGCCCGGGCTGAGGTGTTTTGTCATCGATCATGGCCATGAAGGCTAATAAAGGCTTTTGACCTGTAAGCACTGAGTCAGTTGTAATAAGCTGTAGACATTGAGTCCAAATGGGTCAGATTCTCTGCCTCCATTGCTGAGGCAGCTGTGCAGAGCTGTGCCCGTAAAGTTGTTGATGCCTGGTGTGGCGGCAACCTCCGAACTCGGTGGTAGACATCAGTAGTAAAGGGAGCCGTTGGGCTGAAGAAGGAGGCCTTAGTAGCTTGGTTAGCATGTGGTACTCTAGAGGTAGCTGCTGGGTACTACCTAAGCAAAGTGGTTGTAAAAACTCTGAGGTCAAAGTACACTTCACATGGGCATTCTTGGGAAGCTCAACCAAGTTGCAGTTACGCCTAGTCATTTAATGAAATGGTCATTTAGTGGAATCAAGGGAACGGCCTTGTCATGACACATCACCCGACCCAGATACATCCACACTTATTTCCTGTTTATTCAGATATGCTGTATGGGGTATGCTGTACTTAGCTTTGCATGTGTGCTCACCACTGTACAGCCTGTGACTGTAATTTCCATACTCCCACAGAATGAAAGAACCCTGTGTAAGCTGCAACCCAACTGCAGGATGATAAATATGCATCGATTGTGACCTTGAAGTGCCGCAGCATGAGATAAATTAAAAAACAGGCCTGGTAGATGTGCAGGAATCGTGCCGGTAGATGTGCGGGAATCGTGCCGGTAGATGTGCGGGAATCGTACCGGTAGATGTGTGGGAATCGTACCGGTAGATGTGTGGGAATCGTACTGGTAGATGTGTGGGAATCGTACTTGTGGATATGCGGGAATCGTACTGGTAGATGTGTGGGAATTGTACTGGTAGATGTGCGGGAATCGTACCGGGCCGGAATGTGCTGCTGCTTTTACACCCAAAGGTAAAAAAGATTTTTTCTGGTCCAAGCGATCCATCATCCGCCTTCCATAGCCACTTATCTTTCACAGGGTGGCAGTGAGCCTGGAGCTTATCCCAGGAAACACAGGGCACACAAAGTGGAGGCAGTTTAGGGAAACCAATTTACGCCACTGTGTCTTTTAGCCCCGCTGGTCCATATGGAGCACGTGCAAACTCCACCAAGGGGCAGGGGGGTAGCATTGGAAGTGTGATGTCGCCATCATATTCCCCCTGGCCAGAGGCGTTTCTAGCCATTGAAAAAAATCACGGGCTAAGTCAAGTGTTCCGTCAGCTTGATTTATTTTTCTTGAAGGATGACTGGCATTGGGGCTAAAATACTCAGGGCTGGGCTTAGAATACTAGGGGCTATAGCCCTGAGTGACCGGACCTACTGACACCCAGGCCCCAGGCTCAGGTTATATTCTGTGTATTTTTTCTCTGAGGATATTTCTGTGAAAGACTGTGGGAGCCAACTAACTAAACCCCGATGGTGCCACAAAATAAATGAAATAGCTGTTCCTCCCAATTGCACCTTTCCAAGTTGTGCTGTCATTACCCATGTGAACGTTAGTCCCCCACAAAATAAATAGCTAGGAAGTAGTCAGATTGTATCGTGCTGCTGCAGCATATTCCAAAATAAGGAATATTTAGAGTAGTGACTATTTATACTAAATATCCCTGTATGGGCTACTAATTTTATGGGCAGTGGTGGCTTAATGGTTAGGAAAGATTGCAGGTTTGAATCCCTGACCAGCAAGGCACCGCTGAGGTACCCTAAGCAAGGTACCACCCCCAAGCCCTGCTCCTCAGGCGCTGAATTAGCTGCCCCCTGCTATGTCACATATGGGTTAAATGCAGAGGACACATTTCGGTCTTGTGGTGTGTCAACCATGGCAGTTAATCGCTAAATTCTAACTATTTGTGGCCAACAGGGGGCCGGCAAACCTCGGGGGTCCTATGCCAATGTATAGTTTGAGCGGTGGTAGACAGTTAGGGTATTATAAACAGAGCATTGAAGTTACAGCCCCAGTGACAAGAACTGTACAGTCAGAGCTACAAACTGGCCATTTTTTCCCTGACAGGGTATCATGGTGGTCGCAGATCTCTGATCTCCTTATGAGCTCCAGGACCTCGATGTTTATTGGGTTGCACTGTTGCCACTACATGACCAAAAACAAAGGAAAAGTAAACAACTTTCCAGACAAGCTAAAGGTTACATTTATTTACCACCCACTGAAAACCTGAACAGTTTCCAGTACCCAGCCTGCAAATTCATTCACTTCCTCACGGAATTGCTTGTCTAATAATCTCTACTGTATGAGTCTCCCAGTTAATCACAGTTTGTTTTACTCTCGCCCTTTTACATGTTTGCTTGCGCTTACAGCTGTTTATTTACTAAAGAAATCCAACTGAGCTCCCCAGTCCAATATCAGTCAAGACGTCAAGACCACGCTGGTACGCCACCTGCTGTTTCGTCCTCAGAAGACACTCAGCATGTGAGGAGCAGAGAAATGTAAGGGCCAGAGACGGTCACAGGGAGTCATTTTTCCAAAATGGGTTTATTATTACCATTAGAGGGGAATGGGGGCAGGGGGGCAGGGGGGCGGAGCCCAAATGAGCTTTGGTGGCTCACTTGCTAGCCACGGTGCTGCTGAAGGTGAAGCAGCCATGCGGATGGTACTGCATGTCCCTCACGCGTCGCATGGACTGGATCTGGGGCTGGATGGCGCAGAACTCATTGTAGTGTCTGTAATCGCCGCACTCAAACAGGTACTGGTAACCCCTGTACCCGGGGTACTGGTAACCCACCCACCTACGAGGCAGAGAGGCGGAGAGCGGAAGGCAGAGGGAGATGTGAGGGGAAGGCAGTCACATGCGTCACAGGAAGAAGTGATTCACTGCTTCAACAAGGACATGCGAGAAAAACCCTATCTATGCATAGCTGTGGGAGTTGGAAGCCAGAACTGGACCAGGGCCATACAAAGATGCCTAACCTTTGG
>JAODJX010000042.1:5110040-5152534 GCA_026776945.1 Isichthys henryi
AGTACCCGGAGGAAACCCCACGACGACATGGGGAGAACATGCAAACTCCGCACACATGTGACCCAGGCGAGACTCGAACCCGGGTCCCACAGGTGTGAGGCAACAGTGCTAACCACTGCACCACCATGCTAACCACTGCACCACCATGCTCCCCAGCTCCATTATGAACAACTGAAATCAAGTCACATGTGTTTGGTTTTCTGATTTGGACAATGGAGTAAAAAATGTGTAAGTGTATATATCTAAAATGATTCTCACATACAGCATATGAAGTATTGCGGGGGCAGCACGTGGCTCAGTGGGCTATGCCTGTGTACCTGTGATCGGAGGGTCACCAGTTCAGACCAAGATTTTGTTTCAACCAACCAGTTGAGTATTATGTGAATGTGCCTCTTTATATGCAATTGGTTGGATGAAAAGAAACCTTGATCTGGATTTGTAATTTGGACCTGAACTTTCCACCTCTGCCAGTTATTACCAATCGGCAGCTGTCTTCTATTCACATAGTTTTCACAAAGATATATTTGAATTAAATTCCTGTTAGTCATGTGTTTGAGTTAATATGCTACTATATTATCCATCCTTGCATTAGGCAGAACCACAGATCTATTGCAGATCATTGTTGGTCTGGATCCCGGGAAACACCGCAGACAGGATTCCAGTCCTTCACACATCTACAAACAGTCACACACTACAGGCAATTTAGAGACAACAGTTTGCCTGACAGGAACATTGAGGGAAAATATGAAAATAGGTAGCCTGAAGAGTAAAGCAAAGGTCTCTGTGAATGCGCATGACTCCAGGCTAGATGCTGAGATCAGCTTGCTTCCGCATTGTGCTGGCTGTGATGGTGCGTGACTGTAGCGGGTTAGCTAGCTGGATTAGGCTTCTGACTCATTTCCCGTATTTAATGTAATCTGTTGTACCTCTGTCTGCCAAAGCAGAGCTAGGGAATTAGTGCCCCCAGGGAACAGAATGGCAGGTGGGGGGTGCAGCCCCCCCCCTGCTATACCCCATGCGTCTCTGGCGGCCTGGTCTTGTCTCGGCCTCCTATGGAGACGTAGTCGGGGCATAACACAGTGTGAGCGTTTCTGCCCATCTATAGATTAAGCCTCTTTGTGGGGCGACAATGAGCGAGCCGCCCCTCCCCCCTGCTGAGCCGGGGCTTTTTGCTAGGCCCCCTCACCCCCGGGAGGCTTTAAAAGGGCCCGAGGGACACTCCGGCTCCCACTGTTGGTCGTCCCGTGGATTCCCGGGCCAGGTGAGTTCCGCCTCTTCCCTGTGGATGCTGGTCGTTTTCTTGCTTCCCCCTTCTGGTTGTTTACAGTGTTAACTGCCAAGCAACTGCTTGTGTCACCAAGAGACGACAAGCACCAGAGTTTTATGTGTTTTTGTCCAGGGGGTCGCAGGGCTGCAGTGGAACCTTTTGGCAGGTGGCCTGGTCTTTGCAGGTTTTTTTTATTGACCCAACCTCTTCAAGTGCCGGTAGCAGTGAGTCACTGGCAGGAGTCTCTCATCAGGTGTTTCTGTGCTCTGTGAATGCTCACCTTTTCCAGGTAGACCTCCACTGATTAAACTACACCCCCTCTCCCTGTCACCTAAGATGAATCACCAGTGCACCAAGTTCACTGGCCACTGGAAGGTATGACTGAGGCTAAACGGCACCAAGACGGGGTGTGAGACATTAACACAGTGTTCAGATTGCTCATTTCTATGCATCTGCACAAACATACAAAATGAAGCGGGTAACAGATAAAGGTTTAGCCAGACAGTCTTGTTTTTGAGTACAGTTTTGCTACAACAATAATTCCTGTTATAGTTTGACAGAGGACATTCAAACTGTGACATAAGACAACCTAGATGCAGAGCTTAGCCCATAAGGTGTGAAGGAGAAGAATGGCAGACTGACCCCCCCAGCAATGGCGAAGTGTGACTTTCGCTTTCTCTCCCCCAGATCACCATCTTTGATGAGGAGTGCTTTCAGGGTCGCCGCCATGAGTTCACCGCCGAGTGCTGCAACGTCATGGATTTCGGTTTCGAGACCGTGCGCTCCATGAGGGTGGAGAGCGGGGGGTGTGTGTGGTGTGGGGGGGGGGCTGGGATAGGAAGCTAGAGGTGGGTTGTGAGAGACTGTAACAGTGAACATCTTAGGTCCATCTAAGCCTTTTCTCTTAGCCTCTCTCTATCCTTCAGAGGATGGGCACCTTTGCCTGGACTGCATTGATAGAAAAGGCGGCCGCTGATGTTAAAGTCAATTCTGGAGAAGGTGTGAAATAAAATGGTGTAGTTTCCCAAGGGAGGATGAGCTTGAATTCCGGAAGGCAGGGTTGTGGTCAGTGAAATATGCTGGATAAATACTCTTCAGATGGAGTGTTTAACTATCGTATAGAATCTGAAAAAAGCTAGAGTTATACATCAATCCATCCACAGGCTAATTCCTGGACTGATCTAGAAACAGGCAGGTGAGGCAGAGCAGGAAATAGGTCACGTGAACCTCACACACTGCCTTACAGTTACCATGGTTCACCCAGGGTGTTCACTAGTACACAGCAGGGCCAGTGCAGGGGCATGGCAACCGAGGTGCTGGGGACTGCATAGAGATGTAGGGAGCACAATCCCATATAGAGAGCGCTCCAGGCAAAAGACCTTTAAACTTAAACAGCTGGCGCCCCTACTGGTCAAAAAGAGAATCCGCGTTTTGAGGTAACACTGTTTCACTGTTCTAGGTGAAGTCTAAAACAGTGGTCCCCCTATTCCGGTCCTGGTGGGCCAGAATCCAATACAGTTTGCAGATTTCCCTGCTCAAACACATCTTAATTAGATAATTACCAGGTTTAGTAGGAGAGTCTGAGCAGGGAAATGTGCAAACTGTGTTGCAAACTGGCGCTCCAGGACTGGAACTGGGGATTCCAGTACCAAACTGACCATTTGTTAAGATCCCATCCGTTGTTTATTTCATTGACCTGTAAATTAGATGCTCCCCTATATTTGGTTTTATTTTGCTATGTGAAGCACTTTGAGCTGCATTCCTTGTATGAAAAGCACTATAGAAATAAAAATGATGATTATTATTACTATTCAATGCCGACTAAAATAGGGCACTATATAGTTTCAGTTAAGTGCTTTCTTCAAGAGTTGTTTAAATGTGTATACATGTATGTGAAACTTATAGTATATAGAAAGGTTATGTAATTTGGAGATGTTCTTTATATGGCATACTTAATTTTTTTATTTGTATTTACTCAGATTTTTATTATTTTGAAAGTGTTTTAGTTCGTTAAGATTCTGACGGCCTGCTCTGTGTGTCCTGCCCAGGTGGGTGGGCTATGAACATGCAGCCTATCAGGGCCACCAGTTTATTCTGGAGCGTGGAGACTACCCCCAGTGTAACGCCTGGGCGGGCAGCAACGCCTACCCCGTCGGGCGGCTGACGTCTTTCAGACCCATCTCCTGCGTGGTGAGACCGCTCTTTCTCACCTTCTTTCCCACCCCCCACTTAATTTCTCATATCCTCATCCTTCATTTCCCCCAGTCCTCCCTAAACCTCTCGCTCTCAGAGGGGCCTAATTAGCAGGTGTTGGTGCTAACTTTGGTTGGTTGTAACTTGCTTGGTTTCTCTCTTTGTGAAAAGCTGACAGTGCAGGTTGATTCACCCCTTTAGCAGTACAACCTAAAGTTGCATCATATAACTGCTCAGCAAGACGATCTGGACACGACCTCTGAGTGAAGCCCTTCTAACACCACATGCTCTTGGCCGAGGCTCTTATGATGCTCGCTGGAACATTTACTATCTCTTTACAGAACCACAGGGAGTGTCGCATGTCCATCTACGAGAAGGAGAACTTCTTGGGTCGGAGGGGGGAAGTCACTGATGACTACCCTTCCCTCCAGGCTATGGGCTGGTGCAACAATGAAGTTGGATCCTTCCGTGTCCACTCTGGAGCGTGAGTGTCTACCCAACACCGATACTGTCAAGATATCCATAGCAAAACCTCAGCCAAACTTATTCACTCTGACTTTATATACTGTCTAGCATTTTATACCAAATATCTGTGACACTCCAAAGTGTTATATACACTCATGGGAGTCTCACTTACACAAAAATCCGATGTCTTGGTCCCACCCCTCTTCCATCTCTCTGAACCAATCATTGTTGGTCCTGCCCTCAGAACATTTTTGTGTAAGTAAAATCCCACGAGCCTTATGTACCCTATACCTCCCCCCGTCCATCAAATTCTGATATTCTATTACTCGTTCACATCTGCCGTTCACTCTTTCCATCTCACTCTCCTTCTTGCAGCCTCACTCCCTCAATCTCACTTTTCTCATCTTAACCTCAGTCCCTCTATCTCACTCTTCTCTCAGCCTCACTCCCCCTATCTCACTCTCCTTCTCTTAACCTGACTCCCGCTTGCCACTCCCCTCTCCCCTCAGATTTGTGTGCTTCCAGTACCCCGGGTACCGCGGCTACCAGTACATTGCGGAGTGTGACCGTCACTGCGGAGAGTACAAACACTTCAGGGAGTTCGGTTACCATTCACAGACGCCTCAGATCCAGTCTATCCGCCGAGTCCAGCAGTGACCTCACCCCCATCAACGGAGTCTCCACACTGCTCAGTGTCCACCTCCATATTACCCATAAGGGGAATAAACAATGTTTCTTAATCTACTCAGCCTCATTGGGGTGTATCAGTGTGTGCTGTGAAGCTGGCAAGTGACCACTGCAGGGTTACCAGTGAGGCATGGTTCCTCATGAAGGGCAAATCCTCAACCTCTAGCCACACTATGGTCACTTCTCAGTTCTGGGTCTGACTGGTTCTGACTGGTTCTCAGCAGCCCCATTTGACTCATAAATAAAGCTTCAAAACTCTTTCAGAACATTTTGAGTGTGTGCAATTTGGAATTATTGGGGAGGAACTATTACATACATCCAGTTATAAAATCTGGAAAAATCTTCTTTCAAATATTGTCTTAATATGGTTAATAAAACTGGTTGTGTTCAGGTAGATTGTATCGTTCTCTAATATGAGCACAATTACAAGAACTAACAAGAAATACTGTATAATGCTTAGAAGTCTGCAACTTGTGATGGGATTTATTTCAATCGTCAATTTCAACAATCTAGGTTGTTTTTTTTATATATCATAGTGCGCTTTCCAGTAGCACCACAAAGGAGGGATATGCTGAATATCTGCAGGAAATTGTATATTTCATGGCATGACACAAGAAAAACAAGGAAAATCATGAGGAAGCACTTTTTATTTTCAGAGGCATCAAAAATAAACAGGTATGTTTTATTATGGCAGCAAAAACTGTCAAGCGGAAGGTAAAATCAAAAGGATCAACACAGCCGGTAATTACCGCATTGGCCTGCAGGTTATCAGTGGGTGGGGGACAACCCCTGATAACCCCATTGACCTATACGTTATCGGGGAGCGGGGCACAGCCCCCGATGAGGCCTGCAGGTTATCAGTGGGCGGGGCACAGCCCCCTGATGATCATATTGGCCAGTAAGTTATCAGTGGGCGGGGCAGGACAGACACATAGGTAAAGTTCAGATGGCTTAATGCACACAAGTCCCCAGGGTGCTTGGTGCAACCACGGGCAAGCTTGGAACCACATGGTTAGATCAAGCACAATGGGGTCCCGGGCAAACTGGGCAGTCTCTGCTGAGGTGTGAGTCGAGGGTCTCGTCACCATGCTGTACAGCTTCATGGACCGTGTTCTTCACCCAGCGGCTCTGTTTCCTAATTAATTTTGAGCTGGCGCCCGCAGAAGAGACCCAGGCCATGACATCATTGTGCTGTGTCCTTCGTCACCATCACAACAGTTTTATTCCATCCCCTTCTAGAACCTGAGATCATCTCGGCGCTGGTTGGCAGGTTGTTTTATCGTCAGCCTGTCGGGCTCTAAGTGAAGGAATAGGGTGGGTGGATATTTTTTGGGGGGAGGTTGGGCGGGGGCGATATTTTGAAATGAGACGACCACAACGTGATGGTGAGGAAGAGGAGGAGTGAACCCCGCAATGCGGCATCTGCAAGACTTTAGAAAAAGTGAGACAGGTCACAGGTCACTGCAGGAAAACGGAGGACCCACCCATTCTGCACACATACTTAGCAAATGATCACCCTCCCTCCCTCAACCCCTCCCCCAACCAGCCCCACCCTCTGGATTGCCACGCCCGAGGCACAATCTGAACCTCATCTATTGTCTTCATCAAATAGAGTATTCCACCCATCTTGGACTATTTGCCTTAAAAATATCAAATATGATAAAGTAGAAATAAGAAAGAAATGAAATAAGAAGAAATTAGTAGTTTTAACAAATTTTAACCTTATAGAACCCTACTTTTACTTGACATTGACTTGAATGAACATTGACTTAGATCCACCATTCAAATTCATCTTTATCTGAACATGCGTCAGGAACAATTAACCACCAGAGGAATCAGGCATTCAAAGACACAGAGATCCATCTGCAAGTAGAGTCAGTCTCTTTGAATCATCTGGAACTATCTGCTTAGCGTAAGAGCCCCAAAGTGAATGAGAAGCACTGTCTCTAGCTAATACAGATAACGGTCAAGATGCTAATCCAGTTAGCTTAGCGAAACAGTCCTCTGTACTGCCTCTGATGGAAGCTTAATCAAGTTTTCCTTTACCCGCCTCCCCCCGGGAGCTTTTCATTTAGGACTGGAAGAATTCGTGAGCTGACCCTCTGTGTTTTTTAACGAGATTGCCAGTGACACCCATTTAGTAGAATGTATCACAGATCCACCAAACTGGCGGGTCTGGAAACTACTGGAAAGGCAAAATTCTTCTGCCGCTAATGAAAGCGTTACAAAATGATAAATCTCCTGACCAAAGAAGTCAAGCCCTTCAACGTCCATAAAATGAGAAGATGCATAACTAATTAAGTTTTAAGTTCTCATAGTTCTATCTTGAGTCTCCTACTGAAAGTAGCCTGCAAGTAGATCTTACTTATCCTACATCCTGCATCATTTATCCTGTTCAATCTGACCTTGAACATTACACTCTCTGGCCCTGTCTCCTCATGTCTCCATCCTTGCACACTAACGTCTTTGTCCTTGAAGAACATCCAGAGCTTTTGATCTGTCACAAACCGTCTCCAACCTTCACCTTCTCTTCACGTTGTGTTAAAGGATAAACTGTCTCTCTTCCCGTTACAGCGAGACAGTATAACCCAAATCTAATGACAAAAAAACACATTTTGAAGAGCGGCTGCAAAAATTAAAGGCAACAAAAATTTGTTTGCATCAAATACCGCTATAAAAATTAATGTGAAATACAATAAAGGCAGAATGAAATACATCATGCAGCATTTTTTTTTCAATACACCAGTTACACCAATTCTTAATGCATCTATGGTGTCTTTTGGATATTTTGGAATATTTTTTTCCCTTGATTCCCTGAAACAATACAGCATTTCTCACACACAATGACATGAAATCAGAAATCTTATACTAGTGCAAGAAAATTATCTTACAAATACCATCTTTTAGATATTGAACATATTTAGAAGTGTGATACCTTACCTACTTCCAACCTGCCTAGATGTCATCAACGAAGAGAAATGTTTTCCTGGGGACTGAAGAAAGGCGGGTGACCGTGTTGCCATCTCCGCCATCCTGCCGTGCGACGTTGCCCCTCCCAGGGATGGAAAGGGGACCGAAGCCTATGCTCACAGCACCGTGACAAGAGGCAGAATGTCCAGGAAGGACCCTGCTCTCCCAGCATGGATAGACGCATTCTGGTCGAAGAGAGGGGGTGCGTCGCGGAGGATGACTGGAGTTGGGGTGGGGGGACTTCATGAATATTAATACAACTTGTCCCCTCTTTCCAAAGAGACAGGGCCTTCAATTTCATTAGAGAGGGAAGTAGCTTTATTCATTTAATGGCTCCATATTAGTGGCTGGACTCAAACCATTTCATTAGTTAGAGTGCTGCTATAATTTATGGGGGGGGGGTTAAGTCTGACACAACAGTCTTCATGATGCAGTGATTCGGGGGGGGGGGCAGAAAGCCAAGATGCAGCACAAAATGCCCCCATGCCATAGACTGTGAGATGCAGACGACTGCATGGGACACCATAGACCGAGAAAGGTCACTCAACATGGTTACAATCTAAACAGGCTTTTTTCACCATCCTTTTGTTCCTCTTATAAGTCTACTCATTTTTTTTCTATCCGTTTGCAGTACCTTGACGCAATAGCATGGACACCAATCTGTGTGCTGTTAGCTTTTCTGCTAGTTCAGCTCCTAATGTTTTCATTAATGTCCTCATTTGGAAAGGAATTTCACATGGTGATGTAGCCAGCAGACACGGAGGCTCTGAAGCACTGTCTGTCCTCTGACCTTGGCTTGTCCTCCTTTCCTTTGGTGTCATGAGAAGCAGCCAAGTGCAGGTAAGAAGTCCAGCCACATACTGCCCGAGGAGAAGGAACCATTTGCTCTGATCTTCTAGATACTTTACACATTCATTCTTCTGTCCATCTTCCATTCTGCGTATTCTGTACATTGTTGCAGGGACCTTGGAGGCTATCGCACAAAGCAGAGGACATAAGGGAAGGAGCACCCTGGACAGGATGCCAGCCCATCACAGGACACACACACACAAACACACAGTCCACGTATTCATATCTTTGTGGGGACTCTCCATTCTTTTCTATGGGCAGAACCCTAATCCCAGCAATGACAACCTTTATCCATACCCAGCCTTAGCCTTAACGATAAGTAACAAAACAAAATGCGAGACTTATGGTTATTTTAGTTTTTTGATTGCAGTCACAGATTTTTATAAATCCAAAAACATCTCAGGCAAAATGTTACAGGTTTTTATCAAATTGTGGGGAAATCTGATCTCCACGATGTAATAATTACTTACACATACACCTTCGTATACTGGAGGAATTTAGAGATACCAATTCACTTTCACAGATTCACAGGAACTATTTCCTGAGACTTTGGGAACCTTCCACTATTGTGATAAATTCTGTGGAACTATTAAGACTACTTGTGCAATGTCCAAAAGAAATTATCTGGGGTATAAAATGCTGGTGCGTGTGTGTGACAAAGAGACCATCCCTTTTAAACTATGATTTTCTGATCATAAATATCTTAAAAATCAGTATAACCTTCAAATTCACAATACGATACAAATCGTTATACATTATTACATAATATCATGTTATCTGGACAGAAAATCATATGAATTATAGGTTTACAATAAGCTTAAGGGGTTAATATTCATGTCCAGACATATTTCCTCATGTTTTGTTTCTTAATAGAAAACCCAGACCTACACCCTCTTCTCCCGTTAAATGTTTATCTTTCTATGTAGCGAGCAGAAGTAATGAATCTGCAGTTTGCGGAATCACCGTAAAAATCACTCACCAACTACAAGGTAACTCCACCCTCTCTGTCTAAGGAGGTTGCAGGCGTTATGCAGAGGAACCATTGTGAATTTTTTGCAGCTTCTCCTCAGAGAAATCCCACCCATTCTCACATGTAATTCCACATAGATTTTATTCCAACACCAATACACCCAATTATACCAACCAAGGGCTTGATGAACAGCTAATTCACTGGAAAATGAACATGGGTGGTAGGAGACAATAAAATATGTTGTGAAAATATGAAAAGGCTGTCTGTCTTGGTGGGCTTTGGTGAATGGAAACAGGGCACATGGACAGAAACATCGAGGACCACTAGAATACTGTGATAGGAACATGAGCGATTCATTCAATGTGAAACGGGGGCTTCAGGTTCCAGTATGATCAAAAAAAGCTTTATGTTTCACTTCACAAGTCAACTTTGCCGCCAACTTTTACAATCATACTAACATCAAAAACATAGCAACAATAAAAAGATCACAAAAAAATGAAAATAAAAATAAATTTAAACCATTATTTGATCAACATCTGGACCACATTAGAACAGGATAAATTATCAGGTGATGGACTGTCAAACAACGTGGATCTTCAGCATTACACCTGACAAGATTCATGCACTGTCTCTGTCCCACAGAGATTAAAAAAAGAAAATTATCACACATATATAACAGGCAATAAGAATGTAGGTAGTCATTTCAGGGACTGGGTCTGTTTAACAGTCCTTTGACTCTAGATTTGAGTGACATGTTTAATGATACATTCTCATCCACTGGCATTTGTTTAAAACTCAAAAGTAATGCTGAAGGCATTCTTACTGGATTATAAAACCATTGAAAATTGAAATTCTTTTAAAGAAAAAATATATACACACATTAAAAAATAGGATTAACATTTAGAAAGAATTGATCAGATGCTTTGTGGGAAAGGCCCCATTGTCACTGCCTATGCCAAACTGGTCTCCAGTTGTTCAGATGCGTCAAAGCTTCATGGTCATACGACAATGGGAAACCAGCAGACATCGCTTCGCTCAAAACACCAAATGATCCAAGAAATTAAATACAAGTCAATTCAACGTTTTATTATTGGACAGCATGCAGTAATTTCAGAATCACTCTTTTTGCCACATCTAACATTTAAAACTTAAGAACAAAAAATTTTAAAAAAGGGCCCAGCGGAGGTGGACTCAAAGTCCCACAAGCCACCTCACTCGCCTCCGTTTGGCAGGACCAGCTGACACCCAAGCCTGAAAGACCTGTCCCCCACTACCAAGCTCCCATCCCCAGACTTTAAGGAGGTCTGCATTTCCCAGGTTTCCGGAACACTCTGGAACACTGGGAAACAAATGGCCAGGTAGCTAGTTTCAGAAAGCGATAAACTTGTGGCGCAGGTGCGGCAGGCAGCTGGAAGGACAGCTATAGGTCATGATTCCACCAAGCCCCAAATTCTCCTCCTATGAGCTACAAAAAAAAAAACATTTAATGGCACAGCCCAACCTCAGGCCCAACACTGCTGACCATGTTCCCCTACCCAGCCTCACCCTCTGAGACAAGCAACAGCTACATACCAAGGAGGCCATAAAATTTAAAACAAAAATTTTAAATAAATCCTTGCCCCTCCCATTGCCTCTGGCATGCCAGAAGTCACGCCACGCTTGCTCAGAGAGGTCACCGTGGGAATGTTAAAGAGCAAACTGCGAGAAAACGTGACGGAGGAAACGCTGCAGAGTACGGCAGCATCTCACAGATGCTGAGAACACTCCTCTCTCGGGACGTGAGAAAAACAACCACAGACTGACACACGGGTTAAGTACTTCTAAGATGAGTGCTTCTGCACCGCGGTGATTATGACTTCCTCATACAAATATCTTAAAAGGGCCTGCTAACAACATGAAGGTGTGTGTGTGTGTGTGTGTGTGTATGGTGCTAAGCAGGGTAAGAAAAACAAATGCTAGTAGGTAGTTGTTCAGTGGACTCCTGATCTGTGCATGAAACAGCGAAATTTACAGAGCTGTAAAATGGCGAGGCCGTCGCACGGCCCTACGGCGTGTAGGCGGGCGGTGGCTGGAACTGGTTGGCGAGGTCGTAGTCGGTTGGGAAGGCCTCGTTGCTGTCCTCCATCTCTGAGAGCAGCTCCAGAGCCTGCTCCTCCTCCTCCGTGGGATAGTGCCGCAGCAGGTTGGCGGCCGTGGCCAGGATGGAGGCTCCACCCGCTCCTGCGACCAGGTAGAAGCTGATAGCAAAGGTGACGTAGACCAAAGAACCGTGGTACTTCTTGTGCTGCTGCTGGAGGGACAGGATGAGCTCCGAAGCCCAGTAGGAGAAGCCGATCACGGTGGCACACTGGAGCACTGGATAGGGAAAGGGCAGGCGGGCACAATTCAATATGACTTGTTTTTATATAGCGCCTTTCACAACACAGTCACCTGAAATGTGCGGTAACACATTATTAGTTTAAGTATAATAAATGAAGAGAAAGAATAGCAGAAGACAGAGGAGGAGACTGACCAAAAACTCCCTAGTAAGGAGAAAAAAATCCTCTTGGGCTTGAGTGGCGGCCACGCCGCCCCTGGGCATGCAAGCATTATATAACACAAAGACAATGGTCATGCTTTTATGAAACCAGCAAACTGTGAATACTGTCAATACCCATCAGTGAGCCAGTTCTCCTTGCAAATTTCTGTACGCAGGCAATGGGCAAGATCAGCTCACGAGGGGAGATGGACTTTTATCGGAAATCTGTTTGCTCAGCTTGCAACTCTACATGCTACCCGTGCATATGGGATGTTAAACTCGTTACTACAGGCCGAGTTCCACATTCTCAGCGGCACTTACAGCAACAGCCGCAGGGCCACATGTCTGTGCCGAGTAAAGGGAAGCAACAGTTCATGAATTTGCCCCCAATTCCCTACAGACTGCCTCTGTGTAAATGTCACCTCAGCTGCTTTAATGACAGACCTGAAGATCACATTATTAGTTTGACCAGACTATTTAGCGGCAAAAACGAATGAATGTATGGAATGCCTGAGGGGTCCTCAAGGAGAAATTCTGGATGTCCTTAAAACATGATAAGGTACAATATTTAGATCCCTTTCAAAAAGAGTTGTGGATGGAGTGGGGGGGGTCTTGTTTCAGAAAGTTGCTGATTGAGAAGCACCTGCTGACACCTTGAAAGCCACACATCCACACAAAGTCACATTCACACATCCCTGGTACGACGGCAGCCCAGCCTGCCTGTCTGCCCGACACAGGAGGACCAAGTTGATATTCCCCGTACCGGTCAGGATGTGTGCAAACGCATAGCGGCGAGTGATCTTCAGCGCTGGGTGCTTGGGCCCGAAGACATCCAGTAGAAAGGCGGTCAGGCTGCATAGGATGCCCAGGAAGCAGAAGGCAGCGATGACCCGGAGGAGGAGGACGGTCTGGTGGTTTACGCAGAAGTCTGAAGAAGAGCAGTGAATCAGTCACACGAGGGCGGAGGAATCGGTGTGTGACATCAGCTAATGTGGGACTCGCCCCAGCCTTGTTGTCCCCTCCACACTTGGCTTAGAAATCCTGGCACCCGGAGATGAGAGCTGCGCTTAAGTTTTACACTCTGACTCAATCAACTGCCCTCTAAAGCAATCAAATAATAGTACATCTCCAAAAATAACTTTAAATGCACTTATTTAAGATCACAAACATGGCTGCCAGGAATGGTCTCTTGATCAAAGCTGCCGACTGCACTTGGATGTTTAATGTTAAAGCTCCACTCCCAACAAGGCATCAGAAAACGACATAATTAAACGGAGAGTCAATGAAAGCAAGGGCACAACAGACATAAAGGTCCCAGCGTTTGCTACATGAGAACATCTGGACATACAAGGCCAACTGATCATAGAGCATTAACTAAGACACTCGGGTAGTGCGCACCGTTACCGCCTCCTGCAGGCGGCCAGCATCTCTCACGTGTTTTGGCTCGTTGTATATATACATCTAACACAGCTTGGGGTTTGCTATAGACGGCCGGATGTATTACTGATCATTTACTGCAGGACTTCTAATTCACTGTCACATGACAACATACACTTACTCAGCTCCCTATCCTCCACCCCGACAGTAGGTATTACAGAACGACATGCACCGTACCTTCCAGAAGCTTCGGGTCCAGGTATCCAAGCACGTCGGCCACCCCGAGCTCCTGCCTGGGACACGTCCCACCGTGGACGCGGAGCCAGGCGGGCTCGGCCAGCGCCGTGCACAGCGCCGTGATGGACAGGGCTCCGGGCAGCGCCGACACCAGGCTGCGCTCCGGCTGCTTGGGCAGCGCCGTACCTCCCGGGCCGCGTCTGCGCCGAGTCCCAGGGAGAGCGCTTCCCGGTGGGGCGTACATCCTTCCCGAAGCCCCCTACAGCCTTGTCAGCGTCCTTTTACAAGACCTAATCTATAACACTCCTATGTACAGTTAAAACAGGGTGGCGGAAACGTTATAAATATTTTAATTAAACGTAATTATTATTTACATTAACGACACACGATCTGACCGTTGTGATCTTCGCTAATCGATTTAAGGAACAATTTATCCTTTAGTCAGAACCCAAACACGGGCCCAACAGCACAGGAAAAACCGGCCGAAAACTACCTGTCAGTTAACACACTACAATATATAACAGAGCCGTGTCAGGCCAAGGTAAGTCCACGCTGACAACGGATACGTTTCTTAAGAATTTCTTTGTTAAATTAAGATTTAATAACTAGTGCTTCGAATTACTTCCAGCTAAAACAAAACACAAAAGGCAAATTCCGCTTCCTTCCTGTTCTTAGCGAGTGACGCAATCCGTTTCACGTACTATTGAGCGCGTGCGTCACGGCTATGCACGTTGTGAAAGGCATCTTGGGAGAATGAGTTTTATTCAAAGATGAGGACGGCTTAAAACAAATAATTTTATTACGAAAGCAAATGATGAAAATATAAGAAAATACACACGATATGCCTTTTAAAAAGGCGAATTACATGGATATACGCACAGAAATATTTAGTTTATTTATCTCCCACAATGCACTTCGAAAGGTGGTTTGGTAAGTGGGAGTTGTGACCTGTAGTTTGACAGGTTTATAACGGAGTTTTAGTGTTTGTCTGCTGCCTTTAGGGATCGCAGCCGGCCGAATCGTCTGTCCGTGTGTTTGTGCGCTGGCGTTGCGTTTTGCGAACATGAAGGACGCGTTGCAGTTGCTGTGTAGGTTCACCGCCCATCCGGATTCGCGCTGCTGGTATGTGGCGTGGAGCCCAAACGGCACCCTGCTGGCTTCATGTGGCGGCGATCGGACGATTAGAATATGGGGCAAGGAAGGTAAGGTCTTCATTAGTGCTACTGCGACCACCCATAAGTTTATTGCCTGTACAGCGTCTGCAAGCCTGGTTAACGTTTAACGTTACATAGTGTTTGCAAGCACCACGTTATTGCCATTGGTTTTAATCGTTTTAAAGGGCTATTTAACAGGAATAAATTTGCTATGTGCAGGCATGCATACGGTTTGTGGGAGAATATGTCTGAGAAGATAACGGTGATGACAGAAATAATAGCGACATATAGACATTTTTGTATATCTATATAAGTTTTGTGGAGCGTAATGGTGGGGCTATAGGAAAGTTGTGCGACTTATACGGACGTTTTCGTGAAACACCTTAAATTAAAAACGTTTTTCACCTATGAACACAAGGCAGCTTAGCGTCACGTGTCATGCTTTTTTTAAACCACTAAGGTCACCCATCACCCTTTTACAGACATGTTTGGTAACCGTGACAGAGATGATGTTTTGGGTGGAATGCAGAGGAAATAACACATTATGCTTATCTGTTCCTTTGCTCTTTGTGGTCCCATGGCAGGGGATTCCTGGGCATGTAAGGCTGTCCTGCAAGATGGACACCAACGCACAGTCAGGAAGGTCTCCTGGTCCCCGTGTGGGAACTATCTGGCCTCCGCCAGCTTTGACGCCACAGCCTGTATCTGGAGAAGAAAAGAGGACGACTTTGAGGTACGAAGTGTAGCCAAAGATCAGTGTTCACTTTCTGCAGGGATCCTCCACAACTCCTAGTTACAACTGTGTTTACTTGTCCTCAGTCCAGTTACTCTACTCCTCCTTCATGCCCTTCTCATCTTTCCCTGGTTTGTGGCTGCATAAAACCATGAGAATTTCCGTTTTTCCTTCTGTGCGTGACCTCTGTTCCTCCCCCAGCCTGTCCTCATGTCATCCTCTCTCCATTTGCATTTGAATTTATATATTCAGCAGACACTTTCATCCAAAGTAACATACAAGTGAAGCAAATAGCACATCACAAACATATGGCTGTCAAGAAGTCGATTGGATAACCCTAACCCCGCCCCCCACCCCCCCACAGATTGTAACAACCCTGGAGGGCCATGAGAATGAGGTGAAGTGCGTTGCCTGGGCCCCGTCAGGCAACCTGTTGGCCACCTGTAGCCGGGACAAGAGCGTGTGGGTTTGGGAAGGTGAGGTGGTCTTTTTACGTTCTTGGTAACAGGCGTGAGCAGCGTGCCTTTAAGAGCTCTGCAGCCACACGGCATCCCATCCTAGCAGTGACACGGGTCTCTCTCTCTCTCTCTCTCTCTCTCTCTCTCTCTGTCAGTGGACGAGGAGGACGAGTATGATTGTGTCAGTGTAGTGAACACTCACACTCAGGACGTGAAGCATGTGACCTGGCATCCCACCAGGGAGGTACCTTCCACCGTCCCTGCCTGATCACATTTTTATTGTTATTTTAAGCATGCTCAGTCCCCCCTCCCAATCATAGTAATAATATAGTAGCTACAGTAAATGTAATAAGACGGTTCTCAATGTGTTGATTGGTGCCACTTTTGTGGGTTTTGCTCTTATTCCGTTACTGAGTTGTACTCTCTGTACCCTGTTCTGATTGGACCATATCCTGACTCCCCCAGCTTCTGGCATCGGGCAGCTATGACAACACGGTGCGTCTGTACCAGGAGGAAGACGACGACTGGGTGTGCAAAGTCACGCTCGAGGGACACACGTCCACCGTGTGGAGCCTGTCTTTCGACCCCAGCGGACAGCGGCTGGCCTCCTGCAGCGATGACAGGACTGTGAAGATCTGGAGGGAAAACCAGCCTGAAGATGTGACTGGTGGGGGTTGGGGGGGGGGGGGGATGGTTGTGTTTTATTTGGTTTGTTTGTCACAGAAATTGAAAACATGCACCTGAAGGTGTCCCTGCTCGTGTTTTGCTGCAAATCTAGATGTTCATGAGCGTGTTCAACTGTGAAGTACCTAAGAGTATTGGAGAGGTTGTGATGGATGCTGGGAGTAGGTTTCCGAGGCAACGGTTACTTAGGGGATGGGCAGTCAGGTGTGTGATGTGCATTTCCCGTGTCTCGACAGGGACGGAGAGCAGTGGGTCAGATCCGGCCTGGAAATGTGTCTGCACTCTGTCCGGGTTCCACAGCCGGACCGTGTACGACGTCTCCTGGTGAGCAGCTACCTTCCTGCTGCCAGTTTCACCCATTTTAACAGCTGTTCAGTTACTCCGATTTGGTTCACGCGGAAGAATCAAGGGCATAACGAAAAAATACACCTATAAATATGGATAATAGTCTTTGGCTGTATATATACTGCCCCACAAAGGCAAAACAGTAACTACGCTGACAGTGAAACTGAGAGAAGCACCATAGTGTCCTCCTGTATGGGTAACTGGTAGGTAAATGATCATGTTTTCTTCAGAAACTGAGCACAATTTAAGATGTATGATCAGAGGATAAAATCGAGCCTAAGAGACCTGATTTTGGTCAAAACTCGATTTTGATAAAATACGCAGTTACTGTGTTTTTGATTTTTGTATGGCAGTGTAGCAGTTTGCATCCTGTGACTTCAAATCTGGAACCACATTGGTTCTCACTTTTCTTCCCCATGGACATTGTCACCTATGTAGAGCGAGAAGGATCCTTTAGTGAAAATTCGGCTTTGTCACGCCCTCGTAGGTGCCGACTGACAGGGGTGCTGGCCACTGCCTGTGGAGATGACGGCATACGTGTGTTCAGGGAGGATGCAGCCTCGGATCACCAGCAGCCCACCTTCTTCCTGTCTACCCATGTGCCCCAAGCCCACAGACAGGACATCAACTGCGTCTCCTGGCATCCCAAGGAGGCGGGGCTGCTGGCCTCTTGCAGCGATGATGGCGATATTGCCATCTGGAATTACCAATCAGAGGCTTGATTCTGTGATCAGCCAATGGGACACAGACCAGCTACAAAAATACGATTCTATTAGCTGAAAAATTAGATTTCATTGAACGCCAAGCTGAAGCAGATGGACAGGCTCTGAAAGCCTGCTTTTGTCGCTTTCTTGCCCGTAACTTTCCTGTTTTTAGATGAATTAAAAAGTAACTAAAACACAATGAAGCCTAATTGTGTTTTAATTAGAAAACGCTGATGAGATGCTGCAGGTGGTGTGTGACTGGGCGGGGTAGGCCTCTGTATCTATGATTGGAAGGTCGTCGGTTCAAGCCGCAGCCTTGGCAGAAGAGTCACATGGCTGTGGGCCCCCGAGCAAGGCCCCTAACCCCCAACGCCATGGGCCCTGCAAGCTGGCTGACCCTGTGCTGTGACCTCCCCCAAACTTGCTCTTGCCAGCATATGTGTCTGTGGGTCTCATGCAGAGCAAGATGGGACCAAGTGAAAAGACATTTTCCAGTGCAAATGGCAAATAGTAATTTCAGAACCTTGGAGGGGAGACACCAGCATTACAAAGGCGGTTCCCCCAGGGAGAGGCTCAGCCATTACGATGCGGCCGTGCCAACGTTTGCGAATCCTTCAAACGTGGGAATCTCAACCGGGAATCTCCTATTGCGATGGTGCATTTATGCCCCCAAACTTGCTCTCACCTGTATGTGGGTCTGTGTGTATCACAGAGAGAAAGATGCTAGATGTGAAGTGTTTCTGGAGCTGTTCAAATTAGTGTTCTACACAGTAAACAAATAAGTATTTGTTTGGGGTGGTATTGATTATTAATCTGTGTGTAGGTCAGATCTAACAATGGCCATTCAAGTAGGGAATCCACTTAATTTTTTATTGGTCCCCATGGGGAAATTCTCCATCTCCCCCAACTTGTCTGTAGATGGGGGCAAGCTGACCGTGAAGAGCAGCCACACATAGCAGCACCCAGGGAACTGGGAGTTAAAGGCTTCAAACCCAATACGATATCCAGGCCTATTTTCCATAGATTAGGTCAGTACAGAAAATCAGGACTAGACTTTTCATTTGATTTTTATTTCCAAAAAATCCTGTACAAAATCAGACCATCACATTTTCCTGCCCAAAAAGAAACGAAGGATTAAAGAAAATTATGTTGCAATGCTTTTTACTACAAAGCCATCACCACAATGTAAGTTTGCTGATTACTCTCCATCAAACACTTTGCACAAGCAATGTTCTTGGTACTGAATCATGACATAAAAACAAGGTTCTCAACCCCAGTACTTTAATCCTCCAGGGGAGAGGCGAGGCTGAGGATTTATTCTAAACAGGCAGTGACACACCAGACCACGTCTGGCTAATGGACACCAGTTTTATTCAGAGACACTGAACACTAATCTGTTACTGAATGCAAACACAAGCAAGATTATGGTTAAAAACTCAGGGTGGGGTGGGTGGCTTAGTCTGAGTCACTGTCCCCCTCGCTGTCTGCCTCCTTCACATCCACGCTGAACTTGTACTCCTGGTCGCAGCCCATGTAAGCATCACTCATGAAGTACAGTGTGTAGTTATGAATGCCCGTTGCTGGGGCAACAAAATCCAATTTCACCTGTGGGGGGGTGGGGGGCAAGATATAAGTACCACACTTGGCAAACACCATGACCGACGACCTGCCGAAAGAACCATTTCATAGCTAATATATAAGTATTAGACTTTGAGCATATGGCAGCTGCAGTGTGTAATTACTCAGTGTACGCTATTTGAGTACATTTTGATCTTGGTTCTAATCAGAACTTCAAACTTTTCTATACTTAAATCTAATTTCTATTTTTATTCATATTTTTCTCATTTTATGTTCTGTGGGAATGTATACAGCTATACTGCCAGTCGCATTCCTAACACTTGGAAGATAAAGTGAATTCTGGTTCTGATTCAGAGAACGATACCGTGTAGATCTACCATGTGGACGCAGAAACCTGCAGTGGTCATACACAGACTTGCATTTGACAGTGAAGCTGAACCAAGGCACAAAGCCACCCTGACTGAAGACCAACCTTAGCCTTCTGCTGGAGCGTGAGCCTCTTGATGGAGATCAAGCTGTTGGATTTGGGGTCTCCAATCACCACCCACCAGCCTTCTTCACGTTTCTTCAGGAACACAGAACCCGTCACATTAGACACATGGGTGGCACAGCTCTGGTTAAATCGTTTCACAAGCTTGTCTGCAGAGGTGGACTTTTCAGATCCAGAAAGTAAAAATCCACCCGGGATTTTGTTTCAACCAACTAGTTGAGTACTCTGACTGTTCAACTGGTTGGTTGAAACAAAATCCCGGTTTGGATTTTTACTTTCTGGACCTGAAATGTCCGCCTCTGCTTGTCCGTCTGCACTGCTCTTTGGATTAGAGAATATACTTTCACCAAAGAACACTGACTTCATTAATGTCAAAAATATGTACGAAGAAAAATACGAACAAACCCTGGCAAAATGAAGCACACACACTGTCACCCAAAGATAAAAGTGGTTGTTGAACCTTAACATCAATTACATTTCCTAATCCCAAAAGGACATCGCATGCAGTCTTTTTGAAAGATCAGATGGTCAACAAAGAAACTGGGTCAATCTTGACCACTGTGGTCCATTTGGTAGCAGTACCTGTGGGAACAGAGGCGCAATGACCGGTCCGGTCACCTCTTCCTCTCTCTCCAGCTGAACCTGCACCAGAACCGGACCTCCACTGTGGACACAAGGCAGACCAGGTGAGGAGTGAAGAATAATAAACAGGCTGAGGATGACGTCCACCCCAAAAGCACGTACCTCTTGATGCTCTCCTTATCCGCCACCTCATAAGACAGCTCGATATTGGGGTAGCGGTTGCAGAATCGCGCCACGTCTGCCATCTGGCCGTCAGAAAGCTGCAGCAGCGCGCTCCGCTCCTCATCCTCCATCTCCATGATGTCGAAGATGCTCTCCACCCCCTGAGAGAAAGTGCTAGTTAGCATCTAGCACCAATGCTAACAGCCGGCAAATCGACCGTCTGCCACTCTGCGGGCAGTGCATCTCGACTCGGAGGACAGGTCCTGCCTCACCTTATCAGTGCAGCGCTTGATGTGGTCACAGGTGAAGTGGGGCAGCTGCTTCAGGTAGGAGTCCTTGGACCACATGGCCTGGGTGACCATTTGAGCCAACTCCATGGCCGCCAATGCTGGGCTGAGCCAGCCGTTGCTGGAGAGGACATCCACGCACGCCTGAATCAGACGTACCGCCTGCATGGAGACCAAGGAGTCAGGGATGAATGACTGAGAAATCTTACAGGTATCAATATCAGGGGAGACCTTGTCCAGATATTTACGAAGCTCATAAAATTAAGTCAACTTGAATTAACTCGAACTAACAGGTCTACTTCAAACTCTGCTGCTCATCTGGTACCAGGCTAGTTTCCATTCAAGGTCACATTATGAATGTAAACCAACATTAATGTCATCCCTGATATTCACCTAAGGATGACCATCATTCATAGCTGAGGACATGCATCAGGTGGTCTGCAAAAGCCCGACTTTCTTCCCAAGAACCCTAGGACTCCCTAACCACTCAACAGTGGTACAGACGGCGATACAGCGATGACCAAAGAGCATCAGGCCAGGGAGCATGTTGGGATGCGTGTGGAGGCCCTTTGCGTCTCCATACCTTGCTGAGGATTTCCTCGGTGTCAGACTGCAGCTCGGCGCTCAGCTGCATGCGGGAAAGGTGGGCCTGCAGCAGCAGGTTGGTCTTCACGTGTGGGTCATTGAACTTGGGGTTGTTCAGCTTGTGGGGCACCTTCTGGGCCAGCTGGGAGGGGGAAGAGAGGTCACCATTAGGACTTGCAGCCCCATCGATGTCACCTGTTATCTAGTCACCGAAACTAGGCCTCGTCACCTGTCGAAGCAGCGTGTCCTCGTGATGCCTGATGGGAATGTTCTTGTACTCGGCCGCATTAGAGATGATCTCGATGAGACCCCGGATCTTTGTCTTCGCATTGAGCGACATGCTGAAGAGTTCTGAGAACAGAGATTGAGGTCATCTTTGCGAAACATTCAGGATTAGAACACTGCTCCTGTAATTGGAAGGTCGTTGGTTCGATTCCTGTACTTGGTAGAGCGACTTCACTGTTGGGGTTAAGGGTCTTGCTCAAGGGTGCAATTGTTCCAGGAACTAACATACTGACCCTGCTTTCTCAATTTTATGTTGCTTTGGATAAAAGCGTCTGCTAAGTAAAGACAGTGATTGCAGCCTCACCAATGGTGGTGTAGTTGATGTAGTAGTAAGCGGCGATCATGCCCAGGTTGAGTGGGGCGACATCCATCTCGTCCTCGATGCTGATGCATTTGGACTGTTCCAGGTCGTGCAGTGTGTTCTCTACCAGCTCAGACAGGTGGTCCGAAAGGTGACGGTGAGACATGCCTGCAAGAGGGGGGAGAACCCAGAACAGCGGTGAAAGGATGACCTAGCACACACACGGACAAGAGGCTGTCGGGATCGCAACCTGGGCCCCCTCACCTTGCAGGTTGTAATAGTTTGGGTTCTGCGTCATGCGCCGGTACAGGAAGGTCCAGGTCAGGTAGTCTACTGCATCCTGCTTGTTCTCCACCGTCTTCGTGACGATCTCGGCGTTGAAGTGGTCGTGCAGGCAGTGGTCGAGGTGGGACTCCACTGGAAGCGGCTCGTACAAGAATTTCTTGAAGAAATCCTGTGAGCGAGGAGGAGAGTCAGCGCAGGAGACAGAGCCAGGCAGACAGAAAGCGAGCAACATCCTGAGTCAGATTTGTCGGCCATTCAGGTCAGGCAGGGATGTCCGTCACCTTCTTGGAACCCTGGCACATGATGACGCACCGACCCTCGTCATCCTGCAGGGGGCGGTTGGCCTTCCCCACCATCTGGAGCACATCGTAGATGGGATAGTCCACATACCTGGGAGAGGTTCAAACAGTTTAAAAAAGGGACAAGAGAGGAACCAGACCCTCCTTACCTCATAAATTGGTGTAAGTGTCGAATTCCACACAAGCGAAATGACCGAAAACATTTCTGACCATCACAGAATATTCTGCTTTTACCCTCAACTGCCATCTTCGCAGGTCTCATTCTCCGCTTCTCTTAAGTTCTTTGTTAAACGAATTAAAGGGCTGCAAGCGATTAAATATCTTCGCTCAAGCTGGGACAGTTAAAATAATGACCCTGATTTTATAATTAAACCTGCAAGCACATTCTTTTGTCCTAATTAAGTACAATGTTAAGAGGGTTTTGTAAATAAGCGTGAGAGCTGGTGAACGACTCAGCGTGGTTGACCCTCGCCAAGACTCACGCGTGGATCTTGCCGTTGTAGTACTGCGTATCCATGACGATGACCAGATGGGCGGAGATGTTGGTTCCCCAGCAGAGGGAGCGTGAGGCAACGACTACCTGCACGGCACCTGCGGGGACGGGGGGGGGGGGGGTTGAACGGAGTACTCCTTTTGCATCCAGAAGAATCCCAAGAAACTTCCAGGTGTGGAGACCAGTACAAAAACACTTAACAAGATGGCCTCTTAATTTTACGGTGTTAATAGTAGGAGCTAAACAGAATTAAAATCCATTAAAAAAGGTTCTTTGATGACTGGCCACCCTTCCCCCATGCAGACCAGGCCAATCTCCCCACCAGAGCTGAACAGCTGCTCCACGATGCGGCGCTCGGTGGCGGACAGCCCCTCGTGCAGGTACCCCACGCCGTTCGCCAGCGTCTCCTTCAGAGTGTTGTCCGTCAGCTTCTCAAGGAAGGGAGCCAGGTCCTTCTCTGTGCAGTGGAGGAACCTGCGAGGGCATTCGTTTGGGGTTACAGGCACCCAGACAGTTACACACAGAGGTCACATCCGATTACAGGAACTGCATCCTTCGAAGGTCTGCGCAATGAATCTTGGGATATGTTGGGCTACGAAGGATCTGCCAGACAAAGGGGCGAATTCCTAAACCGCATTGGAAATTCCCTCCAATATAGGACAGCCTCATCATGCCGCTGTCACGCATTTGGTCTTCGAATGCAGCCGTAGAATGATGCAGCCCCCAAATTCCGACACACGGTGGTCGGGATTACAGGGCACTATCAATCACTGGGTCTCCTTACATTCCATTGGTCACTTCACCAGTTTCAAAGACAACCAACCAAGGGTTTCGAAGCTTCATTTTCACAAAGTTCCTTGAGGAATCCCACCCTCAAATGAAAGACCACTGTCTTATGAAGCTCTACTACAGTAAATACAACTTCAAACATTTATTAAACTATGTGGACTTCGGGGTCATGTGACGCTATCCTGACATGCAGGGAGAAGGCATCGTGACACGCCACCCACCTCTGAGCAACGACATCGGCGGCACAGAAGGTGAGGATGTCGATGGCAGTCAGCCGGGTCTGTCGGCGCGACGGCACGAATACCAGCACGGGCTTGGTGGGAGAGTGCCGGATGATGGAATGGTACACAGGCTTTGCCATGGACAGCAACCGAGTCTGTGTGTGGCTCACGTTAAATCCCTGTAGGGGGCAACTTAGGTCAGTGCTAAAAATAAATCTGGTTATGGAAATCAAGCTTTTATTTGTGGTACTGGCCACCACACAGTACCAGCCCCTAACCTGGATGTGGAGCTCCAGAGGCACAGGCCGCACGTTGGGGTGGAAGTTGAAGGTAGCGGTGGTGCTACAGCCCAACCAGTGGGCCACATCCTTGGCGTTGGAGAGCGAGGAGCTGAGAGCCACGATGCGGATGGGCCTCTCGATCTGGGAGGAGATGTAGCGCATCCTAGAGCAGATCACCTCCAACACGGGCTGCGGATATGAGACACGAGAGGGGGGATTAGTTTCAGAAGCACCACCCCTAGAATATGGGCCAGCGGCTTCTCGTCTGCGGCACGAGCGCACGTCGGACATACCCCGTTTTCGCCGCCGATGAGGTGGGTCTCGTCCACGATGAAGAGGCTGACGTTCTGCACGTTCTTGCGCTGCTTCCAGCGCCGGGACAGGATGTCCCACTTGTCAGGTGTGCTGACGATAATGTCGCCTTTGCCCAGCAGCTTTAGGTCCGTGCTGGTCTCCCCTGTCAGCAGGACCACCTTCTTGTTCAGGGTGTCCTGGAACTTCTGGTGCCAGTCCACAAACACCTGAATGCGATGAGGTGAAGAGGCCCTCACAGTTGGGTCGTTGCTAACCCAATCGCCAAGCTAGCACCACACATTAGCATGATCATATCTGTACCTCTTTTCAGATTCTCCTGGCACTAACTTAGGGAGTAACCTTCTCAATACCTGCTCGGCCAGAGCCTCCATGGGGGTGATGTAGACGCAGCGACCCTCTGCGTTATGTAGCAGCATCCTCAAGATGGCAAACTCAGCACAGATAGTTTTCCCGCTGCCAGTAGGAGCTCCCACAAACACGTTATCATCGCTGTTGTACACGGCATTGAACACTAGGGGGAGACGGGAGCAATGACTTGGATTACAAATTTCTATTGCCCAAAGAGATGTGCCAACAAACACAAAATATATAAGCAGGACTGAAGTACAGTAATTTTTACTAAAACCTTGTGTCATGCAAAACTGTAGAAAAATATAACATAGCTAATGGAAAATGGCAAAGGAGCCCATGTTCAAGAGTCTCAAACAGACCTTGAGTCTGGATGGGGTTAAAGAAGGGGAACTTGTCTTGGTATAAGCTCTCGAAAGCGGAGTTTCGAAGGGCGGAGACGGGGAGGGGCTGCAGGTCTAGCAGCTCTGTGGGTGGCGGGTACTTCTCCGGAAGGATCAGGTGACGGAAAGACACGGGCAGCTGGGTCTCACAGGCTGGGGGAGGAACATGGTCTCGATGATTAAAACTTCATCACAACCCTGACATTTATCAGTGTGTATGGGTGCGGGGGGTGGGAGCGCTCACACAGCCAGCGGTCCGACGATATGCGAATGAAATACTGCGGGGGCAGCGGCTCAAACACGGGCACGAAGAAGGTGACCAGGTGCTCGTCCTGGGCGTACTTGGACTTCAGCAGGAAGTACTCGTGGTGAAGAATCACTTCGCTGTCCACGTCTTCTACGAGAATCCAGAAGGCCTCAGAGGAGCCGTGCACCTGTAGGGGGAGCTGGTGAGTTTTGGCCACACACTAACTCAAATAACTAGACCTCCCAGGCTGGGTGTTTAATGGCCTGTGACCATTAGTGCAAGTTCACAGCCAAAAATAACATAACCGACCTTGTCATCCCACTGGAAGTCAGGTGTGATTGTGAGCTCCACCTTCAGAGTTGACCGTGTGATGGGCTGCAGGTGGACAGCCAGGTCGAGCTTGGGGAACTGGTGCACGTACTTGTGGATGGTCTTCCCCATCTTCGGCATACGAATTAATTCACCTGTCGGGCGGAAAGTATGATCCAGCATCCAGGTCACTATTTTCAACGTGACCGCCCTCACCTTCCAAGCTCGCAAGTCAAAGTTGCATCCTCACCAATTTCATTATGGTTGAGATCATATAGGCGCTCAAAGGGGAAGTTCTTCTTCTCTATCTTCTTGATGACCTCTTCTGGAAGCTTCCGGAACTGACGCAGGGGGGACATGGACAACCACCTACAGGGATGCAAACCAAAGGCCTGATTAACAAAGCCTGAAAGTGAGAGACCGAGTCTGTCCAGATCTTATTACAGTCCAACAATAGCTTAACGTTAAGTTCACAATCACATAGGTTTGACTCCTTGAACAGATGGTGGTTTCACACACCCAACACCCAGAAGTTCTTACATTCTCTTGTCAATCATCTTGCAGAGGTTCATGGTCTTGTCAGTGAGCTGAGCCCAACCCCTGGCCAGAACGATCTCAAAAATGGCTCGCATGAGCCGACCAGCGCTCTGAGAGAAGGAATAACGATATCCAAGTCAGAACCATTAAAAATGGATCTGGGTGCAGGTGTCATTAGACGAGAAGGAGGAGGAAGCCCACCTGGGTGACATAGACCATGTCGGCCATCAAGGCGAAGCCTTCCAGTTTCAGCTGAGAGATGTAGGCCTGCAACAGCACGTTGATCTGAAATCCAGAAGGATCCAAAAAGCGTGAGAAATAGCTTCGAGACATGCTACATGGGATCATTAGACAAGCGCACTTTAATGAGCGCAAAAAACCCATCAACGGACGTCTTAGCGAAAGTCAACAGGAGGAGCGGACCTTAGCACTGGGCTCCTCGATGCTCTCTTTCACAGGAATGGGGACTCGCTCCAGCAGCTTCTGAAGCTCCAATTTCTCCTCCTGTGCACCACAAGACAGCCAGCTGACTAAATACAATGTATGTAATCTGTGCCTCGGAAGACCAAACAAACATTCAGCCAACTTCCAGGGTGGGCTACTCCTGATATTACTAAGAAATGAAACCGATCTTGATTTTGGATCCAACTGATAAGATCTATTGACAAGTGTTGTAACGATAACATGTACATGAGACAGATCGGTATTTATACTTAAAGAGCTACATTAAGAGTTATTCCGATGATTCCACAGGATCCAACTGCTGATCGTGGTCTTCCCAGGCAACGCCGGTGGGCCTACCTCTCGGACTGTGATGTTCCTGAACTCGGAGGACAAGGAGAAGACGCGGAATAGCTCGATCTCACTTAGCGTGGGCTTCAGTAGCTGGTTGTAGGTATGGATGGAGTCATGAGTGACGTAGAAGTGGCTGGCGATGCGGCCGAGGTCCGTCACCTACCAGGGGAGGGAAAGGACAGTGTGTCAGAGGGATGAGGAACACTTGGGGGCAGCAGAGTCCCAACATGTGCCAGACATGGCCTGAGGAACGGGATCATCTAACACGGGTGGCCAATCTTATCTGCAAAGATCCAGTGTTTATGCAGGTTTTTGGGGTAACCTGTAGGTCAGTTGTTCAAACCTAGAGGTGAGGAATTTTTAGCCAATCAGTCCTCTGATTAGATATCTAATTAGGGAGTTGCAGCAAAAACCTGCACACACAGCGGACCTTTATGGGTAAGACCAGATGCTACTGCAGTACGATAAATGATTACAGGGGATTTACGTTTTACAATCCGAGTTTGAGTTCCATTAATCTTCCTACATCCCTCCCCTAGGGGGCGCACCTGAAAACTGCCGGTCCTCTTGTCGTACTTGACGAGGCTGTTCTTGTCCAGCAGGCAGGCGGCCGTGTGGACCAGGTCGAGGCGGCGGCGCTCCAGCAGAGGGTCCAAGGCGCGGTCGTCGTGGGAGACGCCGTAGAGGGTAGGGTTCCGCAGCATGCGCACATACAGGTAGGTGTAACCCAGCCAATTCACAGCATCCTGGGAGAGATTGGGGGGAGGGGGGGAGGAAATTATAATAATAAATCGAGAATGACCAGGGCGCCCCGGAGTCACGGCCAGGCGCACGCAGGTAGCGGCAGGGCCTACCTTGGCATTCTGCACGTTGCCCAGCACGATCTCGGCGTTGAGCATGTCCGCAAGCTTCCCCACCATCTGGCTTTCGATGGGCAACTGCTGGTTGAGCAGCGACAGGTAGTACTGCAGCTCGCCGTGGGAGGTGATCAGGATGCCCTCCCCCTTGGTGTCGTACTGCGGGCGGCCGGCTCGGCCCAGCATCTGAGAGAGAACGGGCAAGGGGCACTTAGTGACGGGACTGCAGCGGAGACGCACACCCCAGCAATCAAAGACTGGCAGCGCCCGGTCCAACCCATTTCAGGGCTCCGCATGGGCACAAAATTTGATTATCCTAGTTGTCTATTGCCATCTTCCTTCCCACTCAAACAGGCTGATCAGGCAGGGGGGCCCCTTAGTGGCCATTGGACCTTCAGCAGCCGCTTAGTTTCATTATGAGTTTGGCCAACCTTGAACACGGAAGTAAAAACTTCACTAGACTGATCACGGTACATCTGTGTTCCTCCCTCAGTAACTAAAATCACACACACACACACACACTCCCCAAACCAACAAAGTACACCGATCTTACTGTCTTAATAAACCACTATTGGTGTCAAGCTGCCTTATCTTGCATCATGTTCTATGAAACTCCGCCCATCTTGCCGCCTTTTATAGTAAATTTTGTTGCCCTGTCACTTTCAATCCATGCACACTTATGTAAGGTGAAATGACCCCAGATAGGATCCCCAGAGATTCCCTCCTCGTGATCCCCCTAGAGCAGCCACTGACCTGCAGGATGTCCAGAGCACCCAGCTCCGTCCAGCGGCCCTTCTCGGGGCTGTACACCTGGGTGCCCTTGATAATGACCGTGTGTGCCGGCAGGTTCACACCCCAGGCCAGGGTGGCCGTAGACACCAGAACCTGGAAGGCCGGAGAACATCCACATTATCACTCAGTCAAAAAAGATGAAGGTCTGAACCTGGGTTTAAGGTCATGCTAAACAGGTAGAAAGTTCAAGGGCTGAGCTGCTGAAAGGATGGTCAGTGCCCAGCAGATCCAACATGCGCCCACCTGAATGTGGCGATCAGCAAACAGGTCCTCCACTAGGGTTCGGTCCACTCGGGTCATGCCGGCATGATGGATGGCGAAGCCATAGGGTAGCAGGTCCTTCAGCTCCAGGTTCTACAACGAAAAGAGGGATCAGTTACCCACCGTGTGTTACATTTCTACTAAAGTAAGATGCTTTAATAAGGTTGGGGTTTCCAGACAGGTGACGTCGTTAAAGAAAACTATCTGTTATCTCTTTCATGATGCCCATCTCACCTTGCACTGCTCCGCCTCAGTTCTCAGGACCTCGGTGGAGGCGGAGCCTTCTCGCAGGAAGAGCCCAAGCGTGTCCTTCTCCAGGCACATGTCCCGGATGGCGCGTGCCGTCTTCCCCGTCTCCTTCCTCGAGTGGACAAACACTAGGACCTGGCGGAGAAGACAAGAAGATTTAGATTTTTGTCAGTTCCACATGGTGCCACTTGCATGTTGAAACACTAGGCAAAAAGTCAGATTCATTGCCCGTCCTAAACCCCCAAACTCATCTTAATGTTTTAGTCTTCCCAAGTGAAACACCTGCCGCTCCACAGAACAGATGGTGAGCCCTCCTCACCTGGTTCTTGCCAGCATGCTCCATGATCTTCTCATAGACAATTTCGTTCATGATCTGGAAGCGTTTGATGGCTTTTTTCTCGGTGATGCCCACATAGGTCTGCTCCAGGGGGACAGGACGGAAACTGTGGGGAAAGAGGTGAGGAGGGAATAGTGATTAGGGGGGAAATGTCATCCCCATGGAGACCACTGATTACGAAGGACCAGTGGGAACTAGATGCGATCCTATCCTGTCTAACCTGTTGTCAAAGTAGAAGAGGCCGCGGGCAGGATCCACGCGCAAGCAGGTGGCCACGTCCTCGTAGTTGGGCAGGGTGGCGCTCAGGCCCAGGAGACGGACATCTTCCTGGGTGAGCTCCACGTTGCGAATGGTACGAGCCACCAGAGACTCCAGTACCGGGCCTCGGTCGTCGTGCAGGAGGTGGATCTCATCCTGCGGGTGAGAGGGGGAAGCTGTGACCTCAATACACTGAATGATCATGCCAAAACCACAAAAAAAAAAATCCAGTAGTAAGTGGCCAATCATTGTGAGATATGGTGGTCACATGACCTCTTGAAATGGACACATCACCCATTTTCACCTGGTCCCATACTTCTCATCACACTGAAACGGCCACAAAACCATGTGTGCCACAGTAATAGTTGTAGGACTTGCAGAACGAAAAGTTTACTGCTCTACGGCAGCCTTCAAAGCAGGTCGGAAGGGATCAGCTGCCCAGTCATTATACCAAGGAGATTAGAGGGTTATTGGTTCATGTCCCAGTAGTGGCAGCGATCTCTTCATCAATCTGCCAGTGGGTATGGAACAATGTGGGCGGGTGAGATCACACTCACAATGATGATGAGGCGGACCAGCTGGGTGTAGGTTCGCTCCCCACCCTTGCGGGTGATGATGTCCCACTTCTCTGGGGTGCAGACGATGACCTGGGTGGCGTTGATCTCCTCCTTGCACAGCTGGTGGTCTCCTGTCAGCTCTGCCACCGTGATGCCGTAGCTGGCCAGGCGCTGGGGGCAGCGAAGGACAGCGAGTCGTTCCATACTAGAGGAAACATACTGAGGCGGAGAGGAAAGACTGAGCCCAGGAGCACCCGCCACTCACCTTGCTGAAGCTGCCCACCATCTCCTGCACCAGGGACCGCATAGGCGCGACGTAAATGATCTTGAAGTCGTCCACGTTGATGGTGCCATCCATGTTGATGTGCTTGCCGATCTCCCGCAGCATGGCCATTAGGGCTACGTTGGTTTTACCAGCCCCCTACAGGTAGGGAAAGGAATAGCACGAGTATGAATGGGGGAAGTACATATAAAATATCACTGGAAAAAAACACACTTTACTCAATAATAAATTATAAAAAAAGTTTCCTCAGGCTATGTGCTGTTTCATGATTCATTCGGAAAAAAACACTTTCATGTACTTCAGCAGGAGCCATTTAAAGCCAACAATCCTGATGTCATATTAAAGCCAAACTAAAATGGTTCAGCTCAATCTGATGACATCTTAGCATCCAACCACATCGTACCGTAGGGGCGCAGACCAGCAGGTTCTCGTCGGTTTCCAAGGCAGCCTTGAAGAGCTTACTCTGGATGCGGTTCAGGTTCTTGAAGCCCTCGAAGGCGGCCTGGGCGTACTTGGGCAGCTTCTCAGTGGCCACCAGAACCTGGGGAAGTGAACCAGAGGTCACATGACTGAAGGGGAGGCGAGTCACAGGGGAACCCCCCCCCCGCACCACCTTCAAGTGGGAACGCACCTCATCCTCCCCGAAGGCCTTGGGCTTCAGGGCCGGGACGTGCACCTCTTCGTAGCCTTTGCGCTGCTTCCGGAAGGAGCCGTCAGGCAGCTGACAGCGCTTGTTGGCCATGAAGTGGCTACCCTGGCTGAAAGTGAGATCCTCCAAGTCCAGCAGCTGCCGTGGGGCCAGGGACTGAGACACAGAGAGGAGAGACACATGAAGCCCATAGATGAACACGCATCGCCGAGGTCGTTCCCATGAATGAGTGCTGTTCGCCTGTTAGCACGTACAATCTAGCAATTTAGCATTTCACTGTTAGCTAGCTTCTCTCTGCTCACCTCCCCAGCATCCAGATCCATGGCCTCCAGGTCATTGTCCACACGGGACTTACGGACCCTCTCCCGACGCGACCGCTCCTCCTGCAAGGTGAGATATGCCAAGCACACACCAGTTTGCAGCAATATCTCATATTGCTCCATATCGTAATGCATACTACAGAACGTGGAAGAAAGCAACATTCCCCATCTAATGCATCAACAGAAACACATAAGCGTATGTAGCATCAGGTAGAACCTCAACACCAAACTGACCACAGGGATAACAGCCTGCACCCTTACCCGAATGATGTCCTCCTTCTCCGTCTCCTGCAGCTGGTACAGAACCTTGGAGAGATCCTGATCACCCTCCATCTTCTCCGTGATCCGCTTTTTCTCCGCCTCACTCTGAGCACTGGCCAGCATGGTGCAGTAGAGGACTGGTGGACAGAGGGACACAGACATTTAACTTTGTTTTTAGACAAGAAGTAACCCAACAAATAAACCACCTTTCTCCTATTCGAAGATGATCAAGTAAGACAGTAGACATCATCTAACTCTGCTGATGTAGAAGAGGTCTAGTGGAGATGGACAGCAGGTGGACTCCATTCACCTCCCAGGGCATGGCACCCCAGCACCTGAACTGCCCCAGAACCAGGCAACTTCGCCAAATGAGAAGAACCTGCGACTCACTCATGCGCCGGTGCTGACGCAGGACTTTGATGAAGTCGAAGGTGTTGAAGCCCAGCAGTAGGACCAGCTGGTTCTCGCACTCCCTGTCGTCACTGGCCGTCTGCCCAAAAGACAGAAGTCAACTAGGAAACTGCACTGGGGACACGCAAACCAGGATGGACCATTCGAGACAGGCAACTTACATCTACAGTGGCAGTCAAAATTCCTGGACACACATACGTTTCATGCCTTGGGCTCTATTTACTCAAACTTTTCTCAAATTTCAGACTCTTCAGAACAGCCCCCTTCTGCTTTGATGACAGCATTGCAGACTCCTGGCATTCTCTCAAAAAGTAGCTTCCAGGTGTAGTTGCTTCTCCAGGCGTCCCGAAGGACTTTCTGGGCACAAGTTGACTACCTTGCTTTTACTCTCCAACTCATCCTAAACCAGCTCTATAGGGTTTAGGTTGGGGGATTGTGGGGGCCAGGTCATCTGTCATGGCACTCCATCTCTCTCCTTGTTTACAAAATATTCCATAACCTCGAGGAGTGCTTAGGGTCATTATATTGTTGAAGAACAAATGATTTCCATTCGGTGTGTCCAAACTTGACTGGTACGGAAGATTTCAGTGTAACTGAGTTTGTCATTGTTTCATTTGTTGTTTTGCAACAAGGAAGAAGCAGAGAAAAGGAATTCCTAGAGGAGAACTGACCTTGAGGATCTCCAACACCTCATCGGCTTTCTTCTGGGACACGATGGCATCGTCATAGAAACGGCTGAGCTGACGCTGCAGCCAAAAAGCGTCAATGTCGCGGGGGTGCAAGTCCTTCTTTTTGGCCGACATCACATCCCCTGCTGCTCCAAGCTGTGTGTTAGAGGGCAGGAATACACTCAACACCACCACACGGACCCAGACGTCCCATAAACAGCGAACGGCGTGAGATCAGGCTCACAGGTGATAAGCCAAGAATCATCCCTTACATTTGCTGTGAGGGTCAAGCCAATATCTGCTTCCACACCCTCGCTGTCTTCGTCGGACCCTTCATCGCGGACTTCACCAAACTGGTCCTCATCTCCCTCCTTCCATGCGGAGAAAGAGGTTAACACCATAAAGACTGTATGATGCACGGAAAACAGCTGCGCATCTGAACGAACGCTTACCTCTTCGTCAGACTCAAACTGCACATTTACTCCATACGTTTCATCGATGTTGTCATCTGCATACACACGGACAAAGAAATCTATCAGCATGCCGAAAACAAAGAACGTGCCTCCACATCACCTCCTCCCAGGGCAGCAGAAACCGAGATGATCGACAACCAACACTGATGTAGTAAAACGTTTATTTATCAAACAATTTGTCCAGAGTGAGTGAGGACCGCTTATGGTCACAGAACAGTGTCATTGAGCATTCCTAACTCACAGTGCCCCTGTTTCAGTAAAAAGTTTGTGAGATACCATTTCAGAACAACCACAACAGCAGACAATCCAGACATGTTAGATAAAAAGCATGGTTCTTTGAGAACTGGTCCAGGTGTGCTTCCATAGACATCAAGATACTGGTTTAGTCCCATCAGGCACCGTGACATACCCATGTTCTGAAGTTCCTTGTCTCCCCCATAGTCTGAGATCTTCTTGCCCAAATTCACCAGCACGTGGTAACGTGTGTCATCCGCCGGACCCAGCAGCTGCTCCACCTCTCGCCGCCTCTCCTTGTCCCGCATCTTCTCATTCTTCAATACGGCCAGGACCTCGTCCGCTGCACCACACAGGATGTCCCGGGGCTGAAAGCAGCAGATTTTGGGAAGAAGCCGGTCAGAGGTTTAATTACATAAACTGAACACAAATGGAAACACAGGGTTGACCTTTCAACCATGCTGCAATAAGCATCATAATATAAATTCAGACACAATATCTACAACATAAGTGGTATCCACACATTCAGCAGAGCAGAAGAATCCCAGACAACCAGTGACAAGACTGCAGGTCCACACCTGGTCTCCCAGCGCAGCCTGGATGAAGCTCAGCAGAACCTCATATGTCTCACGGGTCTCCTTGGTCTTTGGCTTGTACACAATGCCCACCATCTCGTCAATGCCTTCAGAGAGCAATGTGAAGCCTTTCATCTTGTTGATATCATGTCGGTCCTCGTCTCTCTTCCGTCTCCTGCACACCGGGAAAAAACACAACCTTGTTTTGAGCTTTAAAATAGGACGCACCTCTGAGTTATGATCAAAGTCAGTTTATCCGTTGTCATTTAAACACGGTTTGCACACCAATACAAGAATCTAATATGAGATGGTGTAGGAGCAAGTTTCTTTCAGCTAAAACCTTGGGGAAGTCATTACACAAATCCCTCTGAGGAAAAATGAACTCACTTGGCACGTCTCTCCTCCAGCATCTGTGGCCTGGTTCTCTGCGACCTGTCCCCCATTTTGGTACCTTCCAGTTTCCCCACCAGAGACAACACTTCGCCCGTGGGCTCATCGCGTCTGGTGCGATCGATCAGCGAACGATCGGCTTGCAGCACCAAGTTGGAGTTCTGTAGGGAAAGTCCGGGTATAACTTCCAAATAAGATTTTTTAGAGATACCACGTGAATGTGCTATAACATTTACAATTACTTTTATTGTCGCAGCCTCCTCCCTGGTCGACAACTATTTTGGGTGGTGACTTAATGAATCCTGTTAAGCCAATTGAAATACACTGATTTAAAATATACATATTCTCAAGCATATCCTGAATGTTGAAGAGTAGGCGTTCTCTATTTGGCGATCGCTGAAATACTCAATCTAAACGCAAAACACTGTTGCAATTTATAGCTCGCTGGAAACCCGGAGCCAGTACATAAATAATCAGAAATCCTTATCTAAAAGCGGCAGGAGTCCATTACTTAATTAATTAAGTGGGTATTTCATGCATGGAAAATTCCCCGATAAAAACTTTAAGTAAATGTGGCGGACTGAGAAAAAGTTACGCATTAAAAAAAAAACCGCACGTCCAGGTTTTAAAGTTCAGTCTTGCTAATAATCGGCATGTACATCAGATCGCTCTAAAACATGCAAATATAATCAACCAGCTGTGATCGGTGTGTGATTAAACAATACTCACCGCTTTGTATTCATACTGCAAGCTACGTGCAGTGACATCCGCCATCCTTCTACCGGCCCGTCACCTCCAATGATCAAAAAAAAAAAAAAATCGAATAGCTAGCGATGCTAGCTAAAAAAAAACTAGATGCTATCAACCAGCACCGTAACTGCCGGGTTTAATTCGCACTAATTGCAAATAAATTTAAATAATTCAACGGGCTCACAACTTAACAGCGAATTACTACACTTACGACAAGACAACGCTGCCGCACTGCTCGCCGTGCGTTTCGATTGCAGCAGAAACACTTCCGGTGGCATGAGGTAAAAGGTCATCGCGCGATTCCATTGCCGGGTTATGTACGGCGCCGTCGCGTTTTTGTTGCGTATAGATCAGACAGAGCCGCGCTCTCCTAAGAAGGACACAAAGACGGGACGCGTTGATATCGTATCAAATCGAGTAAGATAAAGGTAACACATTACATGAAAACGAGGAGTCTGAAGTTATGTCTCTCTTCTAACTGTATAATTCAGTTTTCATGAAAATACATATAGGTGCATCTGTAACGTCACCGAAAATGTATTGACTTTCAGCCATCAAGCAAGCTGTTAATGGTGTATAGTGTATTGTAAATCAGCACGGTAGGGTCGTTAATGTTAATAATGAAATTCTAATGAAATCTTAGAATCTGTTCAATTATTCGTTAATTATTATATATAAAGCAATATGCTTTTTAAAAAAAAAAATTGTGCGACACATATCTTCAACTTTATTAATGTCTTTTCCAAATTGTAATATATGATACATTACAATTTTACAGGTTTTAATTGGGTTACTTATATGAGTCAACGGTACATAAGCACACAAGTTTCAACGAGAGTCTTAATGAATTTACACAGACACAAACAGAAAATGAAGATCAAAATGTGCTTTTTGTAATATGTCAACCCAGGTAAATAGTGGCCATATAGCATCTGTTGTAGAGCTTTGTCACTTATTACAGTGCTATTGGATGGTTGTATCTAGGGCAAGGATCTATATAGAACAACACAAGATGTCCTCTGTCTGCTTTGTCTCCTTTCTCCTTCCTCAGTCACTTTATTTTTGGTCAGAAGATGGTCATGTGACTCTCTGACCTGACCTATATATCACATAGCAAACTGCTGAAGGTGTGACTGTGTCCCACAGAGAGACCATTCTGAGGCTTCACTAGTTTTTACTGCAAGCTAATTGGGATTTTGTTTTCATAAAGAGTAAATGATTCATACACATAAGGGAACAACATCAGGTCTCTGAAAGGCATTTGACCAAGTCACTGTTAACCAGATTCCATCTGCTTACAGGAGGCTAAGAAATAAAATAAATCAAGAAATGCACTTTATTTATTATTTAAACAACTTACAGTGTTTTGTATTATGAATGTCAGAATCAATGGACATGTCACTGGCAGAAATCCCCACAAAAATAATAGAATATGAATTTATTTGAGACTTTGGTTGAGACATACAACAATGATTATACAGTCGCTTAAGAAAAAGTCAATAAAAGTATCAAATAATGAAAAAGAAAAATGAAAAAATCAGCATCAGGAATAAGAACCAAATTTCAGCTGTTGAACTACTTCTATGACCTCACTGCTCCTTCGGCAGATAACTTCCTCTCCCCAGTTTCACTTTTGCTCTCAATATGCTCCATGTTATTTCCACAGTTTCAAAATATCGTTTCATGCCGGTACCTGCATAATGCACGGCTACCACTGGAGGGCGCTAGCACCCGAATGAACTGCTGGACCTCTCCGTGATGACACGATAGTGTTAGGAGCTATGATAAAATGCTGCATGCTTAAAACCAAGTAGAATGGGCTTCCCATGGCTCTTAAGCAGCATGGATCGGTAGTCCTAGCCAATGAGAGCCAAGTTTGTGAAACCCCCTGCTGGTGAGAGTTAGAATAAGCTGTCAAAACATGTCTGGTTTAATCCAGTTAGAACAAATAAGGTGACCAATAGTAGGAAGTCCATCACTGACGGGTTGACAGCGTCATGCACCATGAGGTGTGAAGCCTTGTCTTTCATGTTAGTATTATAAGAAATACTAAAGCACTGATGGAATTCAAAGATAATTATATTTAGTTCAACTGTATCCATAGAACCACCAGGAACAGAGAATAGCAAACCCATCTGTTCTGAAGGCTCTTTACATCTACACAACATGCATTTACCACGTTCACAAAACACTCTAGCTAGATTGTTGCTGGGCTAATAGCCGACAGAACGGAGTAATAACATTTGTCAACCACCAGCAGAGAACGCTGGCACACTCATAGTCCAAAGTTCACCAAATTGTGCTTTTGTGTGAGAGCAACTTCCCTTATTACACAGTCTGGGAGGGTCATGTTATTTTGCAAATGTAAACACAATGCATTAAAGTGAATAAAGGCAGCAGTTTTGAGATGTGCTATGCAGCCTTGTCAGCTATGAAAATATAAATCCATAATTCAGTACTTGAATATGGTCACTAGAACGTTAATCTGACTAGTGACATCAATGGCATATCAGATGTACATGCCGGTATAACTGATACGCCATGATTCAGAAAAGAGGTGAAACACAGGTTGACTTTTGGGTATGAGTGTAAGAGTGAGTGAGTGAGAAAGACAGAGAGAGAGAGAGAGAGAGAGAGAGGCAGGTTAAACAATTGATTGCTTCAGGGAAAGTTCTGAGAACTTCTGAGGAACTGGCTCTGCCAGGCAGTTGTCATAAACAAGGGTTGGTACATTCCATGCGAGCTGAAAGCAGTCCCAGGTTTATCAATATGCATTGGCAATGAATGTTTTACATCATCCCCGCAGTGACCGATACCTACAAATCATGACGTCCATTCTTTACTACAGGCCCTGCTACTAAACATTAATTAAACTAACATTTTTTTTGTTCTAAGTAACTACACACACCTTAAAAACAGTGAGTGGCGAGACGCTCGTGTTCATCCATGTGTACAGCTACAGCGGGGCCCTTTCTGCATGCTGGCTGCCATCCAGCTTGTGGCTCATTCAGTTCATTTCTTATTCTGCCCTACCTGTGTCTAGCAGGATTACAGTTGAGCCCTCAGGTGTGACCTACAGCACATGACTGGCGAGTTTGTTCTCTTACCACTTCAGAAAATTAATAAAACAATTTGATAAATAACATCTTCAACTGTCAGGCAATGCCCAGGAACAAGCTCTGTCTTGCTCTGGGTATGTTAGCTTATGCCAGTGTTACCTAGCTAGGTTCTCAGGCACCCACAGACGGTCCACATTTTTGCTCTCTACCGGGAGCTGGGAGGGAACAAACACGTGGGCTGTCTGCCAGTCCCCGAGGATCGGGCTGGGAAACACTAGTTTACACCTTCGATGAATTTAAATCTCCCTCAGTGGATCTTTGACAGCACATCTGGTTCTTTCTGAAGCCGACTTTGAAGCCCCTTTCTCCGTACTGCCCAGGGTCAGAAAGGCTACATTTTAGATGAGCGTATTAAATTTATACAGCTTAAAGAAATTTATACTCCAAATATGATTCTTTTATTTTCACTGACACTTGATTAAATTTAACAAATTTCACCTAAATTAAATTTATTTAATTTTCATTAATTATACTGGAATGGTTCAAGTCACACATAATCTTCAGAAAAAGACAAAACAGACAGGGTGCAGCAAGCTGAAGTTTAAATGTTTTATTTTTCCATAATTGTTTTTTTTTTTTTTAATAGGAAGACAATCAGTTAATACGTGCTGGAAACACTCCAGTCTTTGGTACCAAAATAAAATGAAAGCATCTACAGCAGCTCTAGGTCAGACCTTACACCAGCTTTCCCTGTACCTTCCATACTTAAAAACAACAAAAGGAAGAAAGCCTTCAGCTCCGGGTTCGAACAAAACACAGCTGGACCAGATTCAACTTGTACAAGGGACGGGATAAAGTTCCCCTCATTTTATCTACAGTTTAGTGTAATCAAATTCTCGGGGAAATACAAGTTGTCTCTCCCTCCCAATCAATAAAGCAGTTTGTTTATCAAGTGACGGCAGTCTACAAAACAAAAGGGTTAATGAAAAATACATTTTTGCATGATTTTTGAATTTTTTTATTCCTACTGGTAAACAATGGTAAGTATAACTGGATCAAATGGCACTTAGTTTGTGTTCTTTCATAGTGTTCACTACACGATGCTACATAGTGTGCATATTCTAGTGTACACTAGGCTATAACGAGCTTCAGTGTACACTACGTCAACTGGTCATTATTCGCTAAAGGCTAATACTGCATGCAAGTGTTCTCATTATTAACTCGTTGGTGAAAAAAAATGAAAAATGGACCTCATTTTACATACAACATAATAAAATCATACAAAACTTATATGATCCCCTCTGGAAGCATGGGGCGGCTGGCTATTTACAGAAAGCCGGGGGTAGCTGGTTCCCAACACAGACAGGGCTGGCAGGGTGCAACAGCGGGGCCCAGCCCCACTTTACAGGATGACGTACTTGAACAGAGCCATGATGGCGGCGCTGATGAGGCCCGAGATCGGCACCGTCACGAACCAAGCCAGGAAGATGTTCCGGAAGAGGCGCCAGTCCACCGCCTTCCTGGACCGCAGCCAGCCCACGGCGACCACAGAGCCCACCTGGGTGGGGACAACGGTTGAGCGATACACACCTCCCAAAGCATAGTGAAAAACCAAGATGGTGTCCCCAGCATGGACACGCCGCCTCCCTCCGCTCAGTTACCTTGCAGTGGGTGGTGCTGACAGGAAGACCAATGTTGGAGGCGACCACCACGGTCACGGCTGAGGCCAACTCAATACTGAATCCACTAAAAAAAAAAAAATAAAATAAAAAAAAAAAATTACCCAAGACTATAAACCAGCCTAAGCATAAAGAAACTTCACCAAATACATGCTTGGTTTCAGAAGTGGGTGTTACCTGGAGGGGGTTATGGGGGTCAGGTCCTTGCCCATGGTCTGGATGACACGGCGCCCCCACACCCACAGGCCGGCGCAGATGCCCACGCCCCCAAAAAGCAGCAACCAGATGGGAGTTGGGGCGCTGGAAGCCACATTCCCGGTGAAGAAGACCAGCCACAGAGCTACCAAGGGCCCAATGGCATTGCTGAGGAGCGGAAGGAAGAGGGGGGTGATTCCCAAACTCTGCTATGGCGTACGCACCTCACCGGCATGCTAAGACGCTGACACGACGGCCGCCCACCTGACGTCGTTGCCACCGTGTGCGAAGGAACCAAAGCAGGCAGTGAGGATCTGCAGGAACTGGAAGAGCATGGAGACCTCGGCCCGGTCCTCTTCCAGGCCGTCATCCTCCAGCGAGCCCTGGCTGCTGGCCCCATCGGCCACATCCACGGTCACCTGGCTCGCCGGGGGGCTCTCCGCCACGCCCGGCTCAGCAACGGCATTGCAGTAGCTCGTGTAGCTGTCCATGCGCACACGCTTGCGCTCACCGTCCTCGGCGCTGCCACCAGCGGCCCGGCCCTCAGGCTCCTTGGGCCGCAGATCACCGTGCATGCCGTAGATGGCCAGTGTGTACGAGGTATAGCTGTTGTTGCGCCGGATGGGCCGCTCTCCCGACTCGCCCAGGCATTCGCCCACCGAGGCCAGGTGCAGCTTGTGCAGCAGGTCCTTGTAGAGGCCCGAGTCCTTGTGCACCGTGTGGTACTGGCTGTAGCCGTTGCCGGGAACGTGGATGGACCCGTTGCTGAAATGGACCTGAGGAGGCTGGTGCACTAGAGACGGGAGAGATCCAGTGAAGTTACAACGTCATGATGCTGGAACCATGGAGATAAATAAATCATCAAGTGATGTGGTCAGAAGGACGTGGTAAGACACTGGCCAATACCATTGCTGTCCGATCCACCGAAATCCTTGAGGTCCTTATCGTCAGTCTCTTCTGAGTCACCGATGTCGAAAGCCACCCTACGCTCCTCCGAGGGAGGGGGAGAGTGTGGGGGAGGCAGCACCAGGGCTGCTGGCTTGGGGGAATCCTCGGGGGCATCCTCGGGGGCCACCTTCAGGGGGTCTTTCTCCATTAGAGGGCGCCCAGAAGGGCTGGACTTCACCTGACCTGCAGGGGGAGCAGTGGAAGAACTGGGTCAAATGGGTGAGAAGGACTAGTTAGCTAAAGCAAAAGCAGGAAGGCGGTTTATAACTGATAGCGGGCCCAGCACCCGGCTGTCCTGTGATCCACCACTTGCAGAACTTGTAAATGAATTATAAAATCAATGTGACCTTAACGGTGACCTCTGTGTATTTGACTTTCGGGTGCCTGGTCAAACCCAAAGACCGGTCTGACAAACCTCTGGCATTTAAGCACAATGTGGTTTAACCCAAACAAAATACCGCATTTCCTTAAGATACGAAAGATCACAGGTTGTTCAGACATGGGAACAAAACCCCACCCATGATTATTCAATTCAACTATTCTTTTAGAAAGTCAACATTGTATCATTACACCAAAATAATTACGTCTATAAAATGCAGGTATGAGCAAACTACTATTATAAAAGTATCAGATTCCTGATCCACCCATATTTGTAGCTATAATCACATAATAGCACCTGTGTCTGGCATTAATAGAAATACACTTTCCACATTTACTGTGGTGCTTTAAAGTGACAGGTGAACCTAACTGACAATTGGGTTCAGAGGTCCGAAGAGAGCCAGTTGGCGGTAATGGGGCTCGAGGCGGTCCACTTACTCTCGATCTTCTTCCTGAGGCGTGGGCAGACAATGAACCACACGATGATGGCCGTGAGGATGGCACAGCCCACGGAGATGAGAAGTATGCCCCACCAGCGAATCCCATCGTAGCCCAGGACTACACCGGCCGTGGGGGGGACGGGGGACGACAAAGGGAGAGACAGAGGCCGTGTTCAGACAAAGGGGAGCAGAGGGCCCCGATCCTAAACACACACACAGACGGGCCCCAGATCTTCTGTTTTACGGATGATTCTTTTTTTTTTTTTTTGGGGGGGGGGGGGGGGGGG
>JAODJX010000042.1:5152634-5166323 GCA_026776945.1 Isichthys henryi
CCCCCCCCCCCCCCCGCCGCCCGCCCCCCCCCCCCCCCCCCCCCCCCCCCCCCCCCCCCCCCCCCCCCCCCCCCCCCGGGGGAGAGATGGGAAGGCCACCCACAGCTGTGCTGCTGTAAAAAAAAAAATTTTTTTTGCATGTACTTCATAGCGCCTTACAACTGCCAGGATGGCATAGGGAAGGAAGCTGGAGGAGAGGGTGGATGGCGGAGTTGTGAAATGTACACTGTATACAGCGCGATGTTGTGAGTCAAAGCATGGGAGGACCATTTCGACATCACACACACACACACACACACACACACACACAGAGGGCTACAGGAGAAGACCAGGGGGTGGGGCCAGTGCTAGTCCATGGTTATGAAACAGAACCAACCAGGAAAGGTGGTGGTGGTTTCTGCTATGACTCAGCAAGGTCACCCCACAGCACTATGGAGAGAGGTAACCCTCAACTCAGTCTCACACCGCCAATCTAACCCCACATTACGGGTTCTTTGGTGATTAAAGGGAGTCTTTCAACTGAAATAATCTCCCGGGAGAAAAGGCAGAGAGGCCAGAGAGAGAGAGAGAGAGAGAGAGAGAGAGAGAGAGAGAGAAAAAGGGGGGAGATACGGTGACATCGGTGGCCATCAGCTGGGTGGAGCGTTTCATAACCTCTTGGGAAGTCTGTACCTTCATATACCAAGAAATCACCAGCTGGGCCCCTCAGATAAGTGCAAGTTCAGTCACCAGCAGGGGGCGATCTGGGCAGTCAAAGCACACGCTGGTTCCCGCTTAACGTAGCCATCCCGCCCTCCATCCTCCTCAGATCTTGTGATAAGTGTTTACCAGAAGTCACAAGGAGATGGGGGGTGGGCGCTGAGCAAATTCAAAGACAGTCTATCTGAGCAATGCCACGCACTTGGCCCGCTCAGATAGCAGGATCCCAGAGTGTGCTGGGTTTGAGGGGCCACTTGGCAGCCGCTACGTCGCTGGGAAGAGACCAGAGGCTCTGATCTGAAATGACCTTCCTGTACCCACCAGTCACTGCCCATGTTCAAGAGGAGTGTGAGTGCAGAACTTGGGAAATAACTGGGAAAGCCACAATGGTCTGGCAAGCAAGGCAGGCAGAGGAGGAGACAACATGTGGGCAAGTGGCTCCGAACCGCACCGTGGAATGTCGCGCCCCTCATCCAAAAACACCCGTCTGCCTCTCTCTCTCTCAGGAAGCCCGGCAGACAGCTCCGCAAACAGCCCACCGGCACAGCCCGGTCTGGACCGGAGCTTCCGGGCACCATAGGGCCCTGCGTCACCATGGGTCAGCGCAGGCAGACTTACACACTCACCCCACGCAGCTAAAATGACTGCGGGTGTCTGTGCGCGACGGGGGGCCAAATTACAAAGTGACGGGCTGGTCACAGGTTACTATAGTTCATAAAATGTTTTGCAAAGGAACCACCGTGTCCTTTACTCTTATTTACCTTCATTAAATGGTCTTTATGGTTGTGAAGTTTAAGTTATTCTGGGGACAGGAAATAGAGGAAGTGAAAAAGGCTTGGAAAAGCATAGAATACATCAGACATCTCTGCTTTGCAGAAATAACACGATACTTTTAAGACCCGGTCAAGCCTTGATAAATACTCCAGGTGATCTCACAAGGCAGACTCCGTTGCCACATGGTACGAACCACGGAGATGCTTGTACTTCAGAGCAAAGTCCAGTTTACAGGTGACCGCCACCGTTAAGGTTAAACAGGTCGGCGCCAAGTGGGTCAGCCAGGGCATTGAGACGTGGCCATTTTAAGGAACTAAATCGAGCCATCGAGCGCTTAGTTAGCGTGGTGCTAACGCTGGTGATCTCCAGGTGTTATTTAGTCAGTGTCTGCAAGATGGTCATTAGTTTCCAATTATTCAGCTAACAGTGCACAGAAAATTAAGGAGTGGCTTCCGGGCAGGTTAGAGAGAAAAAAGGAGAAGGCAGATTTAGGGAGCAGACCGGATAATTAGGGGTGAGGGCTGGGTCTCTTCTGCCGAGCTCAGCTGCTGCCCTTGGTCCTGCAGCACCGAGCTCAGCGGCAGGGATTGTCAACTTTGCTCCTGGTGATAGATGTTCATATAGCTTTTTTTTGCCACTGTAAATATACTGAAATGAGGCTAAATGTCCTGATTCAAACTCCTCTTGCAAAAATACTCAGCATATATGAATCTCTCCTGCTCCCAGAGACCGTCAGGTTCAGCCTGTGTGCCACGGGGCTGAGTAAATGCAGAGGTACAGAGGGACTTCAAGTCCAGAAAGTAAAAATCCAGACCAAGAATTTGTTTCAACCAACCAGCTGAGCATGAAGAGTCACAGTACGTAGCTGATTGGTTGAAACAAATTCTTGGTCTGGATTTTTACTTTCTGGACTTGAACTACCCACCTCTGTTTAATGTTTATTTGAGGTGTATAAGTCTGGAGTGAAACCATGTACATCTTAAATTGGACTAAACAGCTCCCAGAAGTTACCCAGGGAAGCTCCTGTACTTATTCTTCTGTCTAGCTCTACTTGTGGCAGTCAGTGTTAGTCTGGACTCCTGAATCTCAGTGGCTGGAAGGTGTGTGTCTGTGTGTGTGTCTGTGTGTGTGTGCTAGTCTTGCCACACACCGGCCTGCAGCCTTCAGTGAAGGACCCAGGCCAGGTGACTCCTTGAATAGGTCAGTCCTGCAAGTGAAAACAAGAGGAACGAAGATTGTGTGTTTAATAGGGGCTCTCTAAGGCTGGCAACCGAGAGAAAGAAAAAATAAAAAACAAAAAAATAAAATAAAATTATAAAGGCCATAGCAAATTTCACAGAAGCAGTGACGCGTACAGTCAACAGAAAAATAAAATAAAAACAAAAACATTAAAAAACTCAAGCTGTCCAGTCAAACAGCTCGTAAATAAAAGATCCCTACTGACAACGCACACCTGTGGCAGATTCCGCACTGCTTCCTCGTTAACACCTGTCTTTAATGAAAATACACACACACAAAGCCTGGAAGCCTTCACAAAGGTCCCACACCCCCCCCCCACCTTAAAAACGAGTCATCCACGAACACCGTGAATGCAACCGGGTTCCCATGCAGGGAGGCGAAACACAGCTCTGCATACTTACGTGGAATTCCCGTGAACAGGATGGAGAAGAAGTTGATGCCCATCGTTACGGCGTAGAAGACGGGCAGGGACTTCAGTCCGTTGGGGACGGGATCCTCCTGCGGAGGGCAGAAGGAGTTAAATCAGATGGGGATGTGGGTGTGCTGGGTTCCCCAAAATAGGGAAATTAAATTTTATAAGAATCTGTGACTACGACCGAAACTAAAAATGCCACAAGTCTCATATTCTGTTTAGTTACTTATGGTGAAGGTTATGGCTGGGTAGGGGGTTACGGTCGTCATTGTTGGGATTAGAGTTTTGCTCATAGAAATGAATGAACAGTGTCCACAAAGATATCTATTGTGTGTGTGTGCGCATATCCCGAGATGGACTGACATCCCATCCTCTGGGTATAGCGCAGCCCTGCCCTTGATGCCACCCGGAATGGGTCCCGGGCCCCTTGACCACGGTAAAGTGCTAAGAAGATGGATGGATCTTTCTGAGAATGTAACGATGCCCAAAGACCGCAGTGGCGGTGTCCTTGTGTGAACATTCTGTACAAACCACCCCCCCCCAACACACGCCAGGAAGTCTGACTAATCTCTTCAAATGGACTTCAGGGGCAGATTGCAACATGGCCCGTTTTAATCTGGGGGGGGGGAGTGGTTGCCATTGGCAGGACGACATAACCCAGGACAAAATCTGCCTTTTCCGTTTTGTGACCTTGGCCAAAATGCTGGACTTCGATCCAAAAGCCATTATCCCCAACTTCTTTAGGGAAGAACGAGATATCAAGTTTGGACACCTTGTCTGAATTAACTCCTGCTTACTTTTTAGGGTCTACGCTGAAGTATTTCTTTTATCTTTTATCTATAATTACTTTAATTTTTTTTTTTTTTTTTTTTTTTTTACAAATTCATGACTTCCCACCAAACGAGGGCAGAAAAACTAAATACCCATTCTGAAGGAACATCTCCACATGACCCGTCATGAAAAATAAACACATTTTTAAAAAATGCACCGGGAGCTATGACTGTCTCAACAATGAGGTTTAATCCGACGCCACTTCTGGAAGTTGCTATGGAAACACAGCCGATGCAGCAACAGTGAGTAAGCGGCGAGTCAGTGGGGGGGCCCAGTCTAGCCCGCTGACCATAGGGACTCGAGCCCTGGTGCACAAACGAACGGCTGTTCCAGAACAGCACGTAAATACCTGCTTCCTGCCAGCGCCAGCTAAGAACAACCCTCATTTTATGCCCCACGCCCCCCAATACTGGAAGGGCAACAAGAGCAGCATTCAGACTGCACCAACAAGTTTTACTGTAGGCACCCACTCCACCCCTCAGTGGCATGAGAGGAGGGGTGATTGCATAATCCATTTATCAAAACAGCTTTTTAAACATCTGCCAAGTATGGGGCACCGTAAAACATTACATACAGTTGATTTATTAGAATCCCTGACCAAGGGAGCTGAAGAACTTATAAATTGGGACAGGAGAACACTCTTTAACCACTGCACCACCTACTGTTCTGTTTATTTATTAAAGTAGCTATGATCATATGGGTTTTAAGGTCAAAGTTTAATAGCCTCTTAAAACCAACCCAGAAGGGGCTTTCAGCTCTGTCCTTAACCTCTGAGCGAGCGCAGATAGCCAGTCTCAGAGAGAAATTTTCAAGGAAAGAAAAATGACCAGCCATGGCAAACTTTTAGCAGGTGAATATGGACACATGGTAGCGTGGATGAGAAGGAAACTCGAAGGGCCATATTTCACCGTGTTTTCTTCCCGTATTAGCAACACATGCTATTATTTAAGCGTCACTTACAAGCGGATACATGTGTAAAATGGTTTTGTGGTGCTCAGCCTTTGGTTTACGAACTGCACGTCCCTGCTCTCCGTGTCAGCTCCCTGTCATTATGCTCATCACTTTTCAGACAAATGCTTATCAACTGGCTTAGCAACAATGCCGTCATGCGGATAAATAAGTGCGATAGGAAAAAAGAAATCTTTATGATTATCCATTAGCTAAATAATCCATAAGATAATAACCAGGTAATCTTACCCAGGAAAACAACCCCAGTAAGACCTATATCAAGAGGAGTTTCACATCCTTACCTTGCTCAAGATGTACTTGCGGACATAGTAGAAGAGAACAGCAGACATGATACCGGACAGCAGAGGAGAAAGGAACCAGGAGGCCACTGGAGAGAGAAGACAGAACCATTAGAACTTGACAAATCAGGACCTCACAGACCAACCAGGAGGCTCCAGTGGAACCACCATTAGCACCGAGAAAATTCTAGTGTTAAGGAATAAGTGTATGACGCTCATTTCCACCATCAAAGACAACAAAAAGAGACTTATGATGTAATAGGAATTTATCAAAGAATGTCTACTGAGAAACTTTCAGGTTAGAGTCTGTAGGTTGTTCACAGTAATCCCAATTCCGGCTTTTGAAACAAGTCAAGTTCTATAAACCTTCTGTCAACATGCCTGCTAAAGGCTTCCCTCCTTATGGCTAAGGGCTCAGCGTGTGCTGGACCCTGCAATTCCATCGCTGCTATGGAGGCAGTGAGGCTGGGATTGGAATGGAAGGGGGGGGGGGGGAGCTTACCAATTCTGAGCAGCTCCAGCCAATGAACCCCCTGCTGACCCTTTGCTACCAGGGAGAAACCAATGGTGGCTCCCACAATGCAATGGGTTCCAGAGATGGGGAGCTTCAGAAAGGAGGCCATCAACTGCCACACAGCGGACCCTGGAACAAAGATGTGTAGGAAGTGATGTTTCTAGGCTCGTCAGTGGAACGAGCACAGACGGCCATGGACGACTCCCTCGGCGCATGCTCACCGAACATGGCACTGATTGAGCCTGCCATCAGCAGGGGCTCAGAGCCATTGTACATGTTGACGTCGATGATGCCCTTACGGATGGTCTCGCTGACCTTTGCCCCAAGCAGGATGGAGCCCAGCGTCTCAAACACCGTGGCCAGGACGCAGGCCTGCCGCAAGGTGACCACGCCCGAGCCCACGGCCGTGCCGAAGGAGTTTGCCACGTCGTTGGCGCCCACCGAGAAGGCCAGGATGAAGGCGATGATGAAGCCCAACACCACCAGCCACAGGTAATCAGACAGCGGAGACTGGGAGGCCACAGCTAGCGTGGTGGCCATAACCAGCGAGGCCAGAGTAGTCGATTCCATCTTTAAATATTAACTAACCCTTCAAATAATAAATTATTAAGTTATTTTTATAAAAAATATATATTCTTTATACAAAATTAGAATTTACAAAAAATGAGGTACTAGTGCTTTGATGCTTTAAAAATAAATAAGCCCCACAGGTTTTCACTTTTCACCTACAGGATTTGGATAAATATGTAAACTAAAATAATTTATTTGGCTCCCTTTTGGCCTTAAATAGAAGCTAACGGATGTGATAGGGGGTTAAAGTTACTGCTATCCCCTGAGCAGACAGATAATGTTCAGCTCTGAGTAGCTTTTTGAGACTAGACAGTCACAATAGGCATCCATGTTGCAGCCAGGACTGTGGAGAAGTCGTACTGCATCCTGAAATGAAGGAGAAACATTAAATATATTATTCTTTTTTTTCTGGAAGCACAATTAAACACAAAACACTCCCTCCAGACACTGACGTTGTCGTCTCTGGCGGTGTCTGCCGGAACCGAGGAATGCCGGACGGTGGACAGAGCACAAGGTGACGCCACAAGGGCATGATGTACAGGCTACTGCAGCGTGCAAGTCGTCTGAATGGGCTGCGTTATCAAGATCCTGCCATTCATACTCCTCTAAACAGCAACAGCTGATTCTGTTGACAGCCTGTTCCCCAGCCATTGATGGAGCCATGGATTAATACTTAAATAATATGTTTAGGCAGCAAAGAGACTCTCTGCTTGGTGAAGTCTTTGGAATCATGTCTGGCAGATTTCTCCCTGGTGCTTGCCATTCCACTGCCAAAGGAGCGTTAATGTTGGTGTTGGCAGGTGTTAAAGGCAGGTTGAGCTACAGGCAAGGGCACCCAGGCAGAGATTTCCTCAAGATCCCTGCATTAAATGAAATTTGTTTCTTAACCTGTAATTCTTGTTCAGCCTGCACTCAAACATCTCATATTCAAGAAATAATCTGTAGATCGTTTTATCCGAACATAGGTGACAAGCTCTTAATCACTCATTACTATGGGGAAGCTTCACATCAGTTCATAAGAAAACGACCACGTGACAGAATTCACTGGCTGGAATATGCAATGCGCTGGACCTCCAGTCCCACACCATATGCCTGGTGCAAATCTTAAAGTGAACCTTCAAAAAATGCATTCACGACAAAATACTAACCATTTAAACCACCATTTTCATCATTTAAGCGGCGTGCCGGACGGCCTTTATGTCCTTAAGAGCTGCGGACATATGAGACACCTTTAGTAAGTGCAGACGGAAACGGGTCGGCCGGCACCCGGCTTACACCCATCCCCCTTCGCTTAAGCATAAAGGACGAACTTCCTCCAAAAGGCGTATGATTAACAAACTGTATTCAATTCACGAAATATAGATACTTGAGTTACATATTTTTTATTTGAAATATAAAAGCATATATAGATATAAAAAAAGGTGAAATCCGATTTCTGTTCTGAGTTATCAATTTGCAACCGATCAGTGAATTTTCAACCTTACCCTGCCTGATAGATACATCACATTCTACTGGAACTTACTGGAAATGACACATCCACAACTAGTGGGAGAAACAACGGCTACTCTGTCATGCAAATTAATAAACGAAGGTTGTCAGAAGATAATTACACGTAAATTCGCTGATTTTACTACGATCCGAAACGCTCCGATCGCGTGTTTTCGCTACGACACAACTTCGCGCTCATCATTCTTACTTTAGTTAGTCATCCCGGTTTAGTGAGATTTTTGCTTTTCAGAACGTCACGTGTCCTTAATAAAATCCCGCAGTTCAAATGAATTGTCGCGCCCGCTAAATTAATGGACCGGGTTGACCAGATACTGACACACTTATTGTCAAAAACCGAACGAAAAATAATACATATTTAAACTAAAAAAATAAATAAAGAAATGAAACATACTTACCAAATTTAAAAACGGAATGAGGAAAACGTCCCGCTCGGACTGCAAGAAGCGCGGGAGAGACCTCGCTCCAGAAAATGAAAGTCACCGCAGCTCACGGCAAACGCTACCTAGGGGCTCAGGGCGAACTGGCAGGACTCTCTCTAAACTTCACGCTTCGCTTTGATAAATTTTTAGCTTTTCGTCTGCCGAACGACCCAGACTTCAGTCCTCTGCGCTTTGGCACCGATAGCCTACGTCCTTATAATTTATGTCCTAGAAATGGGAGGAGGCTGAGGGACGCGCCTCTGCGCGTCACCGCGATCAGACGTAGCCGTTGCTCAGTTAATAATCGATAGCGATGCGTCTCCCACTTTTGTCGTGTATATTCCACATAAAAAAATACAAATTAAATGAACCGGCTGTCCTTTTGGTTCACTTGGTTCGTTTTGTGACCCGCCACAACATCCGCACCAAGCCCAATCCGGAAACGCATTTAAACGTATACCGAAGTGCTTGTAAAAACTGTGTGCATGGAAAAAAAAGCGAGAGGCATCAGCTAAAGTGCTCATCGATCATTGTATTAGCAATTGTAATTAAATGTGTAATATTCAGGTGCACATGCATAGGTATGAGTGTCGAATGGTTTGATTTACATGCACGTATATCTGTTTAATGCTGAAGGGTAGGCAAAGGCTGTCGCGGTATTTCCACTGACAAGTGTCGAGTTTCACGTGAACTGACAGTGTTAAATTCTCTATGGTTTGCATAGTGGGTGGAGGAGCATGATAGTCTATACTGGCATTCCAAACTTTTCTATGATTTTTAACTTTAAATATTGTAAAATCTTAAAATTGTTTATTTGAACTAATCGCTAATTGTTATCCATAAATGTTAACTTGTCTATATCTATAAAATAATTTGTGCTTATTACATGCATATTGCCTTCAATCTAGCACGTTGATAATGACTTAATAAAACAGACATACGTGTATACGTATGGAACATATTAAGCATAACTCTTAGATAATGTAATCCAGAAAGGACATAACTTCCACATTGCGATCACTGAGTTACTAAATAGGTCTTCGGCATGTACCTTACTGGCAAACATCACATCACGTGTCCAACGGGAAAAAAGAAATGGTGACGGATATTAATAAAAATCGTACCGAAAATGAAAAGACGTGTCATTTTCTTTGCGCTGTTTCATGTCTTAAGTACAAACGCAATAGCTAGGTTCAGTAATATTCGAACGAAACGCCAACACGGGTCAGTTTACGTTTACCTTTTGTCTACATTTTAAAACTACTGGCAAGCATCATAATTGCAAGGAAATTAAATATGAATGCAAGGTCCCCTCCCCGAGACTCTTCCATTACTTTGGATTTGATGGAGTTAGCACAGAGAGTACACTGGCGACCACGCCGGCAGCGCGTGACAGTGCTATGCTCCGGGTCCTTTGACTTCCTTCTTACGTCATAATCAAATAGAAGGCGGAGTCGGATTTCCAAATTAGGTAATGTCGCCTTAAATCGCTGGGGTTTGGCCCGGATAAACCCAGTTTATGCTGGACCACGAGGTATGGAGGCGAATGCCTTTGTGAGACGGACGGGGCTTTTGATGCATACTAATTTTAGATGGTTTAGAATGGATTTGTTTTATTTCCCCCCTGGACAATTGTATCCCTTTCAAGATTAAATTAAATTAGCGAATAATAATCTGTAACAAAAACAATAACGAGATGTGGTCGTGTGCATCTCAGTAAAAAGGCAGCTTGTTTTTCATGCATTACAGCTGCTCTGACCAATAGTTTTCTAAACTCATACTTCACCGGCTAAATAAATTCAATGCAATGCAATCACTCAACAAATACGAAATTGTTGACTAAACTATGGCGCTGGGGCAAGACATAGCGGTAAACACAAGGTGTCTTTTTAAATCTCAGTGCATACCGCATTTATAGGTGGCAATAAAATCTACAGATGATAAAATGTACAGATGATAAAATGGTTGGGAGGCCTCCCAAATAATGCCAGCCGTTTTTTCTACCTGACTGGGTCAAGGAGATTAACTATTTTAAATGCCTTTTCCCACATACCTATACGTCTGTACTGTTGGATGAATTCTGGGCATTATTTTAACAGGACAGAGTGAGGCATAGTTAATTTAGTACCCAGATAGGATAGTGTATCACAGTCATTTTAAAGATACCAACACCCCCAACCAAGATAAAAGGACGGATGGATGAATGGATTGTAAATGCTTGAAAACTGCACGCAGTGTAATTCAGGTTGAATTACCTGACCGTTTTTTTTCCCTCTCTCTGTTTTGCTAAATTCTAAGTGCTACTAACAGCTTCTCAAGTAATGAGGCATTCGAGCAGTTTGCAGACAGGAGAAAACCACAGGGAAGCACAATGGCATCCCTTACGCACAGGCTCCAGAAAGTGGCTGGGTTGAGCAAGTTCTGGGTTTGAGAAAAATTTGAATCTTTGTTTTCAGTGCATTAACCGTTAGGTATAATGAGCAGTCTGTTGTCTGCTTGCTGGGAATGATGGGTTTCTGTGCAGTGTTTTGCCGAGACCTGCCACAAAGCACCATCCGTATAATTCTTCTCAGTTTATTTTATTTCTGTAGGCAGTTTAACAGTGTTTGGGATCTGACTTTAGGGAAGGACTTTGGTTAAATTGCACTGGGACACTACGGGGGAAATATCTCACTCGGGAACATTTGCTAAGCTGTACCTTCTAGCGTCACCACATTATTGAGTATAGCTGTAAAATTCCCATAAAATACTGTATCGATTTTTGCTGGAGTTGAGCAATGGAATCAGGGGCAGACATACAATAAGGCAAAAGCAGACCGAAACCGGGGGCCCGCAGAAACCAGGGGCCCCGTGAAGACAGAATTTCTAAAAATTGCATTTAAGGATACAACATAATATGATCATGTAAATAACAGTAACATTTGTATTCCATTTGCATTTTTAGTGACAGTTTGCAGGACAGACAAAGTTGCCCCCATCACTGCTGCAATGAACTATTCTACACTGAGACTTTGCACTTCTCCACTTTCTTTTACCACTGGAGTCTACTGGCTGTTCACTGCCAAGCGAACTGGCACAAAGTAACAAGAAGGAAATGGTACAAAGATACAAGACTAACATTACATCTCCCCTGTCTGATACTGTCTCGTTAGAGTGATAGACAACGTGGAGAGAATGTATGGGAAAAACCGGGAGTGAATGGATAAACTGCTTAAATCTGATCAATCGATCCTCCGGCGTGATACACCCCGCCATCAGCAAATTTTACCGACAGCATTCCTGCCCCCTGCCTAGTTAGTTTTACCGCTGGCACCCTGATTGGAATATTCTTTATGTTCCATAGTTCATGATTCCCTCTCATTTCTCTTTGGCTCCAAAAAAATCTCCAATGGCCCCCTCAGGGGGCCCCCTACCCATGTCAGTCTAGGGCCCCCAGAGAATGTAGCACACCCCTGGTTGGAATAACCCCCAACACCTGAGTTTGGGGATACAGGGGATAAAAACTGGAAACTGTGACCAGAAGGACGCAGGTTCAAGTCCTGGAATTTATGCTCTAGCCTTTCCTAAATTCTATTGGATAAAATGTTTGTTAAGCAATAATAATAATATTATACTTCTGGCAACAAAAAAGAGGACCAAGCTGGACCATACAGCCAGCACACAACATATGTTTCAGTTTAAACAACAGTGTAACTGGCATGCAGACTGTTTGACATTCAGAGTGTGTTGCAACATCATGTAATTAGAGCACAATGTACCATAACTATGTAATAATGGCATAACATGACATGGAGCCCTAACTCAGTATCTGAGAAAAACAATAAACTGACCGATTCGTTATGAAATTTCAAGGCAGCTAATATTTTTTCCCATTACAATGCAAGATTTTTTATTTGTTTGGTCTGACTGGTAAATGTGCGACAACAATGCAACAAAAATAAATGTAGGAGGTGAGTTATTCTTGATCTGTCGATTCATGATCCATCATAAGTTTTCCTCAGGGAGCTTCAAACACGAATAAAGATCCAGTACCTTGTACTCCGGTTCCGCTCTTAAATTTTTAATTTGCTAACAACAAACTTAATTGCACTTAGTATAATGGCACTGCCACGCAAGCGATCTTATGGTCCAGTCACCCACGTGTAGGTAGCTGATTGCTTGTGGTGCCCGAAAAATGGCTTCTCCAGCTGGTGACGTGTGTGAAGAAACCATGTATCTCAGGACCCTGTTTGTCTTGGTGGATAAAACAGAGGCCTTGATCGAAAACTGCAGAGCTGGAAGCATATTCTTAATTAAAAAGTGGCCCTTTCTTGACAATCACAGATGTTTAGCTTTACCTGTTATTCTAAACAGGCAAAAATAATAGAGCAGAATTCACAGAAAGGTACATTTGTGGGCTGATGTTCGTTGTTGAAGGCTCTGTTTCTCAAAATAGTTGCACTGTATGTATGTTTGCTGTATGACTACTTCGAGAACTTAATTAAATATTATCCCATATCTTATGTTGCATTGCTCATTTTCTTTTACTGAGACACTAATACCCTGAAAAAATGTCTTGAACACCATCTGGATTCATGACAGAAGTAATCCAGAACATGAACAGAAGATAATTTTCTACAGGCCAGGGAAGTTATAGCAAGAATTCCTGCACTTAAAGTCACTTTATTACCACACTCTTTTATCTTATCTTACAAATTACCATGTTTGTACAGCCTGATAAATGCAAATGAAACCTGCATCAGCCACTCTAGGATGTGAACGAATAGCCTTTTCTTGGATCCACTGCTTATCATTCGTGACACATGTACCCGTTCCACTTACTGACACAGTCTGTACTGCAGCACGTTTGCTTGCGTCACCTGGTGCTAGATTAATTGAGCACTGCATCGTCACACATGGGCCAGGTCCATGGGAGCTAACCAGGTGGGGACAGTACATGGAATTAAGTTCAGGACTCGAGAGACGAGAGCCCAGTATTAATGGTACGGGGTAATCTTCCGATAAATCAACCACAGAAGCTTCACAGGACTATCAAAGAAGTTTGTCTCCATGAGAACCACCAAGGACTGTGCATCCTGACACAAAGAGTGGCACAGAACTCGTGGCGCTTTTCCACTGCCACCAAGAACCAAGCTGTACCCGAGCTGTACTGCGAAGAGACAGTTTTTCAGTGTAAATTATGTGACTCGTACCAGCACTCATATGGTCCTGCGTGAACAGACGGGGCTGGCTATGTCTGATTGTTAGAAGTACATGGAAATACTGATGTTCTGCGTCAATATGCATGGATTATCCATCCATCCATTTTCCAAACCGCTTATCCTACTGGGTCGCGGGGGGTCCCGGAAGCAATGGGCACGAGGCAGGGAACAATCCAGGATGGGGGGCCAGCCCATCACAGGGCACACTCACACACCATTCACTCACACATGCACACCTACAGTAGGGGCAATTTAGCAACTCCAATTAGCCTCA
>JAODJX010000042.1:5166423-5177671 GCA_026776945.1 Isichthys henryi
CCAGGTGGAGACTTGAACCCGGGTCCCAGAGGTGTGAGGCAACAGTGCTAACCACTGCACCACCATGCCGCCCCTGCATGGATTATCTTAAGGGAAAAAAGAGCATATTCTATAACTTATTCGTTATTAGTAGTATCACACATCGTGATGTATCGATGCATTCAGCCTTAAAAAGTAGTATAGAACAGCTGAACAAAATGGATTTATAATGCTAATTTACGCAAGCGAATGCTAATTCTGTGAGCATTTGATGCTAACATAACACAGCATTTCTCATAGACGCGCTAGGAAATAATCACATAGTAGATCATAATGTACACCATGGGAACAGTAATTAAGTATCGTTTTGGGTTTATGTCACTGACTCTCTTCAAACCCAATAACGCCATTACCAAGTAATCAAAGTGTGCTGGACTTGCACTGTAACTGGTGTATTTTTGCGGTACTGGTAGGGCCTGGTTCCTGTATGCCAGTGGAAAAGCACCATCGATCTTCCATTTTGTTCTTATGGACATCTGGACCAGCTCTTCACTCTGTAGTCACGCAGAACAAAAGGTTCTGTTGTGCTGTTTAGTTGCGGTTTCCTTTGTCGTCGTCTCTCTCTAAAAAATGTTTACATGTCACCACTGTAAATCACATACAGGGAGATGATGACCTGAGAATGTGTTTGCTTCAGGCATGTTTACTAGTCTTACCAAGTTGCCTTCAACTTTTCATTAAATGCTAAGTATCTTGCTCATAGTGGGTCTGCCTCAACAATACCCCGATAATTACATTGTTTAGCTCTTGAGGCGCCAGGCAACAAGCAGTATAGTTTCAGAAGGCTTTTGTTTATCAACATGCATTAATTACAACTTCAACTTGCCCCTCGGGCTCTTATCAACAATGCGGAGAATAGAACAGGTCTTCTGTGGGATCATGGGAAAAAAAGTGGGGCCGGCAGGTCAGCGGCGGTTAAGGTCCCGCGAAGGTGACCCCATTGCGATTCAGGTTTCTGCTGGACCCTCAGACTGCTTAAATATCCACATCTAAGCAGACCAGCATGGGAAAGGAGTCCAGAGAGGATTATCTAGGAGCAACAGGGATTCTTGGGTTTGGCTGTCGTCCCAGTATAAAGCTTGTGCTTTTAGCCCTTCCACGTAACTTGCCCCTTACTCAGTTCCACATACTCCTAAACTACAACCATTAACTGAAAAACATGCTAAAACCTGGATTTTCTCACCCTTCCTAGCTTATCTCTGACCTCACTTCCTGTGTGAACACGTACATGACTTTGTTATCCCTAGTCATCTTCACAGACTCTTTGTGGATGGGTCTTATTCATCATGCATGGCTTCTTTGATCTATTACAGAACCTCATGTGGTTCAGTTCTTCTTTGAAACGGCCAGGAGTCAGTCGCTGCATATGAATCCATCCATATCTTATCCTTTTTTTAAAATTCAAGTTTAATTTCTTACCTCTGTCACCCAGGTTCAAAAACAGCGTTGGCAGCAGTAGCATGACGGCACACCATGGTGTGTTCAGGGGCCTGGCTAATCGCACGGTGCTGGTGAGTCTCTGACGTGCATTTTCACGCCCCACAATTAGACATCAACTGTAATTCACTAATAATAATCATCCATTAATAGTAAAGCTAAATCCAGTCCTTGCAGTTCACGGAAGTCCGTGGAACTTACCAGGCAACATGCTGACTCCATTGGTTTTATATTTTTCCGGACAGCTTTTTTTTTGTTAGCTTGGCGTGACCGGGAATGGACAGTTCTCCGACTGACCTCTGACCCCTGGTGCACTGTCTAAATGCCCTGTTAAACTTTATCTTAGGTTTATAATTTTAGCCAAGGAAACGAAAAATGATGCGAAACATTGGCAGTGACCATTTTGCCACGTAAACAAAATGTTCTAAAATGGAAAATAACTGTACATGAGTAATATGTGGTTTGTTTATTAAATACAGCAACAGCTAATAATTAATGGAGTAATATTATTCTGCAGTCTACATAGATTATTCGAGATTTCAGTAATGGGGCAAGTAGTTCTAAACAGCGGCATCAGCTAAATAAATCAACTAGTAAAAAATAAACAATTACATTAGCAGTAATTAAAATAAGAAAAATAAACAACAGCAAGGCTGATATGAATCCCAGCTCCTGAAGACTGTATGCGTACAGTTTGTTTATGAGATGATGAAGCTAATGACTTTCCCTGGCACAGATGTACTCATTCCCTGGACGTAAGCGGTTCTCACCTTTCTCCACATGAAGTTTGTTTAAAATAGGAGGTGGTGAGTTCAGGATGCGAAGAGTTTGATTTGGCACCGTTTGCGGAGCCCAGATCACATGAATGCGGAGTGACACGGACAGTGTTCTGGTCCTTGTATCTGTGTGTTCATTAACAGGGGGATCATTAGGGCAAAACTGGACATTTCCGCACACTGTTTATAAAATGTAATGTTAAAAGTTAAAAATTACATTTTTTTTACTTAGTTTAACTCAAATAACTATTTGGAAACTATGTAAGACAACCTGCTTGTTTGACTTCATTATTACAACAGAAGGCTCGATTTTTCAGGGATTCACCTGAACAACACGGGTCCAGACAGAGAGCTGTCTGTGTGTTAAATTTGTTTAATATTGAAAGATTGTAAGAAATGTTAAAAGTTTTTCAAGCTAATTTGCATCATTATTTTTAATCCAAAATTTTAAGACGATGGAAGATAACAAAATAGGAAAAAAGCAATACTTCTGTCTCTTAGGGTACACACAAAGGCGTTTCTACGAAACAAGGTACATAAATTCAGCCAAGATGCTCTCACATACGTAAAGTAAGATCCTGGTTTTCAATAAACATTTACAAGCAGCAAAGACTGCAATTTGCAGGTCGGCTGGTCTAAAATTGGCTGCTAAATGTCGAACATCTGCAGCTATAGGGAAATGGGAATCCTTTAAACACAAAGAGAAAGCTGGAAAGGCCACCAGAGAAGGTTCTGGAAGGCAGGAATGGCCTTTTCCCTGGTTGTCACTTGTTCCAGCCCGACTGAAGGTAGCTGCCCACTGGTTCCCACTAACGGCATGACTACACTTTTCCCATTTCCAGGAAAGCCAGCGGCATTTGCAGGTTCTTCAGGCGACGCCACACTACCATGGCCCCAGCACTCCCCCCCACAGCCTTGATGCTCCTGTTTAGTGCAAACTGAAAACAGGAAATGGGCTCTGAGCTGAAATAGTGCGGTTTGCCGTGTCTCACCCACGCGTGTCCGCAATTATTCCTACGGCTGCCAGACCCGTCAGGCCAAATATTCCACAGTCAGGCACGCTCATGATCCATGGCATCCAGGAGGAGAGGTAAGGGTGTTTACATGCAGGCCATGCCGTCTGGGGCCAGTAAACGATGACTATATATAAAGTGCACATAGATTCGGCCACTCGCATTTCTCTCTCAGCAGCTCTGTCAGGCACCTGGCAACAGTGACGTTGCGACCCTGATCACTGCACCCAGCTAGGGATGAGTTTCATGTGTTTGGCTGTAGCATTTTCACCAGGCGGACTAACTTAGACCAGGCTAACTTAGACCTGTGCTAACTTAGACCTGATCCACAGCTGACTTACATTAAATCCCTACATAAACACAAATCATAGACTGATGAGCAAAGTCATTCTTATAGAATCCTTAATAAATGGCAAGCATTTGAAAATTACTATTGCTTTAAATTGCCCATAACGGATTGTAAGGACATTGCTAACAAAGAGAGACATTAAATACAGGTTTATGGGGTAAATGGTGTCTCTGTGGAGTTTAAAGTGAGATGCATTCCCTCAGGATCTGGAACATTGACTGATGGCCTGAAGGTGAAGGCACTCTGTCAAGCCTTGGAACATCAACCTGGCGACCTTCCGTCATATGTGGCAACCTTGCGCTCATATGTAAGTTATAACGACCCACAAATGGAGACAGTAAGAATGTTAATAATAATAAACGGGGCTACAGGAGGTTATTAGAAGCGACGATTTAGTGACTTAGGGTTACAGACCACATGCTGCTGTTTAATAGTCATGATAAGCTTGTGAAAATGTGCCCCCCCTACACCTCCCGGGGTGTGACAGTTTGTGTAATAAGAACGAAATGAGGCCCTTAAAACCCTCAGAATTTTGCACCTGCTGGAAAAAGGTTCGTATTGAAACTGATCCGGGTTCAGTGCCTGAAACCTTAGCAGTGTTAACATGCTGACTCAAAGAACATGTTAATTGCCATGGCCGCTGCTCCACAAATTTATGGGCTTCTTTTTGAGCTGGTGTTGCCCTCCGCCCCCCCCCCCCCAGCACAATAACATGCTAATGCTGTGAAAACGAACACGGCATAACTCCCCTGGGCCCCATGATCTTCAGCAAAGTGATCCAAGGGTTTTTCTGCTTAACAAGTACAGACACTGCTCCTACATGACTGACAGCTCGGTCACATGACCACCAGATATAAAACTTCCACTCCTGCCCCTGCAGTCTTCACGGTCTCCAGGTCTGAAGGCTTTGCGCATTTTCCTGATGCTTCCCTGCCTGTTGGAGCTTTACCATGATTTTCTTTTGAAGAGTTTAGTTTTTTTTTCGCCTTTTAGTACTGGAACTCAAAAACAATTGAATCAATAGAGCCACCCAGGACACAGTGTGATGTTTTTCATTGGAGCTAGACACCCATGGAAAAAGTAGAGTGAAACCCATCTCTTTGTTACTCTGGTATAAAAGAAAATAGACGTTATTTCGGTTGTTTATTGACTGATCCTCAGTACCCAGATTATTCTAGAATCATCAAATGACAGCAACTCTGATCTTCTATGTATTATAGATTCCAGGCCCGCGCTACCAGTGAGAAATCAATTTATTTTACCATATTCATTTGCTCAGGTGCCTGCCAATATTTTCATAAACTAAAGTGTTCAGCGGGGTCTCTGGCAGCGGGGGGTTTGCATACTGTAACGCGATCCGACCAGGGCAGGTGTTTGGGAATGGGAGACGCTCCGAGAGAGGAATGCCGGAAAGCAGGTCACCCTGCTTTCAGGCCGGAGCAGACTTATGCAAAACGACGCGGCTGAGCAACGCAATACTGGCAAGCCTTTCGCTGTAGTAAGGGGAGGCGGGCAAGGTGCTCCGGGGAGCAGAACTCAGTGGACCAATGGCAAGCCGGGGGTGGGGTGAAGGCGGGGCCAAAGGCAGACGGCGGCTAAGTCGCCACAGTGGCATGGGGCCCAGTGGGACTGGAGTGTGGGCAATTCTACACGAAGGAAGGACGGTTTTAGAGAGTGGAAAGCGCCCAGATGCGAAAAACAGACAAAGAAAAAACAAAGTGGGAAAAAAAACAAAGGTTGGGAGGCTAAAATGCAGGAAAAGTACTGGGCTTTCAAATGTCAGTGTGACATTCAGACACCACAGGAATGTCCCAGTATTAGATAGCAGGTACCTGGTAACGCATTACCATCGCACAAAGGATCTTCAACGACTATTTTATTTTGGCTTTCAAGTGGGTAAGGAGATCAGATTTCAGTCTGTCCTCTTTTACGTAGCGTGAACTACAGGCAGCCAGAGGGAATGAAATAGACAGAGAATCCCGGAAGGGCGACTGACACAAAACCCACACATATGCACATAGAGAGGGTGCGGACAAAAGGATCCTTACAGATACAGAAAAGACACGAGAGAGGCAACCCTAAAAGCGTTACTAGCCGTGGAATGTTACTTGTCAACATCAACATATGTGTTTTACAACTTTTGGTTATTTAAGGTCATTGAAGATTACAACGGAATTCCCCCTTATGGTCGTCCAGCCACACCCTCACATGTCCTCAATCACTGCATCACCTACAGCTCATTCTGCCTCTCTGGTTTTAATCGGAACCCAAATTGGCGTACTGTAAACAGGCCTGTTCATCCAAAAAGTCCTGGTTCTGGTGCACACCGGTATGGATCGCTCTGCGGGTGTTAGTACCAAGCGGGTGAAATAATGGGAATGAGATGATTGAACAAAATGGAGAGCCTCATACCGCTGGGTAATTATGGAATCAGCACATGGAGTTTACAAACAGGGTAAACATGATAGTTGAAAGGAACCTCTTGAGGGAGCCACCACAAAGGGGAAAATCCACCTGCATTTAAACCGGTTACTGAAAAATAACAATGATTATGACAATTTTGTAAAGCTAGTTGAACTGGGAGGATAGGTGAAGTGAGCTGTGGAACCATCATTGTTCATTGGGTAGATCTTATATGAGGAAATTACATTTTCTTGTACAGAGGTCTTAGATATTAGCACATAATTGTGTGAAACTGTTTAAAGCGGCTTCTCACAAAGAATGCCTTATATAGTAATGATTTGTTGAAAGGAAAGGTTGTCCCTTGTACGACATTGTTTACTTTCTACCCTCCCGAGCTCATTTTCATTATAAAGCAGAAAAATCGAGAAAACAACAATAGCATAGCAACAAACCAACAACAGCTTCTGCCAAAACAGGGAGCACAGATATGAAAATTCACGGTTGGATTTGCCCACATGTTGTCCTACGAATCAGCCCTAAAGAGGATTTCTAACTTACGTAGCTAGTGCCCACAGAGCTGGTCAGAATCAACACAGACCGTTACGAAACGTCAGTCTGCCGTGATTAGCTTTGCTGAGAGTCTGGTCACCAATTACATTTTACGCACACATTACATTCGCAAAACAAAGGAATACATCAGCAATCCCGCTTTGAAAGTAGTAGAACTCTTGATTTTAGAATTCATGCAAAACTCTTGATCACATTTGGATTCAATCTATTCATCTTTCATTTTGCGCAATACAAACTGAAATTTTCACTTTGGAAAATGTACATACTCGTATGTTTGAGTGCTCTAATGAGAGCTGGCATCCAGGATCCCCTGCTTGTGTCCTTGGGGATCTATATGAATTAACAGTAAAATTTGGATGGAAACATATACCGCACCTTTCAAACCCCTGGATTTGTTGTGCAACTAAATTGTTTTTAGAAGACACAACAAAATTACAGTCCCACGTAACTATGTCATTAGCAGGAAAATACGCCACTACGGAGTAAAACATTTTCAAATAGCTGCAAACAATACCCTGTAATCAGTAAGGTGGGGGGCACACACAGATTGCGCGGGGGGCGGGGGGGCACACAAAAATAAGCATGAAAATTCAGGTCATTGCTTATAGGAGGACTGCAGGGAAGCAGGTTGTAACAACACCCAACCGTTTATCACTGGATTAGTAAGTAAGAGTATAATAGCACTGAAGTGAAAAAACACATAATTTAATAACGTCTCATAATGCAGCGATAATGGTGGGTAATTAGGAAGCTTGTCTTCCAGGGGGAATGGATTACCTATGTGTTCTATGTTTTCTCCCTATTTTAATGTAAACCTTGCATACTGAGAGCGGAGCTGGCTGTCTTTAAAACACGAGACCACACTTCGCGTTTTAACGTGCGCGCATATTAGGTACGAGCGCCGATAATTGACGCAAGAGGAGGCACTTTGCTCCATGCCAGTAACGGCAGATCCCTTCCACGTTTACATTTATTTATTTCGTAGACCCTTTTCTCCGCAGTCAGGTAGGGATGAGAAGTTTAAGGGCACAGAGTCCTGCCCCCCTGAGCCGCACAATGGCCAGAACAGAATGTGGCAGAACTACCCACGTACCGAACCCCAAGGCACACATCCAGCTTTTTGCGTCGAGTGAGCTTAAATTTATTTGTAAATAAGGTTTTTGTAAATGTCAAGGCTAAACATCCCACAAGGTCAACTTCCGTCTATGAAAAGGGATTTAAAGGATTACAATCAAAGTACTACCTGGCACAGTTACTTTACTATCTTTCTCTACCTCCATCCAAAACTCTATCTTTCTCTCATTCCTCTTTTCCTCCCTTCCCTCCTCCCTCTTTTTGGCCCCCAATCTCCCTCACTCTCTCTCACACTTTCTGACTCTTCCTCTTTCTTGCACTCTTTGACCCACGCTCCCTCTTTATTTCCCCTCCACCCCCCTTGCCTCCCTCTGTCTCACCCTCATTTTTTCTACACTCCTGCACTGTTAGTGATTCTCTCTCCATCCGCACAATAACTGCAGAACCTGGTCTAAACTAGTTCCAAACATTGCACAACCTCTGGGGATAGCTGTTCTTACCAAACGTGCTTCACATGTTGAAATAGTCTCTCTGAATTTACCACCCATTAATTCAAAAATGTACTCTGCAAGGGAACGTTGTCTTTGTACTCGTGCCAAAAATAGTCCCGCAGCGTTAAGCCAAAATTAATTGACATTCAAGTCATAAACCTGGGTATTCAGATACAAAGTATTTTATACTGAAAGGAATTACATGTTTAATTTATACAATATCATTTCAACAAGACGTATTCTTTAAATAAGCATACATCTTTCTTAGTTAGCTGTTTTCAAAAGTATCCATAATACGAGTCACTGTTTAAACACATCAGGATAGGAAATTGCTATAGAGCAGTTACTATTAGATGCAGTTTATTATTAGTAGAGGATATGCCGTTATGTTAGCGTTAAGTTCTTAATGGTGGTGTCCTTCTCCACTGCGCCACCAGCTTGTCCGGGCTGCTGTATTTCACTGGAAGGTGTTCAGGTGGTGACGTCACCGCTGGTCTCACGGGACATGAATCGGTGAGTAAGTGAATTGTGGCGCCCTCTTGTGGATACTGGACAAACCGGTCGGTGTCCTATTCATGGGGAAGCGCACGTTCGCTTGCACGCAGTTCAGCGTTTATATTTAGCAGACCACGGGATTTGAACCGGCGACCTCTTGTAACTCCCACGGGCACAGCGGCCCAACCCGCGGAGCAACATTTTAATAAAGATTTTCACTGAAAATGTCAGATTAGTTATGGGAAAGGATGGACAACCTAGCTGAGCTCTTTACAGACATTCCCAATAAAATGTGCCAGTGTGACCGCCAGAGCAGTTCTGTTTGTCATCTGTACGAACAAAACGTTATATTTTTATTGCGCTAATTGAAAAGTGTAAGGATTAAAAGATGATTTTGAAATTGTCAGAAAAGTAGATATTACTGATAAAGTAGTCAGGGGAATGTTGCAAGATTTGAGACGTGTTTCTAGTATTTAATTATTTGAAGAACAGCTCTTGTTAGACACAAATATTTTGATAATCTAGAAACTTCAGTCACTCACCGGCCTTCTCCCTCCTTGCTCTTGCATACTTATCTTTACTAGCGAAGTTCTATGCCTGTTGTCTACGATGCGAGTCTCATTGCAGTTTTAAAGGTGCAAGGAGGGGATCCTGGTGCAGAGCAAGATGTTTTATCTGATGCAAAAATTATCCAGCTGTATATATGGGCAAATATAATTAATCTACGTTACGAGTTGTTCGGTTTATTATTTTTATTATTATAATTATCATTATTAGCGTAGTTATACTTAAATTTACTTAACATTTAAATTAAACAGTCAATTGTCAGCGAGATAGTTATTTTACTCCTGTCCACTTGGCGGAGACAAACCATCTGGAAGCTTTTAATCCGGAAGCTGGGAAAAGAGGAGAGAAACAGAGGAAGAAGCAACAGTCAGCTGCTGAAAGTGAGTCTGCGGCTCGCTGTGCGCTGCGGCGCTGTCCTGCAAGATGCCCCGCTTCGCCTCGCTGTGGGCCGGCTGCGCGGCCCTGCTGGCCTGCCTGTCCGCCGCCCGCGCTCTCTACTTCCACATCGGGGAGACGGAGAAGAAGTGCTTCATTGAGGAGATCCCGGACGAGACCATGGTGATCGGTGAGCCCTGGACGGCGGCCTACCGGCCTTTAAGCCCGCTCTCACTCCGTATTTAACCTTTGTCTGCTCCGCATTCACGCCGCGGGCCTGGCTACAGAAAGGCTTTTACTTTTTGCCGGTGAAAATCTCCTTTGGCCGGAAAGAGGGCGCTGTTACATCGGTCAGAGGTGCCGCTCCGTTTTGCCACGTATTTGCTTTTCGGACCCCTCCTTGTTGTGGTTATTAATTATAAATATATTTAATGGGTTTATCCTGTTGTCTGTGTCCGATGTAACGTGTTTTTTTCCGCCACATAGAAATAGGTCAAACTGTAGACGTTTAGAGTGTAGTTATAAAAATTACATGAATCTGTCTTTGACGAGTGAAATTTGGTGTGTTTGTCTGTCACTCAGGGAAGTACAGGACCCAGCTGTGGGACAAGCAAGCCGGGTCTTTTTTGACCTCCACACCTGGCCTGGGGATGCATGTCGAAATCAAGGACCCAGACACCAAGGTAAATCCCGCCCCTCCAGAGTACAGATTTACAGGGCTGAGTGGATCAGGGGAGTTTGTGTTCAGGCAATCATCTGGCTGGACTCTTCCCAAAAGAGACTGATGTAGGGAAATCGTTTTTATGGATTAACTTAAGTAAAATCTTTGAGTTAAGATAAGTAAAATTTGTGAGGGGAAAGTATGTAATTGATGACCCAAGACAAGATAAAATAGACATTTACTAGAAAAAGCAACATATCATAGATATGTGTGAAACCACAATTTAATTTGTTACGAGACCAAAGGACATTAAAGGTCAAATCTATTATGACTGACACATAATGCATACGTTAAGATGGTGTTGTGAAGCATTCGACTGTGTCAAATGTCAATTCTAATTACTTATTAACCAGTAAGAGCTAATTCTGTGTAGGGAAGATGCTAATGGGGGTGGAGGTAGGAGAATAAAGTGTGGGTTTTTACACCTGTTGTGGGTGGGGTTACCATGCGCTTTCCCTAACTGGTTTAGCCACTTATTGGTTGCCAGGGGATCTGACCAGACAAGTCAATAATCCTGCCTTCTGCGGTTTTCCAAAAGCCTTGTCAACAAACAAACAAAGGAAGGGAAGTGTTTCTCTGATATGCGAATCAGTTTTTTCCTTCTGTTTCCCATTAGATCGTTCTCTCCAGGCAGTACGGCTCTGAAGGACGCTTCACCTTTACTTCACACACTCCGGGTGAGCACCAGATCTGTCTGCACTCCAACTCCACCAAGATGGCGCTGTTCGCGGGCGGAAAGCTGGTAAGCGGGGACCCCAGGGAGCAGCATCCCAGGTTACACACACACACACGACGCCGCCCGGTGACGAAAGCCGGGTGCACCTTTCACACTACAGATGAAACATGGCCATTTTTAAGTCTCTCTTCTGGGGGGGGGGGGGGGGGGGGGGGGGGGGGGGGGGGGGGGGGGGGGGGGGGGGGGGGGGGGGGGGGGGGGG
>JAODJX010000042.1:5241882-5274929 GCA_026776945.1 Isichthys henryi
CAATATGGACCAATATCTCTGAGGAATGTTTCCAGTACCTTGTTGAATCTATGCCATGAAGGATTAAGGCAGTTCTGGAGGCCAATCCGGTACTAGCAAGGTGTACCTAATAAAGTGGCCTGTGTGTGTGTGTGTGTGTATGTATAATATACATACACATACACCCACTTTCACATGTAAGACATAGTATCTAACTGTACTGAGCATTGTTTTTTCCATTACATTTTTAAACTGTGATATTTTATTATTCTCCAGATGAGAATTTCTTCTTGTCGTTTAAGGAGCCGGAGATCTGACCAGCAGCACCAGGGGGACGCCTGGATGTAGGCTTGCTCCAGCCCTCCGTCCGGAAGGCACAAAGTGTGCCGATGGACCTGGAGGATGAGGTGGCGAAGGCCCAGGCTCTGCTGCAGTCCCACAGCCCCTCCTCTGTGGTGGCCAGCCTTGGCCTTGCTGTTTTCTGCATCTGTGTAGACCATCTCCTGCTGCTTTCGCTTGTCCAGCAGCACACGTGGCTGCGTGCCACAGTGGACAACGGCGCCCACGGTGCCATCGGCCTGTGGTCGTGGGCCATCGTCGTCGGCCTGAGGACCTGGAGCGGTGTTTGGGAATCGGTCCTTGCAGGCTGCCTGGCCTCGGCGGTGGACCTGGACCATTTCTACTTAGCTGGATCTTTCTCACTCGAAGTTAGTTGCTGTCTTTCTGGTTCTCCATATTAATAATAACCTGCCTTCTGAGCTTCCATTGGACTTAATTCCAAGATACATTACAGCAGAAGCCTAAGTTAGTATTAGTTAACAATACTAACTTTTTTGATATTCATAGTAAACTGCCTGTGTACGAATCAAATTTCTGACTTGTTGCATTGCGCCACCTGCAGGCGGCTCTGAACCTCCCACGACGGCCACCCTTACACTGCTCCTCTCTGATTCTTCTCCTCTCTGGCTCCCTCCATCTGCTCGTCGGGGCATGCCGACTAGGGCCCCTTTGGCGTCCCCTGCCTTGGCTGCTGTTCATCTCCATGGCGTCCCACCACATTAGGGACGGGACGCGGCGGGGGCTCTGGGTGTGGCCCTTTGGGAACACGCCACCCCTCCCGTACTGGCTGTATGTGGCGATCACAGCAACGTTGCCCCAACTCTGCTCAGTCCTTATGGGCGTCCTGGGGACCAGAGAAGCCGATTCCAGGAGACACAAAGCAACCTTACATGTGTGAATTTAACATGCAGCCTCCTACATTGATCAACCACCATTAAATGAACCTTCATCAGCATAGTCCTGTCTTAATATAACCCAATAGCTAATTAGTAGCCTAGTCCCTTACCCACCGCCACCCTTCAATTGGAATCCTTACTCCAGAGGTGCCAGGAGTCACTATGATTGAGCAAATACACGATTTCTTATAGTAGTGACCCACAAATTTTGGGGAAAAAAAAAAATCAGCTAAACCACAGGTGTCTAAACTGCACATTTGCTAGGAATTCTTATGTAAAATATAAAACCAGAGGTTATTCCACAACCAGAAAATGTTCTTTCTAGTGTAAACAACTGTTCAGTGGTGTAGTTCAGAAGGGAATACAGCTGTAGAGTAAAAGTCAATGTAAAGATTGTTGACAGATCTGTTTATATATCAGGTTGAGAGACACTGGTGATTTATTAAAATAATAAAAAAAAAACTACCCATGTAACACCCCCCACCCCCAATAATAGATGAGTTGTCCACCCAGCCAGGTGTGTGTGAAATGTCACATCTCATACAGACAAAGGCACGGTTGATGAGAATAAAGACCTTTATTAGTGTGTTTATGAAGAGGGCATATGTAGCGTGCCTGAAGAGCTTAGCCTTAAATTCAACCGATAATTCGCCATCATCCCTTTACTGGTTCAACAAGCACACTAAAATGCTTTGCCAGAATTTAAAATATTTACTATATACACACACATTTCTGTATATATGTCCAAAACCCATTCTGGTCTTTCCTAATGGTCCTCAAAGGCCAACAGAACGGCTCCAAGCTTTGAGGGGAGAGGGTTTCCAAGGATTACAAAGAGGTCACTACATTATCATCTCTAAATCTAAGCTGATCAGTTGCACTTATATAAAAAAAAAAATGCAAGTGCAACATGAATCAATAAATCAATGAAAAGGACGGACGGTCACATGTCCATTAACGCAAAAATGTTTCCATGGTAGCAATGGGGTTTCAAAGACCACCTCACTACCTCTTCCTGCCCAATGCATGCTGAGGGAACACGGTCAAGACTGTCACCTCTGACGTGTCACTTTTTTCCCCAGCACTGGAGAGGCAACAAAATGCTTCCAAAAAAATAATAAATTCTGAAGCAAAATACTTCATGGGTGCCGTGAACCAAAGATGCACTAGGGGGAAAATCTCAAACAAGATAAGCTCAGGCCAAAAGCATTGAAGGTCTAGTTGCAAAACTTTATTGCACCATTCTTTAAAATTCTTTAAAAATAAAGCAGACTTTTTTTTATTTTTTAAATATTGGTTTCAAGGGCAGGGGATCACTAAGGCAAAGCTTCTAATAGAACAGACTCAAACTGGACCTAGGAATGCTTGTTATCAGTTTAATACTTCAAGAAGCTCTGTTCCTTTAAAAATTGGTCATAGTTTAAAAAATACTACATTTGAATAAAAAGTGAGCTACAGAGATTTTAAATATTCATATATATATATTTATATATATATATAAAAATACATGAGAATAAAAAAGTAGGTAAAAGAAACCGAATGTCAGTGGTAGATTTCCTTCATACTTTAGTGTGGAGAGGCCTGGGCATGTTGTTACAACCACAGTATCATGTCCTGATAGGCTGGTCCTGGCCCAGAAAAGTCAGTCTCTGACCGAAGCAGGGATGAGACTGGATCGAGCCCGGTACATGGGCTTGTCGTTTACAGAACACGCCAGATAAGTGCCAAGCCACAGGGAAAAAGCAACAGGCTAGGATGGACCGGGCCCAACCCAAGCTGCAAATTCCCACCTGCTCGAAGGAACACAGGTGTCAACACGCCTCTGAAACGAACCGTTACGTTCTACTAGAGGAACGGAACTAAACATTGATGCCTGTCACACTGCATTTCACTCACAAGATTACAGAGAACTGATCGTTCATTCCATGTCCACTTCAGCCTGAATTCCTGAATAACCATAAGCTTTTTGTCAGATAAAAGTTAATGTTTGGTCTTGCCAACAAAAAACTGAAAATAAGTTAGAGAAAGCCAATTTTCTCCGCAGACAAATGTCCTGTAATACTGCAAGGAAGATCCTGGCTTTAGGCCACATCTAACAAACTTTTACACCAGCACACATTTATTTCGTACTATTCACAGGTCTAACATCTATGGTTTTGGGCGAACATAATTAAAACAAGGTGCATGTAGCTGATTGGTCAGTAAGTGCCACGATGTAGTCAGAACAGTGAAGGCAAGGTGGGGGCTGGGGGGAGGTCTTCTGGGACTGGTGCAGGTAGTATCCTGGGCAAGGGTGTGTGGGGGGGCATTACGACATACTGGAGCAGCGTGCGGAAGGTGAGCCCATCTGGGTCAGAACTTTGTCCAGCCACTGTAGTGGTCCATTAAGGTGCAGTTCAATCCAGCAGGGGGTGCTAGTCACCGTCTGTCGTCTTGGATAGAAAAAAAGAACTAAATATTAGAGCACTGTAATACAGAAGGAAAAGAGCTTCACACAGTGTATGAAACAGAACTGTAGTCCTTACCACCCACAACATGACAGATTAACATGCAGAATAAGTGACTCTCCAAATGATGACTTACCGTCAGGCGCCAGCTGACTGGATAAACCTGCACCTTGGGACACCTTTGACTTTATAGAACAAGCAGCCCAATAAACAACACTGTGGAATGTTACCTGTTCTCGGTTACTGTTCTTCATTCAAAGTGATACACTAGAGAAATACAGCCATTGGGTCTCAAGGCTCAAAGGCATAGCGTCTCCAGAAGGTCGTCTGTGGGTCAGAGCCGGGACCATCGCAGCCTGAGGCTCACCTGTACTCGGCCCCCCAGCCTTTGACGAAACTCATGCGGATGGTGCACATCCTGGTGAGCTGGTACACGGCCTCGAAGCCCTGGTTGACTGACTGGGCCAGTAGGGCGGCGAACTCCTGATTGTTGAAGATTTTCAGGTTACAGCCTGATGCAGGGAAAGTCGGCGAGGAAGCAGCAGTTTAAAAGATGTGTTCAAGTCTGGCAGGTTTATTGTCATACACACAGAACACAGAGAAATGAAACAAATGTTCCTCGAGGAACCTGGTGCAACACAAAGAACAGAAACAGAACAATTCAGGACTACACAAGTGCAGGCATGGCAAAACAATACTGGGTGCAAGGAGAGTGGAGAGTGTGGCGAGGAGAGGAGAGGAGAGGGAGGAAGAGGGAGAGAGTTTGGCACTGCAGAGGCTGCCACAGTCCTAACTCCAGACCATACTTTAAAATAATTAGTGATCAGTCAGAATTACATAGCATACAATTCTATTAAAAATTACATAGGTGTGCAACTTTAGTGTTTTTGTCCCAGTTTAGTCCAATTTATCCACTGGGCACAAAATTCACATCCACTCCTGAGTGGACAAGGGGCCACTGTTTACTTAAAAGTCAGCAGTAAGCAAAGGAGTTTTGTTTATGTTTTTTTCTTTCTCAAAAACACTGGAGGAAAATCATCTTACTGGTGAGAGTCATAGGTACAGTAATGTCAGCAAGTGTGTGAAGAACTTAGTTTAACACCAAAGATCAGCAATGCAACTCAGCTGGATTAATCAGCTTAGTTACATAAATAAAATATGAAAACGTTCACAAACCAATTTCATGATGCCACCCACAAGCTAACCGACACGAGAGCAACCACGGTCTTAGATGCACAACTGGCTCGCGAGCAGCCAAACTCAGTCCAGCCGGATGTGATTAGGGATTCAGTTAAACTCACAGGGTCTTTAATATCTAATTTTAGGACCAGGAAATCTACCCTCACTGCACAATTACCAGAATTTTTTTTTTTTTTTTTTTTATACAGATGGACACGCAATAAATCATACAGCCTGGTCTTTACCAGGTCTATCAAGCTATGGAGAGCAAAACAGGACAAGCAAACAGAAGAATTCCAAAGTAGCTGTACTCATACTTATGGAAACAGTAAAAAAATGATTTATCATTTATTATCATCGTTATCATTTAACCTCCCCCCCCAGCCTCCCCAGCCCCAATGCTGCTCACCAGGGGGGATTTTGCAGACGGTTGCCGGGTGCCAGCCGTACCGCTGGTTACAGTTGGGACTCTGAACGAATATGGCGCTGTCACTGAGACACTCCGCGAACACCTCCCCGCCGATGTAGTAAAGTCTCACCCCCCGCCCTGAAGGAACATCAGAGAGGCACTTTTCACCTCACCTTCACTCCGTTATGAGATCCAGTCCAAGAAGCACGAGTCAGACATGCTGGAATATTACTCTCAGAAGGTGATGATCTGCACTGAACATGCATACAGTACAGGGCCCAGTTTTTGGTCTCTCCATTGACCTTAATTCAGCTATTCAGAGAAAATCAAAACTACAGCTTCAAGGCCAAAGCATAGCATGGTTTAGAAAAATCATACCAAATCACTGAAGGTTACTTACAAAATGTTCTTTGAAGGCTTTTTGAGGATGCTATGCTGAGCTATGCCCTACAGAGGGGCTGGGGGAGGCTTGCTGTACCTATGTGTCTGCGTGTCATCTCCACCGTGGCATTACGGTTCACGTTGGACAGCAGGCCCAGGCAGAAGCGCTCCGAGTTGGAGGGGTCCGTGAAGCCGTCCACCGTCAGCGACGGCTGCGAGGCGTGGAAGGTCTCGCCCACGCGCTGGTTCAGCTCGTAGTAGGCGATAGAGCACCAGAAGGCAGGCTCCGAGTACGTCACCGGCTGGAGGTCTGCCCAGCGCGGGAAAGACACACAGGATTCATTAGCTGCTTTCAGTCATTTTCTGCTGGTGAATTTGAGGGAAAATTTGAATAATTTTATTGGTTTTATTTCATATAAACAGCATGTTACCACTAGAACGGGCTATGAATAACAGTTTACACATTATAGCATTTTGCCCCAGAAAACACCCAGCCTCTCGACAATGTCTTAGGTGCAAATGGGACCTTTTATCACACAGGGGACATGAGGGGAGGCTCCTACCCAAGTTGTGGTTGATTGGTGAGAGTGTATTTGGCGACATTTCAGCAGGAGACCCTGAACACAACATAAGATAAGCTATTACCATCCAAGAAACACATCATCTAGTCTGTCAGAGTTGCAGCTAAACAAAGCTAAAGGTACAGGCCAAGATCTGCTGTCAAAACAGTTAATTCAATATTATATAACTGGATACTGCACTGTTTAGAGGGTCTTTAAATCACTCAGAAGCACATTAATCACATTTGCGAAGACAACCACTGTACTTCTCCTTTTGTCAAGTGTCAGCATGTTATCTGAGGCTATACAGCCAGTCCTGTTGGTCCCTGGTACCAAAGAACCGGATTGGCCAAGGAGTTCTACCTGAGTCCATGCTGTGGTTCATCTGTTGGTCACTGGTTTCCCCATCCTCGCTGATATACCCAGGGGGAGGCGTCTCTGTCAGAGAACACAAGCAAAAAATGACCATAAATACCATGACCAGCTCTGCAGACCGATCACAGTCTAATCAATTGTGTTTACAACTAATTCAGTGTTTACAACTGACGCTCTTATCAAGACAGACATGCTACTTGGGTTGAATCCCTTTCTGTAAGAACTGCAGTGTAGCTGTCAGACCTGGTATGTAATTGTTCGGGGGCTCAATCCCAGCTGGAAAGCTTGTGTTCTCAGGTATGGAGTGAGTATAGTCATCGAGAGGAGGCAACCCCACCAGGATCTCCGAATGCCTTGGCACCAGGACGGGCGGCAAAACTGCGGAGAAGCAATCAGTGTAGAGCTTCTCAGAACTCTGAGAAGTTTCTCAGACCAGCCTCCCCAAACACTGACCTCTACGCCAACATCTCCTGGTTGGCACCTCCACCAATGCTCCCACCCTGTGCCCCTAGCTTAACCTGGGCTTCCACATACCCGGCGTCTCCACCCGCTGGTAGTGGTAGGGATTGACGCACACCTCGTCCTTCTTAAGGTTGAAGGCGTACTGACAGGCCTCGACGGCACGCAGCTCGTGGTGGCTGTGAAGGTCAGGCCAGCGCCACAGACGACAGTAGATGACGTGGGGGAGGCCCTTACGGTGGGACACCTGCAGCCGCCCATCTAGGGACCTGGTCCCACAAGGGAGGGAGGGGACAAGGCAGAGAGAAAAAGGAGAGAGCGCGGGCAGAAAGAGGATGGGAGTAGGGGTGAAGCAAAGGGACGCAGGAAGGAGGGGTGATGAATAAGGTGGAGGGGCGCACAGGAAAGAGAACAGGGAAGGGGAGTGTCAAGGCATCAAGGAGGCATGGGTGTAGAGGAGGAGAGGGAGAGGGGAGAATGACAGGAGATTGAGGCAGGCACAAATGGGGAGGAGAGAGAGGATACAGAGATTACATACAACAGAGAAGAATCTGGGACTTAAAGCAACCCTTCATGTACATCCAACTAAACTGGCTGATCATCGGATCAGATGAAAACAGAACAGTGTGATGTTATCACTCAGACACACATTTTTACATTAACTTCTGTCACCGGCTCTCCGGTTTACATGTCAGGCCTCCAGATTTTCCATATCCGTTTATAAGGAGCACTGATGACTAATGTACAGGAGGTAAATCTGCAGTGTGCCAACGATACAGAGAAACACAACGCTAAGATTTTGCTTCAGCAGCAGAACGAAATTCAGGTAGGGAATCCGATAGCAAGCCACAGCTGTGCTACTGATCCTGCACAGTAACACCGAAACCCACCCTAAAATATCAAATTATACAATTTAACATCAATAGATTGTGTGTGTGTGTGTGTGTGTGTACACATTAAGAAAGTTCAAAATCACGCCAGTAAAGTAGATTTTGAAATCCGCAACATAATTCTACCATTAATTTCCAGGTATTAGAACACACTGCGATATCTGAACATGAGCTATCGGGCCGTAACGTCAGTGAAGGAGAGGCACAGAGGAACCTGCACTGGGCTTCACAGACACTTCGCCGTCTATAAGACAATGGGGCGACAGATGGTGCAATGAGCAGAAGCGGGTTAGACCACTGGCTTCACTGCAGACGAGCCGGCAGAACAAAGGACAGCCCGTGGGGGAGTGGAACCCCAGGCCTCGCCGCCTTTATATTTCTGCTGTGATTGGGCTGTTTACCTCGAGGAGTCGCACAGCACGACGGGCCTGGCTGAGCATGTGCCAGCTGTGGGGGGGGGCGGGGGTACTATAAGAAATGTGACGCGTGGGCAACTCTCTGAAACATACCACCTTAATCTGACTGTTTTAAAGCAATGTCAGAATAATCGCTTCATCATTCACACGCGTCTAAAAACCACATCAAATATCAGGCTGCCAAATAAAGCTGTGCATCTGTGCATCTAACATGCACGAATATGGTTACTGTCCCCAACAGCCGTTTTGTGTGACGCAGTATTGTGCTGTGAATGACTACTGAATGAGAAAAGTCAATGATGAGTTTATTCCAGTCTGAACAATGAGCACAAAATACTGAAAATTTACCAGTACCTTTGTCACGATCAGTAAAATGGTTACAATTTTTCAAATTATAACAAAGGCTGTAGGTCAGAAAATGCTGGTTAATTAAGGATTATCATTGCTGTCAATTAGCCTGGGAAAATACAAGCAAACTCCCTGAAAATGACCAAATATTTCAATTAAGAATACCCTAATCCGTAAAATTCCAGTGAGATGTCCTGTCAGCAAGGATTTACTCGATTACGCTACAGTCACATACAAAACGTAGCAGATTTCAGAAAGCGTAACTCTTAACTGCTCCCAGTTAAACTGATTGAATTGAATCATTTCGCAGTTAACACAAAATTTGATCATTCAAATGCATTTTCACACAACACAGGAACCAAGATGCACACACAAGCACGGGTTCAAACTTAAGACAGCTCCCCGAATTTTAGTCATGCTTGACCTCACCTTAAGCTACAGCACAGTAATGCAGAGCTTAACCATTTTAGGGCGTTCCCTTAGAGATACTGAGAATACCGATTTACCGTAAATACATACATATATCTGCCAACTTAAAATAAAAACAAAAGGTTTGGAAAGCGTTCAATTCTTCTGATTTTAGCCCTTCCCCAGCATGGCAATAAGCAGCACTGGACATGAGGATAGTCACCTGGTTTGGTCTGGGTAGCTGTGAAGGCCTGAGGCTTCCCACTGCTCTATGGTATTGGATGTACTCAGTCCCCACATTTCAGACCAATTGCTGTGCACAGGACACCAAAACAACAACAGAAACACACACACACAAAGAAAAATAAAAAACGATAAAACATGGGGCATGAGTCATTCAAAAATACAAAGATGACACAAGCATGGAAGAAACTAACACAAACAGGGACCCTCTTACTGGAGGTAGCTCTGGTAAGGAGATGTGAGTTGTCACAAAGCTCTGCAACTTGGCTTCCTCAAATAACAGAGTCCCTTTCAATGGATGATAGGGAAAAAAAAGAAAAAAAAAAAAGATGTATAGTGCGAGGGAACATCTCTAGAGGTTCCACTGAAATGATCAGATGTAAACCAGAACTTAATCCATTTCAGTGGCTCCACCCTGTGGGCACAACACTGGAGTAATCTGCAAGACTCCTGAAGAAGTAGTGAACACAGAGCTTTTCAGGAGAACAGCGTTTCCTACTAAAAGGCATGCAACTAACAAACGAATGAGCACATCTGAACAGATTGATCAATTCTGGCACACAAACAAAACATGTAATGGTAGATGGTAAGAGGGAAGGTATTCAATCCAACCGCTATTATCAAATGTCAGAAATTTGATACCCAAAATTTTTTATATTAAATATACAGTGGTTGGATTGAACATATGCTCTGGATGTGGTATGCCAAGAATGAGGTCCTGCCTTCTGATAGAATCAAGCTTATTGGCATGACCTCTGAAATGGGACTTAACCTGCATGTACCTAACTCAAAGGTCAACGACAGAGCTACGATCATCCTAAGCTGACGGTACCCTTTTCACAAGCGGCAGCCATCCGTGCCCCCTATTACTCAGACCAAGTCTGACGTGTCCGCAACATTGTTCTAAAAAAATAATCTGATTTTGTTAGCTATGCTATTACAGCAGACAAACATTTTTAACGTTTGACTACGTGGTTTTTGTGCAGCTCACATGAAACATTTCAAGCTTGGCATCCTCTACCTGCCTTTTTTTGCATGGGAAGCCTGGGTACAACTGGCAACTGGAACTTAAGTCAAATCATATTAGAACGCTACATCTGTTAACCACGCCACCACTGCAAATAGACCAGCCCTACTGCCACAGACAATGTCTTTCCAGGTTCATATCAAGCTACGGTCTGATTCAAGGGTCATTTATGAGCCATTATAAGGACTGTTCAGCACAGGAGTGAGAACCTACAACCAATATTCCATCTGTGAATTAACACATTAACATCATCACTAACAGACTGAATTATAAAGATTTACTTGACGGATCTTCTTCGCATCCGTGTTCGAAATGCACCCCTCCCAAGTTGGGATAGCAGTGATTCACTGGTAATCACATTTCATTCCTACACCCTTCAGTACAAGGTTCACAGCCCACAGTGTAGTAAATAATGCAGGGGCATTTCAGGCCACAATACAAACACTTAGAAAGGACCTTCGGAACTAACACACAAACGCAAGTGTTCTGTTCTTTGTTGTGTTTGTGATGGGGAAAGGAAATCGCCATCAATTCAATGGAAAACACTCTATATGTGTGTATATACACACAATGAACAGGATTAATTACTGCAACTCATGGGTGATTTCAAGTTAGTAGTTGTTTAAATCTCCAAGTACCTCACCAGAGTAATAGGGAGACCAATAGCATCATGTCTTGTTCCCTAACCCTACCATGCTTTGTTACAGGCAAAAACACTAGCTTCAACAGAGTGACCATGGCACACTCCACAGACTAACGGATCCAGGCCCAGATGCAATCACGGCCCAAAACCCCAAGAATCCCAGATTCGGATGTGGCGGCAGCCTCACAGATACGCTTCCAGGGCCAAGCAGATGCAGCTGAAGTGCCACACATTAGCGAAGCCAGGCTCAGATGCAATTGCAACGGCACACAAATGCAAGCTCAGGCTTGAGTTCAGCCGTGCAGTCAGGCGGAGCAGGGTTCCGACAGAGCGGCCTACCTGGGGATGGTCACACACTTGGTGTTGCTGTTCTGGGTGGTGATGGCCTTCTCCAGCTCGTCCAGCTGGCCCGTCTTCTTCAGCTTCTTCACCAGGCTCTTCACAGCCTTCTCGCACCACTTCTCCTCCTGGCCATGCTGCTCGCCGCTGCTACCGCCGCCACCCGCCCCTACCCCAGAAGTGCCGGGCGCCTTCTTCCAGCCTAACAGGCGCTTCACCACTGGGGGCGTGAAAGGCAGGATGGAGGACATGCTGGCTCCCAATGAGGCTGCTCAGTCACCAAGGACAGGAGATCCTCTTCAACTGGAGGGCACTTTGAGAATGACGGTGCCAACAATGAGGCAGGCAAGCCTGGTGAGTTGAGGGATACCTACAGAGACACGAGAGACCCCGTCGTTCAAAATCAAAATGTTTTACTGTGAACTTCAGATACAGGATCCATGAAGTCGTTCTCTCTAGTCATAGTGCCCACGAGAAGCAATACTTACAATATAAATATTGAGACAAACAAACAAAACATTTTAATACATGCACCGTAAAACATAGACAAAAGAAATATTGTTAACCACCAGACTGGTGGGAAAAGTTCTTCTGGGGTGGGGGAACTGCCAAGCACAACTGTAAGAGTCACAAGAGTAGACAGGAGAATTGCTTCAGTCAATCTCTGCCAAATATTCCACTTGAAACTATCACTAGATACATCCAAAGATACCAGAGGAGTATCAATCCTTACAAACCCTCCATAATTTCCCCCTCAATCAGGCTAAGCAAAAACGAGGCTGAAGCAGAATTGCGTGTTTAGTTCGATTCAAAAACCCCATATCGAGCTGACAACAAGAGGTGACGTTCTAGAAAGGAAAACTGCTAACATGTTCATCCAAACATTTGTCAATAAAACCTTCTATTGTCAATGGGGGTCTATCTAATGAAGGAAAACAACTTCAAAACTGCTAAAAGATGGTCTCAGGCCCAGATGGTTCCTGGTTGAGAAACACCTGGGGGGTCAGCAATAAAGTCCAGGTGATCCAGCTGTTTGAAGTAGGTGACAGGATCATGAACAGGTGGCTGTCAGAACACTGAATCATGCAAACACATGGGTCTGTGTTCTAGACAGTGTCACAGTCTGGATGCGTCTGGGTCCAACTGATGATCTGTTATCTGAATGCCAGATGGCCTGAGAGCAGAAGGCAGAAGGGAAAGCAGAAAAAAAGAACTAACAGTTGATAAATACTTATACACAAGTAGATAACTGACTGCAGGATCCGTCCTCCGCTCAGCACCATTTGCTACAGAAAAGGCTAACGACGATGATTTTAAAATTTACAAAATCGAACAGAGACAATGATTGAATTACAGGCATGGGCATGCGGATTGTCCATAACAGTAGCTCCCTTTTGTACACTTAAAGGCTAAACTAATCGGTGAAGACCACCAGAACACATCAATGCAAATCTCAATACTACTAAACATTTTCCATGCCACAGTTTATTATTTTACTGTAAATCTGACAAGAAGGCAGGTCTAATTTTGTTTTAACATATAAACTTGAATTTTCTCCCTAGAATGAACTTCTATAGTTAAATTCTAGACTAGCTGAAAACAGGTTTAGGAATCATTTATGCAGCCGGGTAGAATTACAGCAGAGAGACATTTTACTGACCTTGACTACATTCTGCAGAAATCAGACACCTTTAGCTATATTTCTAAAGTAAGAGTTAAGCATACAGTTCTCAGTTATAACACCAAGGTTTTTATTATAATTTTTTTAATTGACAAGTTATCAACCAAAAGGAAATTCTGTGTCTTGCAACCCCACTGTCTTATGTGGGATCCAAGCTGAGCGTTTAAGCATTTCCATTTGGCCTGACAGATGGTTATAAAACAAAACTCAATACAACAGTTAGCACCATCCGAGAACATCTCCCACAGGCAGAACTTAGTCTCTAACTCAGCTACTGACTTCTGAGTATGTTTACTATTCATCATTTACTCAATGAGAGTAATAATAGTCTGACAGATAAGACTTTGGAAACATTCCAAAGGAAAACAAAGATTGATAAAATTCTCTAGTCTATGCAAAGGAGAGCATTGTGACCCACAGCATGGAAGGCATGATCAAGTCCATGAACAGAACAGGACGCAAAATAATTTAGATAAGAAATCATTTCAATGGTTCCGCAACTAGATTCAAAAACTGAAAAGGGACTTCATTTGGTCCTGAAATTAAGGATCAGACTCAGGAAAAAAAACCCAACATGCAACACAGGTTTTCACTTGATCTGCTGTTAGATCTGAAGATACAGGTTCCAGATTAAAAAAGGGGGAATTGTTAGGACCATGAAACATGCAGCCAGTTTATTTCATGCAACAAAATTAAATAAAAAAAAAAATAAAAAATCAAGAAGTAGAATATAGTAAATATTTGTATTGAGAACTTTGTCATGGAATACATTTATAAAAGCACAACTTTTAAATAACACGTTCACCGACTATATTTCCTAATATTCCTTTATGAGTGGCAGGACTCCAAGCTCAGCAAATTGGAGAACTGGGTGGTTCATATTACGATCAACTAGCTATGAGAAGCATAACATAGCCTTAATATACATGTTTTCAATCCAGCTGCCTTTCCAGTAAAATGAAACACATTTGCATTCTGGCTTTAAAGCCAGACCATTGTCAAATAGCAGGGGTATTAATTTAAATGCTACAATGCTACTATAAGTTCTTCGAATAGACTTATTAGTAAGACTCTTGTCTTCAGCTGGTACTGGATTTGACAACAGGGGCTCATAAATCACATGTGAAAACATGCGCTGGTCAAAGGAGGTAAATGTTCACCTTTCCTACACCCAGCCCACCACATATGGTCTGTTGGACTTATATCTACATGGTAGTGACCCAATACAGCTAAGTACTGTGGAAAAGTAGACTGGTAATCCATTCAATAAACAACATTTAGAGTGTAACATTGACAACTGGGTGAAACGGTCAGATTTTGTAGCTCGCAGATTCAAAACTTTGAATCTTGATTTGCAGAAGCAAATCTTAGATTCGCTTCCCTTTTACATACAGATTTTAAAAACCAGAATTGCAAATTACAGTAACTCACTGTTACCAATAAGACAGGGGTTTTGACTGAAGGTGTTACTTGCTGGAGAGGACCCAGTCATATAAGATAATCCAGCAACCCGCAAACCCAAAATTAAAGCTCATAGCTGGTAATTAGTTCATTCACAAGAGCTTTAAACTGCAAAGTGATATTATTTAATGATATTTTCCACTGTGGATTTGCAGTGATGAGCTGAGATTCAAGTCATTATAGCAAGAATCATAATAAATTAGTTCACATGTACTTGTTTTACATTTTAGGAAAAAACCAGATTAGTCGGGATGGAAGCCATTTAATGATTCAATGAACCTGGCAGACATCTATGGAAGCCTAATCCTTACTGCCTGGCCTTGTCTCTGAGTCATGGATTAGAATTATTTAGACTACTGGACTCATTTTTAGATAAGAGAAGCATCGTATCACAAAGGGTGGACACAGTCTCTTCCTAAAAAGCCTAGATTTCTTAACAAAGCCTTAGCTGCAAATAAAACTCAGGTAATTCTATGTGCACAACGCAGACAAGCAGCAACTCGGACTTTACTCTGCTGTAAATTTTGGAATCTCTTTGAATGAGAAATGGACCAGAGCACATTACAAACCGCGATGTCTTCGGGGCCCAAGTTATATTTGTCAATCTTTGATAGCCAGGAGATCACATATCACTGGGGCAGACGTGGATAACAATCTTATAAAGCTTGTTGTGTTTGCTGAGAAGCAAATTCATCTATATTTTGGTGACTTTGATGCCTAATATGGATCTGAATACAGTCACCCACATTTCCAAGTATAGGGTCCCCAATTATTGGAGCCATTGAAGGTTTCTAAAAAGAGTGTTTTTGGGTGGGGGGGGGCAATTTGTTTGGATGTGAAAGCAACATCCAGATGAATGATGAACAGTTTGTCTCACTGGGCTGGCATCACCTGGGCAGAATTCTCCTGCATCTGAAGTGGAGCAGATACAAGAGGTCATAGGGTTCCAAATAAAGCCTCAACCAATGATTCACATGGAGCTACTTTGTCATTTTATCAATCAGCTGCACCTACAAGAATTACAGACAAAGGTTAGATATTCAGGCCAAAAGACAACATTGCTAGGTAGCACACGGAAAAGGAGTTAGAATTGCTAAGATGATCTACAGTTTTTGGTGTTTTGTATAGAATTATAGTACGATATAGAGAATACTCAGTATATTTCACCAGATTTGCTTGGGCAGAAATAAAATCAAAGTATCACGCTGCTTCAATATGAAATATACTTTACATAAAGATATACAATGTCATATATGTGCCCTGAAACAGTGAGCAGGGGGTTACTGCAGGCAGGGCGAGCATTGTTGGAAAAAAGAGGACACTTTCTGAAAATTTACCTTCTGGAAAAATTTAGAGAATCATCTTACTGTCTTGAATCCCAACTTGACACCTTTCTAAATACATTAATGCCCCCTCAACACTACACAGAAGAGAAAACAAACACGTATATTAACTGCAAAGCTTAATTGTCCCATTTTGTCAGGTGCCCCATTTTCACAATACTCACCCTATGGTCAGTCAGAACAGACAGTTAACCTGAAGCGAGCATGTTTGAATTTCCTAGGGCGGTAAATAAAAAATGGAACAAAGATTTAAAAAAAAAAAATCAAGCTCCTTTGGATATAAACCGAGCTAAAATTCTTATTACACTGAGCCAGTGATCGCTGTCTGGTGTACTGGTGTCCTCAGTTTTAACTAGAGGCGGCACAGTGGTTAAGGACACTGCGTGATTAAGCAAAAGCTACTATTTCAAATACTTTTTTTAATCGATTTTATGTACCAATTAGTAAGTCCAGCTCAGTATGAACACAATAACGGCAAACCTGGTTACCAGTTCCCACATAAAGACCCATTTCATAACTGCATAAACACGTAATGGCAGAAATCCAGAAAGAATTAAAATACAACGTTATCATACATTTTCCAGTTGCGTTTTGGGGGCGACATTAAGTAACAATCAAGAGCAGGCATTGTTCAAGCATATGACGGGCATGCAAGCGAGGGAACGAGGCCTGGCAGAGGACAGCACATATCTCAGAGGGAAAAAGAACAATTATCCAAAAATTAGCCTTATCCACATCTAATATTTTTTACCTGTTAAATTACACGCTTTGCCGCCGCTTTGCTCAGTACTACTGCAACTTGTTTGAATGCTTCACACAGGGCAACGAAAACTTATATCTAGAATTAAAAATTCCCAACAATAAAACGTATTCAGCTGTCAATGATGTAAGAGCCCACGGAAACGCGGTCTAAGTCGGCCTGGCCATAGATACGCATAACCAGACTTGAATGGATTCTATACGGTCGCCAGAAATCGGCATGGACCCGACAGCCCTGAATAAATTGGATTTGACTCCCGTATTGAGGGAAGTACCGCTGCCCTGTAGTATTTGTGTTGATCAGCTAACCAGTCATCGAAGTTCATTTCCTGCCCATTTCTTCGATCTCCCCACCACGGTCGGCGGCAATTACCATTATATAACCTTCCCCATCCGTGAAATCTCATTACCGCCTTGAAGGCGCAACTGATGGACATGCCTACTTTGTTAAAGTATATTGAAAAAGCGATAACAAAGACACGGCGCGTGCCATTCAAAGTGATGTTAAAAACAAAGGCTGCAGCGCATGTCAGCCACAGATCTACAGTGAATGTCACGATGTAAGCAGGACTCTGCCTGTACCACCGCGGGCACCGAGGACCAGGGCCTCTCCGCTTTACGTCCATTCGGTCAAACATCTCCTGCGATGACAGCTTTTAAAGCCACCGACTCATCCAAAACGGGGGAAAGACGCAAGGCCGACGGACTAGCCCCCGGCACCGGCCCCGAACGCACTGCAGGTCGGTTCATTTCTCTTTAACTGGCGGACTTTCGCGCGATGGAGCCGAGCACTAAAAAGCAGCAAAAGGGTGGACGGAGCAGTGCAGAGACGGTACCGGTAAAGCAGACGGGCTGGGCAGCGCTGGATGCGTGAGAGTCCCCCGGAATGACTGCAGCGCTGGATGGGTGAGAGTCCCCGGAGTGCGGCCGCTCTGCTGTTTTGTTTACCATCAATGTAAAAACGCCTCAAACCCGCCCTCTCCCCCGAAACAAAACGGCCCCTCACTCTGCGCCACACTACGGCTAAAAACTGCAGCGCAGAGCTTCAAAAGGGGAGCATCCCTCCCAGTTTCTTTTAGTGACTGAAAATATTATTATTAAAAAAATAATAATCAATTTTTTTTAGTTATTCCTTTCCCTGAGTCGCCTAACTGGACCCCAACCTAACGGCCTAGTTGCACACAGCCAATCCGCTCTTAAGACCAACCCCTTCCTGCCAGAGCCTGGCATCCTTGCAGCTGATTGGACGGCTTACTGCTGAAGACGTTCTACTTTCGAATTGGTCAAAATAAGAGTCGATCGAATAACCACCCCCCCCCCCAACACATATTCTTTATATACTGTATATATGAAATTGTGAAGAGTGGAACAACATAAGATTGTAAGGACAAGAGGGTATAGAAATTGGATGTATGTACGGATGGATGGAAAAACACGTTTTGGTGATTCAGCTGTCTGTTCAATAAAATTAGTTTTCGATTTCTGGTGATAATATGATTTTCCCTTTAGGTACCAAATCTATGGGTTAATATAATTGAATTGAATTGAAAATGAATTCACGGTGTGTAAAAGAACAGTCAGGATAACGGCGTCAAGGCTTCCAGTAAAGTAATTTTCCCTAGACGATATTTATTTTTTACAATCTATGATAGTCTATTCATAATGAGACCATAATCGTTATGCAGCAAGAAATCATGACTTCAACCATCCATTAATTTTTTATGTTTCTGAAAGCAGAAAGAATGAGGGCCACAATACCATTTATACCTTTATTTTTCAATGCAGCTCATACAACAACAGGTTATGGTATTGATGCATTAGTCCTAGTAGCAGTGTTGCACTTTGCAGATTTGAGTAGCCTAGTTGTCCTGATAGTTTCTTGCTTTTTAAAAAGATGTTGTATTACTCTTGCTCCAATACTGCATACACCTCTACCTGGCCTTTCATTGAAAGCTCACTGACAACTAGTCAACTGCAATCATGTGCACTTAAAGGGAGACGAATGACTTCAGATGTGAATGTGAAACGAGGATGGAAACCGTATGCTGAAGTATTTAGCTGTCGACCAACATGTAATGTACATGAAACCGTAGGTACACAAATGTTTACTTACTGTTCAAATCCTAGCTTCTGTCTAACTTTGCGGATGTCTCTATTATACCCTTAATATTACCACATAGGCAATTCTTCAGGGTACAGAGGTTTACAAAGGGAACTGAAAATCTTTTCATAGCAAGGCCAAAACTAATCTCCATGTTACCTGCATAATAATCAACTGAGCTTGCAGCCCTCTTAAAATGACCAGACCCGCATGCCAGATGGTGAGAAAGATGATTGGCTGAGAGCAGAATGCAGACACATTGCTCAGGGGTATCGATCCCCTTTGTCAAATAGCAGGGGTATTAATTTAAATGCTACAATGCTACTATAAGTTTCCCGCACTTCGTCTGGTTCCTCACCCAGGACCTGTTTGCCTTGGGTGACCCTACCAGGGGCATAAAGCCCAGAGCAATTTAGCTCCTGGGATCACTGGAACACACAAACTCATACACCACAATAAGGTGTCAGCTCCAGGAGAGGACAATCATAGATTCACATTTTCCCTCGCCCTGACGCTGGTCATCAGAGCTCCCCATCTCGGCTGCAGAAGCTAGCTCTAGGGACATGGAATGCCACCTCTCTGGTGGGGAAGGAGCCTGAGCTGGTGCATGAGGTTCCGACTAGATGTAGTCGGGCTCACCTCGACACACGGCTTGGGCTCTGGAACCAGTCTCCTTGAGGGGGGGTTGGACCCTCTTCCACTCTGGAGTTGCTCACGGGGAGAGGCGCCAAGCAGGGGTGGGCATACTTATTGCCCCCTGGCTGGGCGCCTGTACATTGGGGTTTACGGCGGTGGACGAGAGGGTAGCCTCCCTTCACCTTTGGGTGGGGAGATGAGTCCTGACTCTGGCGTGGAGGTCGCTGAGGTGGGTAAAAGCTCCTCGGTGGCCGGGATGAGATCCGCCCAGAGTTCCTCAAGGCTCTGGATGTTGTGGGAGTTGTCTTGGTTGACACCCATCTGCAGCACTGCGTGGACATCAGGGTTTTCCTGCTTAGACTGCTGCCCCCGTGACCCGACCCGGAAAAGCAGTAGATGATGGATGAATGTATGGATGGAATAAACAGTGCCATAATGGGACATTAAATGTTTTTAATACAGCATTAGGATGCCACGTCAATCCATAAGTCTACACATGCATTTACCAACTGTTTATTCTGCTCATAGTCACGTCGGGAACCCCCATACATTCCATATTTTTGCTCCCTACAGAAGCTGGTAGGAAGCAAAAACATGGACTGTCTGAGGGTCCCTGAAGACCAGACTGAGAGACACAGGTCTAGAGCCTATCCCAGGCACCCCTAGACTGGAGTACACCCTGGATGTAATGTCAGTCTGTTGCAGGACATGCACACACACACTCGCAGATCATATACTACAGGAAGTGGAGAGTTGCCGGTTAGACGTGGCATCCATGTCTCCGAGGTGCAGGAAGAAAAGGAATGTGCATGGGTGACTGCCATAGCCTGAAGACGTGTAGTTTGGTGGATCGGCATGGTATTAGTACCATATACTTGTCCTGAATAACCCCATATTAGATACATGTATGAAAGAATTCTAGCCGTTTGTTTTGTTTTCTTTTTGATGTATACAGTATTATGACAATCGTGACGTAAGGCGACTTGGGAAAGCTTACGTCTATGTCTGCGGTTACTGATACCGTACAGGAATATTTTTACGTTTAGGAAAAGAAGTAAGAAAATATTTGCTTTGGCTTTGTTAACGTGTATATGAGACCTGGCTGGCCAGCAGCGCCAATAACACGCTGTTTAAAATACCAGCGAAGGCATTCGCCACAGCGCAAATAAAACTACACAATATCATTTATTTACCAGCGCTACACGACAGGTAGCTATGGGTACTTACAAATCTATTCAGAGCGTTTGCTCAAACCATAACACGCTAAATGGATGCCGTTTCTTTGCCTACCTTCTTAGATGTTAAAGGAAAAGGTCACAATTTGAACCCTAACCCCCCTAAACACCCGGTAACTAATTAAGAAGTAATCGCGTGTGGTCCTAACTATAAAGCTCAGAGGGGTATAAACCATTCTGTTTGCTAATTTATCCCGGGCCATGGATCTTCTGGTGTTTTTAAATCTGTTAATTCTATGGGGTTGTGGGAATTTCGCAGGTAAGATGTGTTTAAAATTGGTAATACGGGAGATGTTGCTGTAGGCCCTGTGGATTTTGAATATGAATTAAATGGAGACCCATAGCCTACAAATTCTACGCACGTGGACATTAAAGCTATAGTGTATTTAACTGACCTAATCATAAAATATCTTTTCCAGTTTTAACGGAAACGTTTAGTCTTCAACACGTGATTTTTTTTTTTTTTTCTCTACGAATTGTTGCAAAGATACTCTTTATTTGGGTTGACTCTTTAACAACTTTGTTTTGTCCTGCTGGTGATTTAATCTTATGTGCGTAATACGACCTTCCCCGTAGCCTTGAGCGCCGCGGACGGCTCGCTCCCAGCCCCGGCGAAGTGCTCCTTCGGCTCGTTCCAGTGCAAGGACGGCAGCGGCTGCGCGCTCAACAACTACCTTTGCGATGGGGAGAAGGACTGCGCGGACGGCTCCGACGAGGAGGACTGCCCTGTGCAGTGCAACTCAGGTGTGTGATCGCTGGTTGCATGTATTCACATGTAAGATACTTAATTAAAAAAGTAAATGAATAATTGTCTATCAAGGAAGGTCCACACGCACTGCAGGTGTAAATTCAAGATACTGAATGGTTGTGTGTACAGCTTCTACACTCCCATATAACAAAAGCAGTCATTGCTTGTTGCACAAATCACAGGTATATGGATAAAAGGAATAGGAAGTCGATTTTCCTAAATAAGTTTACTTTAGTCAATCACTCCAAGACTTGTACCAAATGGATAAGTACACGTGTCTGCACATTGGCAGCATCACATACAATTAATTTGCAGATTACTTCTGTAAATTGCTTAGTATCTAAATGTACCACGGCTGATTTTTGGTGGAACGTGCGGCACTAATTTGAGATTCGCACCCTTCCAGAACAGTTCCAGTGCGCCCACGGCAGGAAGTGCATTAAGTTGAGCGAGGTGTGCGACGGGACAGCCCAGTGCCAGGACCGCTCCGATGAGAACAACTGCAGGAAGCCCACAGAAGAATGCGCCGTCCGCTGCGACGACACCCGCTGCTTCCCCTCGTCTTTCCGCTGCGATGGAGAGAGGGACTGCTTGGACGGGGCAGATGAGCTGGACTGTGGTAGGCGGGGGTGTGCCTGGTTCCTGTCCGGGTTTTTTTAAGGTTGCATTCACTTGTGATATTGGAACAGACGGACATTTTATCTGCGTTATCTGGTCAGCTGCGCAGTGTTGGAGGAAAAGCACGTGCGTAATGTTATGGCACAGCTAGCCTAGTCTACATTTAAACTAGAAAACGCCACGGTGACTTGAGGAGTAGTCGGTTGTTGTAACAGGTGAACTGTTTTCAATGCGATATTAACGGACCCGTTCTGATTAGATGGAGGGTGCGAGAGCGGCGAATTCCAGTGCGCCAGTGGTCAGTGCGTCCCCGGGAGCGCGCACTGCGACGGGCACGCCGACTGCCATGACCGTTCGGATGAAAAGGGCTGCCAATCATCGGGTTGTCCCAGCCAGAAACGCTGCTCCGATACCGGCCGGTGTCTGTTGCCTGTCTGGGTATGTGACGGTGAGGAGGACTGTCAGGACGGGTCGGATGAGAAGGTGAGGTGTCTGCTATTCCCGTGTTGTCGTGTGCTGGTACTGTACCCCCACTTTTTTGCAACTTGCTCCAAGTTAAAATGAATATTTATTATGGTTTACCCAGTCTGGAAGAAATTATTGTACACGACACAGAATTAAATGCTGAGAGGTCACCATTTGCAAAAAATGTCCAAAATATTTGCACGTTTATGCATGAACTTGTATTTGTTTCACCGTGCTGATATGGTGGTGACTGTTCCAGACCTTTGTAAGATGCCATCCTTGCAGGACTGTCCAGCGGCTCAAGTGACATGTGGGGAGTTCCAGTGGACCTGTGCTTCAAAAACCCAGTGCACCCCCATCTCCTGGTATTGCGACAGGGAGGTGGACTGCAGTGACCACAGTGATGAGGCTGGATGTGAGGCGTTTTCCCTGTCAGCCCAGTAGACACTGATCTCGTTTCACTTTGCGGGGAGAACTTTCAAGTTCAGAATTTCCGAAATTTCATGAATTTAACGCTTCAGCTGGGCTTATTTGGTCTTTCATAGTTATGATTACTGTATTAAATAACCTTGCATGGCCCTTAGTAAGTCAGACAGTCTGTACAACCAATGTGACTTACAACAGCTCTCACATATGACCAAAGTTTAAGTCAATGTTCTTAAATTTTGGTCAGCCATACACCCCACAGAGCTGCACGCCGCGTAATATCTACCATGGGAACGTACTGTACTGTACTGAATGGTAGAACAGTCGTACCAGCCTCACGCACATCCCCCAGCTTTGTTCTTCTGACGTATGACCTCTTTCAGAACGGAACCCATTCATAAGGTGGGAACATTGAGTAGCCTTGCAAGTGTGAAATGGATATTGTGGACTGGATCTGCAGTTTGCAAATGTTGTGCAGATATAAAGGAAGGCAACTGACAGGCCATTGCATCACCTGAGCCAGATTTTTTTTTTTTTGTCCAGGTGCACCTGCCCGATGTCCCTCTCACCAGTTCCAGTGTGGGACTGGCGAGTGTGTCGGCCCAGCCTCGGTGTGTAATGCGAGTACCGACTGCGTTGATGGCTCTGACGAGGGCCCGGCCTGCCATAGCGATGCGTGCTCCAGTCCTGGAAGCCCCCAGTGTGCCCTCGAGTGCTACAACACACCACAGGGCGCGGTGGGTACAAAAGGGGGGGGGGGTGTGTGAGAGGAAGTGTGGTGGCAGGTGGCGATCGGTGCACATTCCAAATGACGGAAGTAACTGCTGCTGTAAGCGATTAAAGGAATTTGGCTTCCCGACATTTGGTTCTTTAAGCTGTGGGGGTTTTTGTCCTTCCTCCCCAGAATTACCAGCAAACCTGTTTTTGGGGTGTCTGACAAACATGTAGTAGATCTAATCTTCATGTAATGTCACTTTGTATTTAGAGTGATTTTATCACTCATTCCCATGCTTTTGGGACGTCGACATGAAGGTTATCGAGCTAACTGAGACCAACAGGTAGGGTGTAAAGAAAAATAACAGGAAAGTAGTATTAAAACACTGCTGTTGTACAGTCTATCAGCAGAGCGATATAACTGAACGACGGCTTCCCATCTGATCCTTTAGAGATGCAGCTGTAACGTGGGCTTTGAGCTGCTGGCTGATCAGGTGACCTGTGTGGACAGCGACGAATGCAAATCTGCAGAGCCTCCCTGTAGTCACATCTGCGTGAATACCGAGGGCTCCTACAGGTGCCACTGTCACCCGGGTTACCAGCTAGCAGCAGATGACCATGGGTGTGAAATAACAGGTGCTGTTTTTTTACTTGAATGTCTTGCTTTGCTGGTAGCATTGCTGAAGTTGAAGCGTTAGCTATTACGGCAGTTAGCAATTAGCTAACATCTGACTGTGCTAAGTAGCTTGGTTCATGGAAGTCTACATCAGTGGTAGAACTTTCCTCCTCCTGCAGAACCAAGAAATGTTTCCTTTGTTCCTCTACCCCCTCCACCTTAATAGGAGAGCCTTTTCTGCTGGCCTCGATGCAGAACGAACTGCTCCTGCATAGCTTGCGGAGTTCTAGCCTAGACACCTATCCCACCGCCAGCAAGAAGGCCATCATGTGGGTGGACTATGATTGGCAAGAGCAAAAGATCTTTTGGGTAAACCTGGAAGCTGAGAGCATCAAGTGGAATTCTCTGGACAAGAGAGACAAGGGCACAATCGTAAAAGGTTTGTCTCATGCTGTGACGGATCATTTCTGCCCTGCATCCGCTGCTTGTTGGTCTTGTAAAAGAACTGTAAAAACAGATTAATACAGTAAACTGTTGGCTTTTTGTTTGTTCCCTTTGACCTTCTGGTTTATCCACTCTGTAGGAGTCAAGGCAGACTGTTTTGGAGTGGATTGGGTCGGGCGGAACCTCTACTGGATTGATGGTGAGATGGGCGAGATTCATGCCGTGATGCTTGACACCACAACTACAGCCCAGAATTCCATAATAGTTATGGACGAGGACCTGGAGCAGCCTCGTTTTCTGTTACTGATGCCTGAGACTGGGTGAGTTTCTGGTGCTGTAATGCACAGTGTAGAGGTGTTGATTTGTGTGGGTTTTTTTTTTCTCTCCATGAAAAGGGTCCTAAGATTGTAGGCTCAAATTATGCCTGGTGGATCATTCATCCTGCAGGATGATGTTCTGGTCCGATATCGGTGGTGAGCCACGGATCGAGCGAGCAGGCATGGACGGCTCAGAGAGGAGGACTGTGGTCCGTGACAAACTCAGCTGGCCCGGCAGTCTAGCTGTGGATTCACTGGGTGGGAGGATCTACTGGACAGATGAGAAACTCAGGTGCATTGGTTCAGCCACACTAGATGGACAGGATATCAAGGTACTGACTGCCAAACCAGTGATGTCGTTCTTCGGTAGCGCTGCAGCATTCATTGGCTTTTTTTAGAAATGCATAACTTTCAAATCGGGAATCTTGGTTCTTAATTCCGCCCCATGTCTGTAGCTTCTGCAGCTGGCTGAAACACCCAGACCTTTCTCGGTGGCAGTGTTTGAAGACATGGTCTACTGGTCTGACACTGAGAGGAGAACTGTGCAGAGGGCCAACAAACATACGGGCAAGGACCGGAAAACGCTTCTGAAGCAGGACTGGCAGGTCTTAGGAGTGAGAGTAAGTCTGCTCTGAAGCCTGAAGCACAGGGTTTAAGACAGAGTTCCATTTACCTCGGAGGCTGAAAGTCAGACCTGGGAATGACGTCACACAAGCGTTCTGGTACAGCGAGTCAGAATGCCAATATCAGGGATCTGTTTCAGAAAGCATTATTTCTTGCTTAGCTGGATATCTTGGGTGGATTTAATTAGTGTAGTTTTAATTGCCTTTATCTTTGTTTGCTTGTATTTAGCCCAGACTACCTTAAATCTGGCAGGTTATCCAGCTAAGTAATCCTCCTTTCCGAAACAAGCCCCAGTTCTAGCCCGGTTAATTGTTAGCCATTGTTTGGCCATTGAATCAATCTTATACCGTGGTATTTTGTGTATATAAACACTGTAGCAACACATCTACAGACAGCGGGTAGACAGTACTGTGTGTGTGTGTGTGTGTGTGTGTGTGTGTGTGTGTGTGTGTGTGTGTGTGTGTGTGTGTGTGTGTGTGTGTGTGTGAGAGAGACTGATTTTTTTTAATGAAGCAAATAACACAAGTGCTAAAAACAGTATAAAACTAAAGCTAACTTCTGTTGATTAAAGGTCGCAGCCATCTTGAATTCCGAGGTTGGGGTCGCATAGATTCCTCTGACTTTTTTTTTTCCCCAAGTAGGAATTCTGACTTCAGGGGGCGTTTCAGTTCAAATTTGAGTAGGAACTCGGAAGTTAAAATGGAGCACGGTATGAGACTGGGTCTAGAGTCAGGAAGTGAGCTGAGGAACCAAGGTTTCCCAAGAGACTTGGGTTCCAGACCTGGTAGCTTCTACTATGTAACTGTACCAAAAAACCTGAGAATGACGCCAACAATGAAGCAGAACAAGTAGTCGTCTTTGAGGATGGTGTTGTACTAAATCTCCACCTGGGGGGCGCTATTTATGAATTAATGACCATGCTAATCATTACTTGACAGAACATTATAAAAAGTTCCTAGGAATTTGGGTTGTGGGAACTGAATAGCTGCAAAAAGGGCATTTATAGCCTTTATGTGCTAAGTGTAGAGTTGAGGTATTAAATTTGGAAAGTGGTCGTCGAAATGCGTTATGCAAGGGTGGCTGTTTTCCGAGCAGATCGTCCACAAGCTACTGCAGGAGGATGCGTCGCATCCGTGTCTGCAGCTGCGCTGCTCCCACCTCTGCCTGCTGGCGCCGGGACCCAGAGCTGTGTGCCGCTGCCCCTCTGGCCTCCTGCTGGGCCACGATGGGCTCACCTGCTCACAGCTGGAGGACTCTGCTTTCATCTACATCCTATCACCTACCTCTGTCACCCAGGTATCTGCTGTTCCTCTGTAGATGACCAACACTCAACCTATCCTGGGCATAATCACAAGCTCAAAATAAGTATTGTGTAGTAATCAGGAAGTATGTGAGAGGGGTGGTTGTAGTAATGATTACAAATTTGCTCTTCATGTGTGAAATGTATTCTTGGAGAATGATGTACAGTGGATCCTCCCACATTGCCTGGGTTAGGGGCACAGGCCCCCTGATACTGGGGGGGAGGAGAGAACTGCCAAATTGTTTTTGGGTCCCCTTCGTGATCGATACAGAAAGATGCAGTGAGATGTGATCCTGCAGTGATGTTTGAGACTGCCATAAACACTGCATCCTTTTGCATGTCTGGCTTTTCCCAGAATTCCTATTTATGCTGGCCCCGCGATGTATCAACTGCGACGGGAAAAGTCAGAAGCGTTGACTAATGTGAATTTTGTTCTACCAGCAAAATTAGACACCATTCCTACTAATTCCAGTGGTGTCAAATCATGGCTGAATTTTTAAATGGGTGCCTCGCCTAATTAGAAGTTACTCACACATTAGGTGAAGTTACTTGTTTACCCTGTGGTTTTTCAGACTGAGACCCTGCATGCTTGGATCCTTGACTAAATGACACTGCTCAGTTGGCAGTCTCCCTGGTTTGTTCCCTGATTTCCTCGTTCTCAGCCTCTGTCACCATGTGCCTGTTCCACTGTAGGTATACCTTCAAAGCCTGGGCACTCTGGTGGGGCAGAACTGGCCTGACCACCATGTGTTGGCATTACCTGGCATCGACGAAGCCACAGCGTTGGCGTATGTGCAGTGGAACCACAGCCTGTATGTTTCGGACGCAGGACGGGGGAGTGTAGAGGTGCTCAGGCTGCAAGAGGGGAACCTGCAACACAGCCATGCGGTGGTTAAGTTGCATGGGGATGATGTGGTCATCGCAATGGCTGTGGACCACATCACCCTCAACCTGTACTGGTGCAGCCGTGAGCAGCCAGGCCTGCATGTCACCTCGGGCTCTGGAGCATACACAGCTGTGCTGCTGGATGACCTGAAGGCCCCCGGTGCGGTCGCCCTACACCCCCCAGCTGGCCACGTCTGCTTCAGCGACCTGGCACGGGTTGAGTGTGCCTACATGGATGGGAGAAATCGCAGTCTGCTCTGGCAGAAGGCCCAGAATCCCCGCTCCCTGACCTTCTCTCCTGATGGGTCCAGACTATACTGGGCTGACACTGGTGAGCTGGTTGGTCATCTACCTTTCAGTGTTTCGTGATGCTAAATGATCTATGCATGGAGTTACATTTTTCTATAGTCCTGTTAACTTGCCGTATGTTACATGACATAAGCTATTGGTGTAGATGGCTTTGTCAGCAGAGTGCATGGATGCTGCGAATCCTTAATGTATGAACTCCTAGGTACAGGAGTCATCAGTTCCATTGGCATTGATGGTTCTGCATACAACGAGTTTGAAACCAGTCGTAGATTGATTGATGCCCTGGCTTGCAGTGACAGTGTAGTCTTCTGGGTCACGGTCAATGGTATCGTATAAACCGCCGCCCTTCACTGGTCCTGACACACCATTCAGAATCCCTAAAATGCCTGAATGTCAAAACACATATGACAAGGTTTCTGTGATTCCAGTTTTGGAATATTGGAAGGATGTCTTTCAGTACCAATTTATCCACAGATGGTCATGTGACACAGCCCCAAGGGCCCCCTACCCCCAAAATGACCTATAGGGATAAACAGTAAATGTACCTAAAATGAGATGGGGGGGGTGATGGACTTTGGAGACATAGTAAAGCAGAGGTTTGGTAGGCAGCGGACTTCGTTCCCAAAGGCTGAGGCTGTGTCATCTCTCAGATACCGCGAAGGTTTGGTTCAGTGACGGCACACAAGCCAAGCAGCTGTGGTTTGAAGTGAAGACTAACATCGTCGATATGAAAGCTTATAGCAAGAGCGTTCAAGAAGGTAAGATTTGATTTACCTGATTAACAGTATCTTCTGGTGTTCACTTGATTAGAATTGACTGGAGTGCAAATGACTAACACTAGAAGTGCTGGGGCCGCCTCTAACACCAGCAGTGACGTACTTCAGCGTATCACACCTTTCGTTTTTAATGGGCCATCGTGTTGGCATTGCTCACCTATCAGGAAACAATAGGACAGTCTGTAACCCTTACAGCAGCAGCTACCCCAGAAAAGCTGTGAGACCCATAAGTCGTATTTATCTTTGTACTCTAAGTATTGAATACTGAATTTGATCTGTGTGCTAGAACAAGGCACCTAATATGCAAGAACCCTCTTTAGAAACTGCTTCAGGTATAGCAAGTGTTAGTTTCTGATGTTTGTCCCTCTGTACCCTCAGGAAGCAATCTGTGCTCCGATAGGAACGGGGGCTGTAGTCACCTGTGTTTGCCGTTTCCTGGCGGTCGGACATGCCGCTGTATGAAAGGCCATCGCTTAGCCAACGAGTCCCACTGTGTGGCCGGACACCCCTGCCCTCCTGACGCCAAGGCATGCCGGGACGGCCAGACCTGTCTCCCCACCGTAAAGTTCTGTGATGGTCATCCCGACTGTCCTGACCACTCGGATGAAAACTGTAAGACCCCTGTCCAGAATCGCATGCATGATTCTGGGTGGTCCTTATGGTTGAATTAAGATTTTTTTTTTCCCTATATCAAAGAATCAAACTGATCTGTTACATAAAGGAATTTTTTCTAGCTAGCTTTGTGTAAGACCCATAGAGCCTAGACATGCTGAAATACATCCCCCCCCACCTACTTACAGGTACCGATGACCCGTTGAGACCCAGAGGTCCCCGACCCTCCTTCAGCACTCCCAGCTCTGCCGTTCCCACGTCCCTTGACGACCTCTTGCAGCGCGAATTGGAAGCAGCGCCATGTGACGAGAGGCTGTGTGGTGGGCGTGGGAAATGCGTGACTGTGCCAGACGGCAGGACCGCCTGCGAGTGCCACTCAGGCTTTCGAGGAACATTCTGCGAGGATGGCGCTCCGTCGGTCCAGCCGCTGCTCACCTATGCTGGCGGTGCCTTGGCCACTGTGGTGGTCGTTGCCATTGCGGCCGTGTTCCTCATCAGGAGGAGGAAGGCGGCAGGCAAAAGGTGAGCTTTGTGTAGTTCTGGTGGCCTGGAGTCGCTGTGGACATGATCCTTGCTTAAGATCGAAACTTTCATCAGTGGCATTTAGCTGTAGACTTTTTTGATCCAGGCCATACCAGTGCTTTTGAATTTCATTGCAGTGATCTTATGTGAAATGGGAGTTTTGATTTAGCCAGAATCAGTGGCAATGCAGCCCCTGTTCAGTCCTCCTCCCTTTAAGGGTCCATCTGTAACCCCTCTGCTCGTGGTTTGTTTGCCTGGACCTGTCGTCACCAGGGCGACCCTCCAGACAGAGATGGTGGCTCGTGTGGAGGGACCCCCAGCACAGGCCTCTGCCTCCCACCCAGAGGCACACAGCCCTGAGGTAACTGCGTCTTCAGAGTTTTGCTCCAGTGATCATTCTTGCGGTCGCCCTTTTCATCAGTGCTGTAGCAGCATGATGTGTCACTGCGATTTGTGTGGCAAATGCACAATGATCACCAGGGCTTCAGGTAACGGGTGTAAACGTTTGAGAGCGGATAAGATTTTCGGTATTAAATGGACATTTACTTTAGCCCATGATTCGGTAAGCAGATTCGTAGCATGCCTAAAATATTGAAGCCCAAAAGTTGGTAATCTGTATGAATTCTGCGTACCTGCATGTTTTAATAAATGGGTCGGGCTTCGAACTGCAGAAAGTACCGCCACACCATCATCTTTCCCTGTTTATCCACAGTGTCTCCTCTGTTAAGATGGGCTGCTGAGCAGTCCTTTTCTCTGCTGCCACTAGTGCCTATTGCTTCCATGATTTACCAAAAGTGACATGCTCCACTCTCCACTAATTTAAGTGTAGAAATGTGCCGAATCTATGCAGGTTAACTTTTTTGGGCATCACTAACGCATCTGTAATATGTTAGGTTTGCTACTAATCTGCTTACCAAATTGTGGGTGCAAGTAAACGTCTGTAGTGGATATCTGGACAAACGTTTATCATGTATCTGGTGATTGTCACGCATGCGCCATAACGCCATGTGATCATGTGGCCCCGACAGCACTGTTACCGTGTTAATGTAATAATCACCTCCTGTTTTCTTTGTGGGTTACAGGAGCCTGTTTCCTCGGAACATTGAGCACCTTCAGACTGCCTACAGCCCTTCTGTACCTGAAATAAATGCTCATTGAGCTTAACTTGTGCATGTTTCCTGAGTGTGATTCTATACATGATTGATAATGTTATGCCCAAGCGGAGCTAAAGGTACCATTTGCAAAATATGCAATCTTTTCATTTAACAGATACAGTAATCTAATCTCTGGCCTCTCTACTGATCCTTCCGTGCAGAATATTTGACTAAACTGCCCTGCCATCCTGACCAGCTTTAATTGGTGACCAGTTTATCGTTCTGACATGAGTGGCCCATGCTGGAGGGTCCAAATGCCTGCTGCCATGAATTAATCACTAAGCTCTAGATACTGTACCAGCTATGCTTAGTGCCTGGTACTGGCAAGGAAACAACTGCAGGGATTCAGCTGTCGGCTGCAGAGCTATAAATGTGGTGGAACGCTAAGCTCTATAAGCATCACCTCCACAAAACAGAGGCATCTTGGAAGGAATTGGATCAATAGACCAGGTCAACATTCTGCTGGAACTTCAGAGACCAACAAATAGATTTTGTTAGTTATAAGCCACTAATGTATTTGGGCTTGATCAAGTTTCAGTGCTAGCACTGAAATGTCGATGTTGCTTTGTGAAAAATTGCTTGTTGAGGATTTCACCCGCACGTTCAATTTGAACAAGTCCCAATGTTTCATTATGGTCGGTTTTGTCTCCTGGGAACCAGCCACAAATAGCAAGGAGATGAACCCGCTGGTCTTTGATCGTAGACCCTGCTTCCTTACTACCATGTCATCAACTACCCATAAAGAAAGGTTAGGGATTAAGTTCTTAGACTTAAATGCAAGTGATTATATATGCAAGTTTTTTGCCAAATAAGCAAATATCAAACTAGCTGCAAATATCGAACGGGAAAATAAAGGAAAAAGTAAATCAGTGAAACAATAGGGTTGATTTTGTGGCTTTTGCTTATTCTGGAATATAATGCTCACATTCTTGGTGTTTATAACGACTTATGGTCTTGATGACTGGGACATGAGCAATGATGGTTTACCACAGATTGTGCTGGTCAAAGCAAAAAATGCTGCAACAGCCAGTGATTACATGGTAACGGCATAACCAAACAAACATGTTTATGATGCTTAAAATGGCTTGAAAATGATTAAATATTACTTTGAGTAGCCTATAGGCTTCAAGCAGCCTGCAGGGAAAAGGGCAGGGAAATTAAAGCTTTCCTTTAAACCAAGAAGTCCAAATAGTGGATATCGTCTACGGCTGGTGTACGATTATAACAAATGCTGATGTAGATTACTTTCTAGATAAAGGCACTGCCATATTCGATTGTCTAGGTTAGTAAAAGTGAGTATAAGTTTCACAAAGTCTGAATAACTAATTGTTCGATGAACCTCATTCGTATGTTGCTTTGGAGAGAAGCATCCACTAAAAGTGTAAATATAACTTTAAATATGTCAGCTGGCATAACCAGAAAGTACAGATCAAAATGGGATCTGATCTGATTGACATGAGATGAGTTAAGGTCCATTAAATGTGTTTTCTGGATGGGGAAAAATAACTGAAATATCAGCGATAAAACAGCAAGGAAAGGAAAAAATATGCCCCCCCCCCTTAAATTTTTTTGTTCTTTTTTTAAATACTGAGCTGTGGTCTGAGTGCTTTTCCTTAAACAGATGAGTTTATCCAATGTGATGTTGATTTTTGGGACAGTAGGGTCAGATGCTCGCTGGAGCAGTTAGGGGTTAAGGGTCTCAAAGAGCAAATGGCGAAATCGCTCCACTGACCCTGAGATCCGGGCTGGTGGCCCTTCCACCTACAGGCACCATGTGCCAACATCCTCAGCCACATGCCACCCCTCTCTCAACAATTATCAAACACATTAATTTTCAAAAAGTAAAATCCTAACTGCATGTTTAAAGATTGAAGGATTGTTATTGCCAAATGGGGGCGGCATGGTGGTGCAGTGGTTAGCACTGTCGCCTCACACCTCTGGGACCCGGGTTCGAATCCCCGCC
>JAODJX010000042.1:5312046-5322880 GCA_026776945.1 Isichthys henryi
TTATATAACTCCTCATAGCTGGTATCAGTTGGTGATGCTGATGATGTCATCAGAGCTCTGGGGAGGGTCCCCAGGTGGACAGGCTGACTGAGAATTTGCATAAATAAACCACAAAGGTCTCCAACCTGGGTGACACTGAATCTTAAAGCTATGTTAAGAGGGAACACCCCCCAGGCATGTATTTTTACGGAGGGACCGCACAGATCTGTCTCAATTCAGTCATTACTGATCACCGGGGGCGTCGGAGCAGCATGGATACCCTGACAGAAGCAGGGGGGGCAGAACTTTACAGGGGCCCCTTAATATTATTATTTGAGGGGGGGGCGCAAGGTGACATTTTGTCAAGGGGGGCAGAATGTCTAGCTACTCCCCTGTTGAGGGTGTATTGTTGTTGCCACATTAACTCATAGAATTTTTATCTTAATGTTAACACAGAATGTCACTGACCAGTCATGCAGTCCTGAACAAGCAGAGGACAGCGAGATCAATCACTGTAAAGGTATGGCTGCAAACCATGATGTGGATCATATTGTGGGGGTGTAGTAAAATTATTATTTTTAACCTAACGCAGATGCGAGCATATTTGCGATTTCCGGGACAAGCAACCTGCATTAGCCTGCCACTTTGTCAAGTTTATTGTCGCAATGTATTACGGTCAGTTGACCAAAAGTCCTGGGTTCGAGAGCCAAGGATGCCGGCTCTGTCGAATTAAGAAATGACCTCATCCAGCGGTACATAAAAAACAGGAAATTATTTTGTCAAAAATACTAGCAAGCAAATAAGACCATGTAGTAAGTGACAGTGTGAATGTTGCTCTCCATCACAGAGCTGAGCACGGCCACCATCTCCCAGCAGTTCAGCGGCACCGGCATCCAGGAAGCCCTGCCCAGGCAGCAGACATCCAGCAAGTCCTCCGTTTGTGCTATTCTGTAGCCCTCTGTTGGAAAATGCCTTCGATAAGCAGTATTCTTCAGACTTCAACCACTCTCATAGAGTAACCTGTCACATCAACTGTCTTTACCTCGTAATCATCCAGAAAATGATCCTCAAGCACCAATCTGGCCCCTCCAGCACGTCGCTGTGAGCCCCCCAGTCCAGTACTATGTTGGATTTAATCACTCATGCCTACAATTGGCGGCTGTATGATTTAAAACCACTGTGCATTGATTTCAAGGTCAGACATTTGCTACAGTAGTGTTTACTTCACGCACACCTGGTCAGCAGTGTTTTATAGTTAACATTTGTGCTCCTGAGTGCAGTGACCGGCAGTGAAGTAATATTACGGAAACATATTAGAGCTTTTACTTTTTTGTGTTTATTTTTTTTTTGGACAACAATGAAGAACACACAGGCACACACACACACCAGACACCCACCCACCCATCCATCCATCCATCCATCCATCCATCCACCCATCCATCCATCCAACCATCCACCCACCCATCCATCCATCCATCCACCCATCCATCCATCCACCCATCCACCCACCCACCCATCCATCCATCCATCCACCCATCCATCCATCCATCCATCCATCCATCCATCCATCCTATTCTGGTCTGGGACCTGGAGCCTATCCCAGACAGCAATAGGCCCAAGGCTGGTGCACATCTGTGCTACTTACTTTTTATTCGCCTGTAAGACAGCCTTTCTGTTTTTTTTCTCCCTTATTTAGAAATCTCTATGCTAACAGACCACGGTATAATTGAAGGGGCGTGGATGAGGAAGTGAGCGGGCGAAAGGGATTTCAGTGGGTTCTTCTACGAGCCAAAGTCAACCTGCACAAAAAAGAAAACCGGAAGACCATGTACAAATATGAGTGTCGGCCCATAGATGGCAGCAAAACGCTGATCTGGAGGGACGCGCGACTCTTAAAGGGGCAGTTGGTTCAAATTTCATTTTTAAAAATTTTTGTGTCACGTTTACAAAGTGACAGAGTACAATCAGGTTTGAATGCAGATGTGACAGAGACGGATTGTAAAAGTGGGATTACTCGCAGCATACAATATCTTAGTAATTCTCTGTTTAGTGTGTGTGTGTGTGTGTGTGTTTTCTGATTTTCATAATGAGTGGGGGAGCTCTCACTCTTCCCAAGCATGCGGAGACTAGCGCTGTAGTCTGGAAACCAAGAGGGGTGTCTTAAATATTTATTTATTATCACTCACAGAGACTGACAGTTAACTGCAAACCACAGACGGGGCACATCTGAACCTAGTAATAAAACTATCGCTGAAACTTTGAACCACAAGCAGATGCTAACTAAGAAAATTAATAACTTAAAAATATCTGCAAGCCTGAATAATAATCAACTAAGGCAGCTTTTTGAAGTAAGCAAACATTTTAAGCAAGGCCAGGATCATTAAGTATACTCATACGGTGTTGATTATACAGTCCCACTTGGATTTAAGTACCTGGGGTAGTTGTGAATCTTTCTTCTCATGTAAAACACTACAGGCGACTCATCGGGGAAAACTTCATATTGTATAGTAAAAATTACAAGCAGACTTTGGCACAAGCAATCGCTAAATGGTAGATCACATAGGCAGTTATTTTATTATGCAGCTCTGTTACACATATGTAATACTCATTTTTCTACTGCAAATTCTGTTTTTTTGACAGAACTCATAAAATCTCAACTGTTTATACAGTCTTAAATGCCTTTATCCATTGCCACTAACTGCTTGAAGATAGACCACAACCTCCATCCATCAATTCATCAATCTCCCAGCAATTATCCAGTAAAGGGTCATGGAGTGGGGAGGGGGGGGTGGACTGTCTAAAACAGCATATGGGGCTAATCATGGAACATTAGTCAAGAAATTATCTGTAAATAGAAATAAAATACTGCAATCAGTGCAAAGCTGTATAATTAAATAAATACAAATATAAACCATACAATAATACAAACTGCATAAATTATATAAACTATAAAAACTGTATGAACTATAAACTAATTGACATTAAGAACAGAAAGGGAAGCTACTTCCTTCACAGCTGTGCTAAATTACACTCCACTCTATAGATAAATTATCAGCTCGATCAGTATGAAGGAACCTAGCGACTTACCTTAATACCCACCTGAATAGTCAACTACTGCACATCCAAAGCTGATGCTGAAACTTCAGGGCCGAAGTTAAATACCACAGAAACACGTCTTCACAAATTTTTAACCTTGCTGGGTAAAAAACATATATATAAAAAACAGGCATTAATGCCAAAACAGATGCGAGCAGAACCACTTCACTGCCGTGCATGAGCCAAGTACGTGATCTCAGCTGGAACACAGCTATGCATGAACGTCTTGGTTGCTGCATGCACTCCGGTTATAAAGGGGGTGACACGTGCTGCATGAGAACAGCTTGTATTTTCCCGAATCCAGGAAGCAAAGTAAATCTTTACGGCTTGACGGGCTGTGCCGTGACCTGCAGTCATCCCCGAAGAGAGAGAAGGTTCCTTAAGCCAAGTACATGGTGTCATACCGAAGTGAAAAACTGTAACCCATAAAAATATATCAAATAGAAATGTCACTAAAGGAGAGTCGACAGATAAGGGAATATGATGTTTTTATGTCACACAGAAAAATCCAGGCTAAGACCTTGTGATGTTTCTTTTGAGAAAGGCCTCACTCTGTCCTGACTGAGTGACATGCCTTGTTACACCGGCAAAGTACCTGATAAGTCCCCAATAAAATCATTTCCGGTTTTGTATGATGTGCAGCGTTTCCACAAGACCCGGCATTCTGGTCACCGTGTCTGTCAGGATGAGTCTCTGATCACAGTAACATTTAAGTCTCCTTGACAACTCTGGTGTTTCCTTCACTGCCATACAGCCCCCCCCCCTCATTAGTCCACATCTGTATACAGTTAACAGCCTCTTATCATCCTCTTAAATATACAGGGATGCTTGTGTTGGTCATGTCACCTCCTTGACTCTTAATTATTATTCCAGCTGTGTTTGTATGTCCACAGGGAACGCACCACATTTCAGATTAACCCTGACATTAGGAGCACGTCTTCTCTGCGGGGGTTAGGGACACGGAGGAGTTACGAGGATCGGTTGTGTTTTACTGTTTGATGAATGCATTTCATCCCCAGAACACATGCAGCAAGACAGCCCAGCCAAGGCAATGCAGTTACACAGCACCCAGTGGGGTGAGTGGTGGATCAGTGACATGTTTCCTGGCAGTATTCTGCCACACCAGAATATCCCAGGATATCTCAGCCTCTGGGGGTGACTGTGATGCTTTTCCTGGAAAATGGAGCATGCTCTAGAGTCATGACTCCTAATCTTTGGTGGGGGGGAGTTGAGCAGTTTGCACTGTACAGTTACCATGGTTATGACTGCCTGATGGGAAAAACAGTGGAGAAGGGAGCCCAGCATCGTTGCAGACGCCGCGTGATTCTGCCTGTCTCACTGACGCAGATGTTGTGGAGTTTTGACTGGGGCTGGTTTGTCTGCTCCATTTATATTTCTGTCCCACAGCCGCCCTGCTCGTCTGTGCTCTGCAGACACGCCTAAACTTATACAAACACCTACATAAATCCTCACACCCTTCATGAAGCGAGACTAGGACAAAATGCTACACTGTCTTCCCTGGGATCCCCAGTGCATCTGAGCTTTTGCAGACCTGGCAAGTCCCATGCATCTTGCGGGAATCTCACGCATTTAGATTGATTTTCCCGACTCACGCAAGCCCTTTGTTTCTTTATGTGTCCATGTTTCAGTTTTGCCCTAAAAATTTAAGTTTTGTCGTTTTAGCACATTCCTTTATCAGGGCTACAGTGCACAGGTTGAATCATCTACTAGTTAAACTTTACAACATATCTCCCGCCTAATTCTTTCTGACCAATCATGGCTGTTTGCTGTTAAATATAACACCATGTTTGGTTGATTAATTGATAATCTTCCTTTTTAGTATTTACAGAAGTGCAGTGGTAATTACTATTTTCTTGTTCAAAGAGCCAAATCTTGGCTGAACAGTTCCCTCAAAACCAAATACTAAAAGTCATTCTTTTAATCAAATGCAGGTTTGCAAGCAATAGCACACAATTACTGCATGTATCTGCTAAATGTTTTGCTGACATGTAATTCTTTAAAAATCTGTTTGTGCTTAGGAATATTGTATTTTTTGTTGTCTTCAATAGTATAATCGGCTAAAAATGGCTTGAAATCAACCAGTATTGAAAAAAAAAAATTCAGAAATAGGAAATATTTGGAAATTTCATAAGCCCCAGCATGGCAACCTCTCAAAACAGCCCATTCTCCAGCAAAATTTTGTCAGTCCTCCAGCAACAGTTAGCAGGTCCGCTTTTGTTCCAACAAATATCCTTGTTTGATATGATTAAGCCAACTTAGCAGCAAAACACAGAGAGGACAGTTTCACAAACACAGGATTCAGCAGTTCTTCTGAATCCAAACATCTTGACTGCAGAATTGTTTTATTCCCTTTTAAAATTAAATAGGTATGTGTTCAATGAACCGTAATCGATTACTTCAAGACATATGGGACCGCAGCATGTGGAGAATGTTAGTGTTTCTGTGGAGTATCGGCGATGGTTAAACAAGAAATATATGTATTACTTGGCGAGAAACTGCTGATTGTAGATTATGAAAGAACAGCAAAAGAACAGACTTACTTAAATGTGACTCACTGGCTGCCTGTGATTTTTTACCTACGTGCCAAGATGTATTCCCATTTATTGTCTACATCTCTGTGTGGTTCAACAGTACTGGAAAAATGCTGACATGCCAAAAACCTCCGATTTTCATTCATTTTTAGGCTTCGCCAGTTGCAAATTTACCACTGCATTTGCTTGAGTTTATCTGCGTTCTGGGCAACTTCACTGGTAAAACAGGACTTACCCAGCCCAAACAAACACTCGTTGCAATAAGTATATTTTAGTATATTGGATAAACGTTGATTTTTACTTAATAGCCTTTGCTTCTTGTCATCGTTGGACAGTACAGTACACTGGAACAGGAAGCACGGTATTCATTTGCATAAAATTATTATACAAGCATGCTCAAAATAAACAGTTGTGAATGCAACCCTCATATGTGTTATTTTACGATAAATTTGTATATCCTCGGAGCTGTGCTAATGCAAAAAAACAAAAAAAAAAAAAACAGCGTCCGTCTTTATCTTAATGCCTGTGCATTTAACAGTAATACACCCCATAACATAATACGGTAGAAGTAGTTCGGCCATAGTAAGGGCTGGTTTGTTTAGCTCCAGATGTTAGCAGCTTATTTGACACCAGGAAAATGTTTACACAGAAGAAACAGTATCGATCTGTGGGTGTGAATCTCGTATTTCTTCATACAGTAATCGGGACACCACATGTATCAGCTTGGCTGTTGGCGATTCAATGTCCGAAAAGCATCTATGAATGGCCTAGACACGGGAAGCATATAAAGTATGTTTTAAACCAACGATTTTAATGTAGGGGGACAGTTTTGGGCTGCGTTTACAGCTGAACTGACGGAACAGTGAAGGTTTACAGCACTGAACTTTTATTTCGGAGTACAGTACTGCCAAACCGGAGGCTCCCTCTGCCCCTCGCTACAGAAACAGGAGACAACTCTTGTAACTCCCCACCCCTTGAACTTTTTGAGCGCTATCTTTTAGACCATATCTTTCTCCTTTCCACATCCCAAGAAGCATGCTTTTTCCTGCGCGTTTGCACCGGTAACGCTGCCTTCGCACTTGCTGGCTTTAGTGGCCACACGGAGCCGTGTTTGCCTTACTTTCATTGCATCGTTATATTATAATATGCCATGTCTTCGGGAGAGCCGGCTTCTCCCCTTTCTGTTGCTGCATTTCGCCTTCTTGGCTGCACCCCGCGTCGGGTGCCTTCAGTCGGACGGCTTCCACTTTCCTGACCCAGATCAAGGTGAGTGATTTTAGTGATTTTCCAGGTTAATTATAGGCAACAATCTGCTCTTCCTCCTCCCAATGTCTGCTGTTTGTTGGTTAAGAGTGTTTGCATGACTGACTATATTGTTCGCTTACACTTTATGAAAAAAAAGTAAATAAAACAAATGCAAACACAGTTAGTTTTCTTCTTTCATATTTCGCATATCTCGGCTTTATGCCCCTTAACTTCTGGGTGCCCTTAATACAATAATTTGTAATACCTGGTGTAAACCCGGGCTGTCTATTCATAAAGCGAAACGTGAAAGCTGTTGGATGCCAGGGAATGCAAAATTCGGGATTGTGGGGGCGGTAACCAGATAGAAATGAACGGGTTTACAATGAACAAAAGCAGGAGACTGTTTGATATGCCCACCCCAGATCATACTGCTGGTGCTGAGTGGATACCTCATAGCAGCCCACACAGCCTCTTACCTGTGCCTGCATTTATCTGTTTGACCCTATGATGATGGTTCCAACTAAGGCCACCTCAAAAAATTAGGTCAGGCACCAACAGTGGGCGGGGTTATTATGTGCTGTCAATCATCGTCGGGTTCCGCCCCACAAGAAGCAACAAATTAATTGATTGGATGGACAGTCGGTGACTGATAGCACATGTTTCCACTAGCATACTTGGGGTCTAAGGCCACATCTGTGATCTGCAGCCTCCACCACTGACTGTGTCCTGAATTTCAGCCATATCTAATGGTCTGCAGGCTTTAGTATTGACAAGATCAGCCTTAATCTATGGCAAAGTGTTTTGGCAGGTAATGTCCCTGAACTAATTAATCTTGTTACATTTAATTATTGTTGTTTTAATCCTCGGTGTAGAGCAGCGATGATAATTCCTGAAAATCTGGGTAAATCTGAAGGCACATTTCTGTGTGATTGACCTAAACCACAATTGTATGTAGTTTGTCAGGTGAGAACGGCATGAGGAATACAACAACCATATCGATGTACACTGATTGAAAGCGAGTGACTCTAGGGACCAATTCTTTAGTTTTTTGAATGGATACGGTGTCGGTATAGAGCTAGTAACTTCTTGTGGGGATGTACTGGACTAGAACCGTGGTCTAGCTTTGTGTGTGGTGCTGTGATGATCATTTGTCTAATCTTAGATCATTTTGAGGGGTTTGCACTGGGCCAAGTTTTAAGAAGCTCATTTGGTGAAAGATGCGGTCGGCGGTATCAGCATTGGCTTCCTTCATAATGATCAAATGGCGGACACTGTGGCATCAGCGAGCCGTCATTTGAGGCTTTCCTTCTCGATTCGCAGGCGACTTCATCCGATCTCAGCATGAATTCTCCGTGGTCCGTCCTAGGAGGGTCAGCCAAGATGGGCAGTTTATGTCTTTTTTACTGACGCATCACTTCGGACACCGGCGGGACAAGCGAGACTTGGAGCCGCCTGAAAAGTATGTTTACTACGTGCTTGCCTTCAGGGGCCGGGATCTGACCTTTAACCTCACCGCCAACAGCCATTTGCTCGCAAATGAATATGTGCTGGAGAGGAGATCTGGGGCCTCGAACGTGACGCTGCAGCTGCGGGTGTCTGGGGAGAATGCCTGTCACCTTATTGGAAGCGTGATGGACTCCAGTTTTGAAGGGGCTGCAGCCATAAGCACCTGTAAGGGATTGGTAAGGATATTTTGTTTTGTTAAGGGCCTTCGTTGGCTTTCCAGTGTCTGTTAACATGCTGACAAGGGTGGGTTTTTTTTTTGGTATTTGATTTTCAGCCTTCCTGTGCTGCTAAGAATGAACAGGCGAACACGTTGGACAGCCTAGCAATTATGACAGGATAGTTCATCCTGCATGGTCAAAAACAGACTGCAAAAACAATAATGATAATGTTATCTGCTACGGCTCTCCCACCTCTACTCCCCTGGACGAATCTGTCCTTCATACCTCCCATTTTCATCCTCCCGTGTCTTCTCTTCCTTGCTATGGTCCATTTCTTCTCCTCCTTTACAACATCTGTGCGGAAGTGTTTTGCTCCTGGTAATTTTGCAGAGGTGCATATTTCAGGTCCAGAAAGTACAAATCCAGACCAAGGTTTTGTTTCAACCAACCAGTTGAGCATAAACAGTTACATTCACAGAGTACATATTTGTTTTATCTACATGGAGCTTGTGGCTATGGGGAATAGGGACTGTTGAACCGCAAGGCTGGGGCCACTCATCTCATTAATGCGGATCCGTATCAGAATGTCCGAAGCCTACAGTTCAGAATTTACCAAATAATGACTAAATATGGAGATCGTAGTTTTTAGTGCCACAGATCCTTTGTTTGGGTTTATAATAAAATTTTGCAAAATACAATGCTTAAATGGATATGCATGATAATTATAACCATACAGTACAGCAGTGTAATGCTTGCATAATGCATTATAGTCTACCTGCAGACATATACTGACGCTATGGAGCTGTGAAATATAAACCACCGCACATTCATTCTGGAGCTAAATCAGACTGCAGGCTTTGATGTGACTTCTGTCATAATGCAAACCCCATATTTAGTTCTTTGAAGTTGTCTGGCTTTTCTAGTACTTCCTGATTTGTGGCAGGAAGAACATGTTACGGAGCTCTTTGCACGTGTGCCCCTGTCAGACAATGGCCTCTTGTTCCAGCGTGCTGCCCTGACGGCCAGCTGGAGATTAGCAGAGGCCTGTTTCTCTCGGTGCAGCTGGTTGGTCCCAGTTCCCCTATAGGTCCCTTGCAGGCACTGAGACCGTGGTCAAGCTGACATGTGCTGTATAACATGATGTCATTTTTATTATTCTCTTGTTCTCAGTTCAGATCTGGCTCTCTTGTCAGGATTGGGGTCTGGAACAAAATCCCTAAGGATCCATCTTAAATTAGTGAGGGAAAACACAATCCTCACCACCGTGTGCCAGTCTTGGGCTGACTGACTTCCTCCTAAGGGGTGTATTATTGATTTGAGGGTGCTGTGCACCTTTAGGCACCATGTAAACTTGGGTTTGTCTGTGGTGTGGCACCTTTACTACCAAGACCCCCCTGTAAATGTATGGTGAAGACTCCTCCAGTCAGTTCACCTTGCACCTTTGTGTTTGATGGTGGGCAGTGACTCTTTAACACAGCCGAATGCCTGGGTGTTCCAGGAACGCCCATCGCTGCACTTCTGTATTGCCTCGAGGGACATCAGTTAAAAGTAGGTAATCTCATTGCCATAAAGTGTGGTGTTTGCAAATAGTTCTGACCCTGGCTACTGTTCATGTCAGGAGCATTTATAAAGTCTGGTAGAGCCTGATACTGATAACTTGTCAGATACGTTTCCTTTCTCATAGGATTAATCCTAAAGAGATCGCAACCTTCCTCCTACAGCTTGTCTTAGATCTCAATGTTTGCAGAGGAATGCCCATCCTGCGCTGTCATGTAGCCCGTCGCTCCCCCGATGATCTCACTCACACTCCCTCCAGTACCTTCACTGCTGACAGTGTTTGCTCTTCCCAGTAAATGTTTGCATTGTCAGCGCCAGAGCTACTGCAGTGTAAAGGGACTGGATTAGCAGTAAGGTCTGATGTTGATGCCCTACAAGCAAGCAATGTAACGCAACATCTCTGTCATCAGACACCGAGGTCCTGTAGAAAAAGGAATGGAGTTGTCTGGTCTTTTTTGCAACCTTCTTCTGTCTGTGAAGTCTCCCCTTATATCTGATTTTGTTATAATACGTCTGTCTTAAATATATAAAGATATTGACGTGAAATCGTTACTGCTTAAGTATGTATTCTTATAATGTGTTTAGTTATTATTTTCTAATTCTGATAAACAAAATTAAATAAAGTATGGTCCGATGTGGGGGGCGGCATGGTGGTGCAGTTGGTGCACTGTTGCCTCACACCTCTGGGACCTGGGTTCGAGTCTCCGCCTGGGTCACATGTGTGCAGAGTTTGCATGTTCT
>JAODJX010000042.1:5324725-5337088 GCA_026776945.1 Isichthys henryi
TTTTTTTAATATTATACCCAAAAAAAAAAGCCCAATCGGGCCCCTTTGTTTATCCACGCCTTCATCGACCCCCCCCCCCCCCAAGGGGTCCCAGCTTTTTGCTCTTCATCCATATTTGTGTTGTGAAACTCATTTAGGATTTTAAGGGTTTATTGTCATTTCGTCTATAAGTACAAAACGGCTACATTGCTTGAAAAATCTAGCAGTCCACTAGAATGTTAACTTGGACTCCCCTAGGGGCAGACAAGCAGCTGCCCGTCTCACATTCTTAATTTTTACAAAGTGTTTTAGCACCAGTTACTTTTGCTTGTTAACTTTGTGAGGACATCAGTCATTTAACATGCTTATTCTTACAGATAATTTTTTGACTATCTATTTTGCAAACTTACTTTTGTATTTCTTTCTGTCTGTCTGTCCGTCCGTCCGTCCATCCATTAGTGTATTTGTTTTTTTGTCTGAGTACTTTTTCAGTACTTGTATTCTGTGCAATGACAATAAAGTTGATTCTAATCTATTGTGAACCTCTTGTAAGGTTAAATACTCCATCAGGCCTGGTACTTTTTATATAACTTAATAAATAAATAACTTTCATTTACTGATTCTCTTCAAACATTACAGTTGTAGTGTAAACAAAGAAAGAGAAGGCAGAAAATAAGTGTTTTACTTCATAATTACTCGTACTGTATTAAATTTGTATGGTGTGAAGCTGAAGACATCTCTGGGAGTTCTGAAAAAGGTTTTGTGCCATTTAGTTTCAGAGAGCTACCAACATAAATGACTGTGATATTTTATTTCCTCCCAAAAACTACCTAATCTGTCAGTGTAGGCTTTCAACTTGTTGAAGCCATTAATTTTTTCCTTCTCTACAGAAAAGATTTGAAATTAAAATTAAAAAGTTTTTTTTTTTTTCTCAGTTTTTTTTGTTTGGGATTACCACACACAGATATCTTTTATCTACTGTATGCCGGATACGGTTTATGATCCGGATGGCAATATGTTACTCTTTTAGTTCAGAAGTGTGAAGATGTAAAGGCTAGAATGAGTGGATGGAGATCTGTCATCCTCTGAATCAAAAGGGCCAAACAAAACAATGGACTGAATAAAATGTGGGTTTACTTGGACTCGTTCCACCTAGATCTGCAGCTTGTGTGAATTGCGAGTCAGTGTCCCTCTTACGGCACTTCAAACATACATAGGGAATGTAGGATCTGATTATGATACATATGCAGAAGCTTTATATAGCTTAGGAATGTAAGGACGTCAGCAAGACTTCTGTTCTGAGGAGCTTTATGCATGGAACTGGGCTCAGCCAGTGAGATTTGAGAGTTTTAGTCCCACCATAGTCCTCTAGCCTTGCATTATTGACAGTGGGTCTTTATTTGTAATCTGCTGGCAATACAGTCCTTTCCAGTTTGATTCAGCTGCAGAATGAAAGTGTTAAGTTTTATAATTCATACCTTCACAACAGTCACGCATGGCTCCTCACGTCGCACTACAACGCATTATACATGCATTACACTGCTGTACTGCATAGTTACAGTCGTAATGCATATCCATTTAACCATTGCCTTTTCCAAAGTGTCATTATAAACCCACACATAACATCTGTGGATCTGTGAACCCAAATTATTATACACTGGTGAGTCAGTTGAGTGGCATGGTGGTGCAGTGATTAGCGCTGTTTCTTCAGAGCACTGGAACCAGAGTTTGCGTCTCGGCCATGGTTCCATGGGTTTGGAGTCTGCATGCTCCTCCCATGTCATCATGGTGTTTCCTCCAGGTTCTCCGTAGGTGTGAATGGTGTCTGTGCCCTGCGATGGGTTGATGCCCCATCCTGGGTTGTTCTGGATCCCCCTCAACCCTGAACAGGATAAGCAGTTACAATAATGGAGGGTGTTGTAAAAAGTAGTAATCCTGTAAAAGGAAGGAAGATACTTTCGATGAAAGTGCCAGTGAAGAGACCATGTAAAAGTTATGTCCTGCATAAATGAATGATGCACAGCTGTGGAGGAGGAAGGTGGTGAATGACTTTGCCAGCTCATCTGGAAGCTGGTTGAGGTTTTGTTCATCTTCTCCTTTGAAAGTTTGCTGACTTGGCATTATCCCCTGAATCCAGCAGGAGCTTCAGGAGGTCCAGGAAGCAAGAAACCACTTCCACATGGCTTCTGTATTTAGCAGGTTCCTGTATCAGCTTAGTCTCCCTTGGCGTAAGCGTTAGCTGAAAGCTTTCAAGTGTATTCTAGATTATTATACAGGGAGGAGAAGAATGTGGAGCTTTGTCTGCTGAAGATGAAGGTCTGCTGAAGACCATGGAATGTGATGATGCCTGTGGTAGCGTGGTGTAGTGTAGTGAGCGTAGAGTGGACCACAACACTGTTGGTGCACTTCAGGAAGTGTGTAGTGCAGCTGTGTTTCTGTAGAATGATAGCTGGAGAAAAGCTTGATCCCAAACCAAAATGAGTGAATTAGGAATGATTTAGCGTACTCTGTTGAGATGATGCCATGTCACTCAGTGTTTGATGCTTGGTGACGGTGGGAAGCTGGTGTTTTATAGCAATCCGGACTCCAACCTTATTAATCCAGGCCTAGGGGGAGAAATATGCAGGGTTAGGGTTAGGGTTAGGAGACCGCTCCTCTCCATAGGATCCTTCCTGGAGGGGGTCATGGCTGCTTTGACAAATCAAATGGCTCTGGGCATCTGACATTTCCTGTCGTCCTCCAGGATGCACTACTACCTACATCTTTTATCAGATCTCTTCGTGTCGGTATCTGAAAAAATGTGCTTTAATAAAGTGAATCTACAGCTGGTTTTACTTATCTGACTGGTTCTGCTATTACTCCGCAAGACGAAAAGCCAAAAGGTTCCCTACAAGCATGTCATTTGATTCCCTGAAATAGCAGACAGAAGACTGTCCTCGCTGGCAGGACAGGGGGGCACGAAGTAGGAGATGAGACAAGAGATGGAGGGAAGGGGAAACTGACCCAGGCAGGAAAAATCTGGCTTCTGGCTTGACGGGAAGGGGGTTAGGGTTAGGGGTGCGAGACAGGTGGTGGTGGTGTGGCCTGAGCAGGGGTGGGGAGTGTGTAGGGCGGGTGGAAACATGCATGCCCGGAGAGATCCTGGCCTGAGTCCGCCTGGATGAGCGAGGAAGGGAATGTGCCTAGGGCAAGGCAGACCTTATTTAAAGAGAAATTAAATACCCCATTGAGTTTTGTTTGTTTAACGGTCATTCAGTTTCATACGGCCATGAATATATTTTTCTTCCTGGTGGTACAGCGACCATTCCCCCATGCAGCGTATGCAACAGAAGAGTTTGTGTCTCTTATTTGCCACAAGCAAGAGGTGTGTCTATAAAAGGAAAGCAGGTTTCTTTTACGTCGCCTTTAATGTTCACTGTTTAATTTTACCCCAAAACTTGCCTGATTTCCTCATACATATATTTTTAGCATTATCCTCTGCACGTGTTATTCATCCTAGCAGTTTAACCTAATCCAGCAGCCGTGCCGCATCAATGGAAACAGCCCTCGGCATTAACCCTCTTCTTTGCCGATGTTTTGTAGACGCTCCACATGTGACAGTATGATTACAGGAACACTGTAGCTCTCACCAGTGAATCACCTGTAGTGTAATACAGGCCTGGATTTAGCATTGTGGCGTCCCTTAGATTATCCAAAAGGTGTATGTCTGTGTGGGGGTATAGCTCAGTGGTAGAGCATTTGACTGCAGATCAAGAGGTCCCCGGTTCAAATCCGGGTGCCCCCTGCTTAAATTTGTTTTAGGAATTCTCCTTGAGATTAATAAGGTTCTTATCTGAACTCTGTGAATCAACCTTTACAGCTTTTAGTTGATGCTTTAGTCTAAAGTATCTTAAAATTACCTGAACGTTTCTGGAAAAAACGAAGGTTTTGGTACAGAATATGTACAGTATCTTTGTGACATTTTGATTTGTGACTTTTTTTTACCAATAGGGACTGAAAATATCTTTTATACAAGATCTGTTTTTCAGCTAGCATTGTAGAATTATGAATGCCATTTCATTTTAAAACGTACTAACTTGATTACTTTTAAATATGAATTTCATATGCAATGAGAAAAAATGTTTCTCGTTTTATAGCTCTCGTAAATTTAAAACTAGCACCTCAAAGATCAAAATGCAAACTAAGGAGGTTTTGCAAAGGGAAAGTGAAGCGAAATATTTACCTTTTTGACTTTCATTTACTTATTCTCTTCAAACATTACAGTTGTACCTAGAACAAAAGTTATATGTTAAGCATGTATTTCCACAAGGAAGCTAAATCTCGGGAGGCAGACATGCATTCTTGGTTACAGTTCAGCTCTTTATACACCAGGCTGCTTTCTTGCTGTCGAACACCAGGCTGATTTTTAAGTCTGTCCCTTTGTGTTTGTTTCTGACAGAAAGGCTTCTTCAGCCTCTCCGAGGGCCATTATTTTATTGAGCCTGTACAGGGGTACGAGGAGGATGTCCAGCCCCATGTGATCTACCAGTCCACCCCTCCCAGCAGGACCCGACGCAGCCCCAGACGGGGAGGGCCCAGCCCATGCGGACTTAGAGGTGGGGTCCACATTAGTCATTCGCATCAGCATTACATGGGACGTGAAGCCTAGCTACTGGGGTACATTCAGCTATAGACACAGCTGATGGGCAGGGCTTTCCTGACCAGCCAATGACGGGCACTTTTAGTCCAGTGAACTGGTAGGTATGCCCTAACCTTTCGAAGCTGACAGCCCTAGCTTGAGTACAGAAGCATACAAAGCTAATACATATTTCTGTCAGAACTGGACTAATGTGACTGGTCTTTCTAGGTCTGACAGCACATTTCTGATAAATTCTGTGATTCTGTGTGCAAGGGTAATTTTAATCATGCAACGGCAAAACGTTCTGTTAACTTCAGCTTAAACTTTGCCTGAACCATGTATTATTTTTATGCACGGAGGCCGCCCTAAACCACTGTGATGTCATTGGTCTGTCCCGGCAGACGCCCCCACGGCCGCGCTCCGCGTGGAGCTCGAGCGGGAGGCGTGGGGGCGGAACAGTCCGGGACAGGCGGGCCCACGCCGGATGGCACAGCGCTCTGTGAGCCGCGAGCGCTGGGTGGAGACCATGGTGGTGGCGGACTCCAAGCTCATCGAGTACCACGGCGTCGGCAACGTGGAGTCCTACATCTTCACGATCATGAACATGGTGGGCAGGCGGAGATCGCGTGGCAGTTTTCCGGAAGCTTCACAGCCATGACTGCATAGATTTTATCCTGGAATACAGCGCTCATAGATGGTCTTGGGATGCTTGTTTAATAATTCAGTAAAAATATAGCAGATTCACTGGTTTTATAGCAAAAATTATTACTCATTTATAAAAATATATATCACATTAGAAACCAGTGTGCCAGTAATTTTAAGCAAAACATTAATTTTAAGTAGTAATCAATTGAAACCCTAATTATAGTTCTAAAAGAGCTATTCTGAGTTAAAAAGTTCATTAACAAGCATCATTGGGTGATTTTTATGTAGTAATATCTGCAATAACATAAAACACCAAATGTGTGTTTAGTGTCCCTTTGGGTGGCAGTGACTCTAATCATGTGCCAGGATGTTCTGTGAACCACGTATGTAAGTCCGGCCTAAATATCCTAAATATCTTTACAGAAAAAGGAACATCTGTAGCAGAGATAAGTAGAGCGCAGATGCCTCCTCGCTTGACTTGATATTTCGACTTTTTACGATGGTGCGATAGTGATGCACGTTTAGTAATCATCAAGCTTTGAATTTTAATCCGTTGCCGTGCTAGCGGTATGTCGTACGATATTTTCGTACGATATGTTCGTACGATACTTTCGTACGATACTTTCAATGGCAGCATCCACGTAGCCACGCTCCCAGTCTCTGTAGCAATCGGGAGCATAAACATCCCAGTATTTAACAACATATCATAGGTAGTGTTTTTGTGCGATGTATCATATCATATTCACATTTGACGATAGTTTCAGTATACTAAGGGTTCATTGGAACGTAACCCCATTGCAAGCTAAGGAAGGACTGTATATACATTTGGAACATGATTCTTGTTATTACTAGAGAGGTTCTGAGCATAGATTGCATTTTTGGATCGATATATTTGGATCATGGGTATTTTAGTGTTGCAAAATATAATGTAAAATTTCATATCCAAAATACCCATGCAAATATATTCAGTTACACTTTAAAATTTATATATGAAGAATGTAATAGTAAGATACATTTCACTGCTCTGTACACATATCCATGACTGTACCTGAATGTTTGCAGCTTTTACCGCCCCATCAAACAACCAAAGTCATGGTCTGAATATTAGCCCAGATTATTTCCGTAACATGGCTCACTGACTGGCATGTTGTCTTTGTGTTAATTATGTTGAGGCTTTAATGCAGTTTTGTGTATGACGTGCTTGCAGGTGGCTGGGATTTTTCATGATGCGAGTGTTGGGAATGCCATCCACATCATTCTGGTCAGGCTCGTCCTGTTACCGGAGGAAGAGGTAAGGTGCCCCTGCTGCTAGCATTTTTGGCACGTTGGACGCATAGTTTGGAAATACAGCTAAATGGAAAATCTGTCATGTTTTCCCTAAAAATACTCTTTTATGGGTTCTGGGTGGAAGACGCTGGATTTGTGTTTTGTTCAAACCATGCCTTGAGCAGTTAGAAGCTAAACTGGCACTTATCTATTTCAAGCCTCCACAAAATCCTGGACTGTCTGGGTCTGGTGAGGCAGTAGCTATGTGGTCTCACCCTAGAGCCAAATTCAGCACGCCTTCCCGGAGAGGAAGTGCTTAAAGACCGCTCAGCTCCGAGGAGCATTGAGGAGCATTACTGCTGTCCTGAACCCTGCCCATGTGTTCCTGTGCTCCTCTGCCTTTACGTAGAAGGGACTGAAGATCACCCATCACGCTGACAACACCCTGTCCAGCTTCTGCACCTGGCAGAAGAACGTGAATCCCCAGAGCGACACCCATCCCGCACACCATGATGTGGCCGTGCTCATCACCAGGCAAGCCTTTCCTTCCGCAGAACATCCTTATCCTTATCATATTGTTACTGCTTTTGTCGACTGCACTGTATGATGTCTTCTCCTGTAATATTGTATTGTTGCTCTTGTGTTTATCTTGCACTCTCTCTCTCTGCTCTCTTTGCACTCTGTATTGTTCTGTCCTGCCTGCACTTGTGTGGTCTTGTGTTGTTTCTGCTTTTGTTCTTTGTGTTGTACCATGATCCTGTAGAAACAATGTTTCATTTCACTGTATTCCGTGTATATGTTAGAAATGACAATAAGCCTACTTGACTTGACTTGACTTGATAGTCGAACCCAGTCTAATGAAGGCCCCCTTACAGTTACACAGGCAGTGCCCCACTTATAGAAATTCCAGGGAGCCAATACGCATTAGGGACAGTGATGGGTGGTTCTCTGTGTGGCAGGAAGGACATCTGCGCGAGCATGAACCAGCCGTGTGAGACCCTCGGCCTCTCCCACCTCTCCGGCATGTGCCAGCCACATCGTAGCTGCAACATCAATGAGGACTCGGGGCTCCCTGTCGCCTTCACTGTGGCTCACGAGCTGGGGCACAGGTGTGTACATGGGAGAATGGGCACTCAGCTGCGTATGTCCAATGGTCTTGTAGGTCCAAGTGAATGAACGGAAGACGTACACTATATGGGCAAAAGTATTAGGACATCAGCATGTCCAACATCTTACTCTGAATCCAAAGGCATTAGCATGAAGCTGGCTAACCCTTAGTTACTATAATAGCCTGTAGTCTTCTGGGAAGGCTGGGAAGATGCTGGAACCTCGCTAGTGAGATTTGCTGCTGTTCAGGTTGAGTATTGATGTTGGGTGATCAGGTCTCTTTATGTCAGCTTGTATGGCTACCACTTCTCATCCAGACATGCTCCCAGATGTTTCCACTTCACAATCACTTCACTTGCTGTTGACCAGGGCAGCTTGAGCAGGACAGACATGTGGAGAACCGACTTGTAGGAAAGGTGTCCAATGACAGTGTTAGGTTGACTAACCTCTTCTGTATGACCACCCATTCTATGCGTACTAAATTAATAGAGGACGTTCACAATAAACACTAATTTGAGTTTGTTGTTCGGCATTTTTAGAGGGGTGATGTGCCCAGACAATTTTTAGCTGCATGTCTGTGTTTCTAAAAACACCGTTAACTAGGGTGGCAGAGAATCCCTGTCAGGGAGGACACTTTGAGCTACTTCAAGTTTTACAAACTACTTTAAAACTGAAAAGCTCCTGTGTTCAGCTAAACGATTCAACTATTTTTTGTGCTTTGACTTGTTTGTTTCCCTGATTGAAAAACTAATTATTAATGATTAAAAGAGACTGATCAATCAACATGCAGCAAGATCTCAGTGCTTATGTGAAATCCAGGTGCTTTTAATTGAAATGGTAGTTTACAAATCCTGTCCTACACTGTCAAAAAAAGTACAAATTTGTACCTTTGAAGGTACAATTGCTTGTTACTGGGGCTGTACCCTCAAGAGCCTGCCAATTGTACCCTAGCTGCAGGTAAATGTACCTTTTAGGCTACAGAAATGGACTCTGAGGAGCATTTTTGTACCATTGGGGTACATTAATGTTGTTTGTACCTTGGGGTACAAAACTGTATTACTGTAGCAGAAAGTGTCCTCCCTGACATGGATTATGTGGTCACCCTAACTGGTTTGGGGAGGACGTCTGTTTTCAGTGAAATAAATAGTAAAGCTTCTCACACTGTAGGATGCTGTGGACGTCTCACATCCAGGTGTTGTTGCTCTAGTTACAGTATGTCCAGTTACACGGGAATTTGGAAAATACTCTTAAAACAGAAGCGAAACCTTGGGTGCTGTGTCTGAAACGCGACCTTTGTGATGGCGCTGTATCTGAAACGCGACCTACGCGAAGGCGCTGTATCTGAAACGCGACCTACGCGAAGGCGCTGTATCTGAAACGCGACCTACGCGAAGGCGCTGTATCTGAAACGCGACCTATGCGACAGCGCTGTATCTGAAACGCGACCTACGCGAATGAGCTGTATCTGAAACGCGACCTACGCGAAGGCGCTGCATCTGAAATGCGACCTACGCGACGGCGCTGTATCTGAAACACGACCTACGTGAAGGCGCTGTATCTGAAACGCGACCTATGCGATGGCGCTGTATCTGAAACACGACATACGCGAATGAGCTGTATCTGAAACGCGACCTACGCGACGGCACTGTATCTGAAACGTGACTTATGCAACTATTGTTTAACATGCCAAATAAACACAGTTTTGGGATCCAACATGATGGCCAGGGAAACGACTGCGACCCAACGGGCCGGCAGCCCTACATCATGTCCCGCCAGCTGCAGTACGACACCTCGCCCCTCACCTGGTCGCCCTGTAGCCGGGAGTCCATCACGCGCTTCCTGGAGTGAGTGAGACCCTTCCGCATGTTTTTCTCACCTCCCTCATCTCCCTCTATCGCTGCTCTTCCAACTGGAATATCTGCACCTTGGTTAGATTGAGTTTAGCCTTTTGTGTTTGAGATTATCCTGAGGAATCTGGTTTCTTTGTGCTGCTAGATCTTCTTCATTGCACTTTCTGTGGGATCTGCTCACTCCACAAATCTTCCTCTAGGCTTTTAGTAACCTGGCTTCTTGCCCTCTTCAAGTGTCCCTGGAATTTTGGCCACATTCGGCTCCCAGGGCGAAAACTAATGACACCCACATGAAACTAACCACACCCATGTTAGCTTGACCTAGAATCTGAAGCCAGATTCAGGTCACCCATCTGTCCCATTTCAAGAACATCTTATCCAGTCATGTTCATGAATAATGCAGACTTCCCTGAGCAGTACTACAGGCCATAAAAGATACTGTGACACGTGCAATTCAGTTTTAAATTGGTAACAAGACAATAAACATCAACACTCCTTCTGCAGTGTTTTTGCATTATTGTCCACCAAAAGCGCATGGTGCTACCAGCAGGTTCCCCATTTGAGGAGATTTCTGCAGGTTTTCTGTGTGAGTTTATTAGTCATCACCCCTCTATCTCTGGATCCCTCCCTCCTCTCTACCCTTCCTTCCCTTTCTCCTGGTCTCCTGCCTCTCCCTGGTGACTCATAGTCGTGGTTGGGGGTCATGCCTGGATGACCGGCCCTCCAAGACAGATCTCAGCACATCTTTGGAGGCCCCTGGTGTGAAGTACACCATCCATCACCAGTGCCAGCTGCAGTATGGTCCCAATGCCACCTCCTGCCCCCAAGTAGAGGTGAGAGATGAAAAACTTCATTCCTGGTTTCGCACAGATCAGCCTATTTCTCCGGTTTTAGTTGTTTGGCTTGTTTACCCTGTTTACTCAGCCAATTTAGCTATTTAACTAGCCATTTTATTTTATTTAAGCCATTTTAACATTTCGGGCTGTTTCTCCTGTTTTGCTTCACTGTCCTGCTTTCTGTGATTTCCCAGCTATTTCAGAAATGTAGTCATTTAAGCAATTTAACCCGCTTCTCCAGTTTAGCCTTGTCATCCTTTTATAGAAATTCTGGCCATCTTGCATCAAACCAGTATGACAAAAAGTGGGAAGAAATACCAAAAATCCTCAGACATGATGATGGAAAGAAGCCTCGTAACCTCAGATGTCTGACTCTGTGCCCAGATTGTTCTGCAGAGGCTTGTGAGTCATTCGCAAATGTGCGGTAGCAGATGCAGGCTTGGGGAAATATAAGTCGTGTATATTTCTCCCAGTGTCAGAAGCTGTGTATACAGTGTGTGCTGCATTTTCGCCTTCTCCTCGTGACTCTTGCTCAGTCTCTGCAGCTGGTCTTCTCCCCTTCTTGATTTGTTGTCCAGCTGTACACAGTCACATCAGATTTGTCTGTCTTCAACAGCTTCAACTTTAATGCTGGTAGTCTTAGTGTGAAATACCGTAAACAGAAGTGAGTGTCACATGATGACCAGTTGTTCAGCAGTGCATTTGTGTTGGAACTTTTATGTTGGCTGTGGAAATACAGTAACTGTACTTTACGCTGAGGGAAGAGGAAAGCAAAACTGCAGAGTGCAATGTATGTAAGGCTAGTGCTGATTTTTCTTAGATCTGGACACAGTAAAATTTACGCAAACTAGATCACTCGACTTGTATCCTTTCTAAAGTTTGGTTAATTATCATTTAAAAGTCTTATCCGTGCTCCTTCGTATATTTTGTACTGGAGACCCGTCTGTATCTAGTTACTGCACATTTTTAAGGAAATGAACGACAATGAGGAATGAAGAAAATAAAGGACTGCAAGGGATCAGATAAAACAAGAACAAAACAAGAGCGAACTCTAAGAAACGTGGTAATGCAACAAGGAAACGCTGGGAACAGAACAAGGCAATGGAACAGAGTAATAAAGACACAGTAACTAGACACATTGACTGGCTAACAAATGTAGTGAGGGCAGGCACTTATATGCGCACAGAGAATCAGGGCAAACAAGGGGCGGGTGTACGTCGTAATCAGATTAACCAGGATAAAGGATTCGGGTCAACAAGGAACAGGTAAGATGGATTACAATTAACAAGCACTAAAGGTTAACAACACTAAGAAAGACTAGGAACAGAAGTGCATGCAGAGCATAATGAAACAAGGAACGAGCAGGAAAACCTAAAACAGGGACCCAAAGATAAATAACAGACACAGGAAGGATCAGGATGGCCAGCACCACCTTCTGGTCAAACAGGGACGAAACACATAGGACAGGGATGGCAGGGCACTGACCCTGACATCGGTTTTGTTTGAGCAACATGACCATTATATTTTCCTATTCTTGTCATAGTCAGACAATGCCCCTACAACACTAAATGCAGAAAATTGATATCATGCCATCTCTGCATCCAACCCAATCTGTCTACCATCTACGAGGCACAGAACGCAAGTTTGGAATGTTCCGTAGAGCTCAGGACGTAGCGCTGAATTTCTGTCATCTGCAGAACATTTGCCAGATTCTGTGGTGCTCTCTGAATGGCTCTTGTCGATCCAAGATGGATGCTCCGGCTGATGGGACCAGATGTGGACCAAATAAGGTACATTGCTGTTCTTTATTGTGGAGGGGGGAGGGGGGGGTTTCCATTTTTCACTTGTGCCATGTGCATTTCATGAATTCATTCTGCTTTTGTTAAAAAGTGCAAGTAAGTTTTGCACATAAGTATTATGATTCTCAGGGGCGGCATGGTGGTGCAGTGCTTAGCACTGTTGCCTCACACCTCTGGGACCCGGGTTCCGGGTACTCCGGTTTCCCCCCACAGTCCAAAAACATGCTGAGGCTAATTGGAGTTGCTAAATTGCCCGTAGGAGT
>JAODJX010000042.1:5337188-5363138 GCA_026776945.1 Isichthys henryi
CCGGGATAGGCTCCGGACCCCCCGCGACCCAGTAAGGATAAGCGGTTTGGAAAATGGATGGATGGATGGATGGATTATTATTCTCTTAAAATATTTATCTTTAGCATCACATTCCACTTTTCATGGTATTCACGTATCATTTGTGTTCTGTGCACTTTTTAAATCTGTTTGTGCTGTGTTTACTTTGTACTAGACGTACTGTCTTTGTACTTGTCTGTTAGACATTATATGTATGTTCGTGCTGCTCTATGCGCCACACTAATAGAGTTAATCTTAAGAAACCTGCATACATCCATCATCTAACTGCATATCCTGGTCGAGGTGATGGAGAGCCTGCAGCCTATCGCAGGCAGCACAGGCCATAAGGCAGAGACACACTCTAGACCAAGGGTCTGTATCACAAAGCCAGGCAACTTGCCGGATTTAAGGCAGTTTGGGCTAAGTGCAAGCAAGCTAAGATAAAGTCCACTTAAACTGGGGTACCTTAAATTCATCAACGAAGTAAGAAATCTGGCTTTGTGTTACAGGCCCCCAGTGTTTCATACCTTATTTATGGAAAAATGTCCATCTACATAGAAAATAATCTGGGAAGCTAGTGTTTTGCTCACAAATGCATAAAAGTGAGGCCTGTACACACAGCTCTTGGTGAAAATCCGGATCATTTATGTTGTCCCGTTACATGATTTTTTTTCTATACATACTAAATGATGATTGGTGGTTGTTATTCTGGAAAGAGACTATTGGCTGTATGTGTCATGTGGGGCTTAACCGGCAGAAACTCTCCTCGTGCTCCCCTGCAGTGGTGCATCTCTGGGGAGTGTGTAATCGTAGGGAAGCTACCCGAGACGGTGAATGGGGCTTGGGGTTTGTGGAGCCCCTGGTCTCACTGCTCCCGCACCTGTGGGGCCGGGATCCAGTCCGCTGAGAGAGAGTGCGACCGCCCCAAGTGAGTGCCCCCCCCCCACCTCAGTGCCTCGTGCTTTTTCTGTGCTTACAGATGGAAAGCAAATATGAAACATGCATTTATACCACTCAGGATTCTGTAAGTCCGTGTTTCTCAACCCAGTCCATCGGGAACTCCCAGCCAGTCCACATTTTTGCTTCCTCCCCGCTGTATCAGGTGTTCGGTGTTCTCGACTGCTTGTTTTTGGATCGGTTGTGCTGGAAGCTGGGTGGGAGCAGAAATGTGAGCTGGCTGGGAGTTCCCGATGGACTGGGTTGTCTCAGACATGCTGCAGGTGTGTGGAAGCATGCTGCTTCACTGCAGTGCACTCTGGGCTGTGTCCCAAGCCATCCAGTGTATTCCAAGATATTTTTAAAGGCTATTAAAGTTTATCTGAGGCTACAAAGAGAGAATTCGCTGGATTTATGGCTCGAGTGAAAGTGTCCACTCTGCCCCCCCCCTAAGAAAGCAGCTGGCTCGGTCAGTGCAGGCATGTCTATAAATCTCCCCAGCTGGGGCTGACCTGCTCCCCACCCCTCCACACTGACCCCTCCTACCACAATTGCCGCTTCGAAGACGTTGTGAACATGCTGCAATCTATTAGCATTATGTATGCTGATGAGAGCATAATGGCAGCAGCATGACGGTTACTGCGGAACCTGAAAACGTGTAGAAGCACCGATGTCGGTCACTGTGACTTTTTTTATAGGCCAGAATTTGGCGGGAAATATTGCATGGGCGAGCGAAAGCGCTACCGTGTCTGCAACAGCAAACGCTGCGGCCAGGAGCAGCCCACCTTCCGCCAGATGCAATGCAGCGAGTTCGACACGGTACCCTTCAAGAACCAGCTGTACCAGTGGATCCCGGTTACCAGCACGGGTACGTTTCATGCTTGCCAGTAAACACCCCCCCCCCCCCCCCGTCCTGGTCATGCTGTTTGTCCTGCACTCTACAGCCTACGATCCGAGTGCTGAGATCAGACCTTTTTATATTCCAGGATTTCATTTTTTTGTCATTACATCAGTGTTTATTGCCTGGCCCCATTTCATAGCAGTTTGTTAAATTATAACCCCCCCCCCATAAAATAAGCAAGACTAGATGACTACAACCTTATGTGCACTTTCTCCCCACCAGCTAATTCAGCACTACTGAATTCTCAATAATTAATTACAATTCGTAATAAAAACATACCAGTGCTTTTGGAAAGGAATAGAGACACAGAAGTAATTTCCTTTACATACAATCTACTGTTAAACAGTTGTAAAATAAAAATGTTCTTAAACTGACTGCATTTTAGTGAGGTGTTGATGATCACAAACATAACTGAGGGCCAGTAGAACTGATCATATAATATATTTTCTTCTCTCCTGGTCGCTCTGTATTCTATTAATTCTTCATTCCCATTTCATTCTTGCATCATTTCTTCACTTCCCTTATTTTCTTCCTTCCCTCCCTCCCTCCCTTCTTTCCTTCCCAACTTTTCTGCCCCCCTACGCTGGACCCCCAGCCTACCCCTGCGAGCTGCACTGTCGGCCCGTGGATGACCAGTTCTCGGAGAAGATGCTGGACGCTGTGACGGACGGGACGCCATGCTTTGTGCACAACAGCAGTCGGAGCGTGTGCATTAACGGCGTGTGTAAGGTAGCGCGCCGGGGGCATAACTGGTTACCATAAGAAGTGGAATTTGGCCCGTGAATGTCAAATGTCAGCAGGAAATATCAAAGTGATAGTCAGGAGGAAGCAGTGGGTGATACCGTAGACGGGCAACGAGTTACCGTGGTGGTTACATCATATGTGTGTGTAACCCAACTATGACCTGGCATGACCTCATTCTGTGGGAACATTGCCAGACCTGTTTTGAGGGGCTTTAGCCCCCCACTCGCAAATAAATGTACATTAATTAGTTTTAGTTGTGTTCTTATTCATTAAAATTTGACCCCTCTAATAAAGGGTTAGCCCCTCCCCCCTTTTCATAAACCTTTGTGACTTACACCGTGTGATCTCCTAACTGTATTAACATGCCTTAAACACGTGTGTGCGTGGGTTATGCATATGTTACATTGTGGGACCGACACGCGCCCACAATGTGATTTAAAAAACTGTTCTTTTGACTTTGTAGGGATCATCTTGGTCCCCACAAGCGGAAACTCCATTTTATAAAAATCTGTGACTGCAATCAAAAAACTTAAAATGCCAAAAGTCTTGTATTTCATTTGGTTACTTATGATTAAGGTTAGGGTTGGGTAGGGGTTAAGGTTGACATTGTTGGGATTAGAGTTATGCCCATAGAAATGAATGGAAAGTCCCCACAAAGATATGAAATGTCTGTTTGTCTGTTATGTGTCTGTGTGTGTGTGTGTGTGTGCCCGATCACCGCTCCCACCCCCAGGAAGTGGGCTGTGACTATGGCATCAATTCAAACGCCGTGGAGGACCGCTGTGGGGTGTGCCTGGGAGATGGTTCTTCATGCCAGACCGTTCGAAGGAGCTTTGAGGAGGGGGAAGGTCACGGTGAGCCTAACCCCCCCCCCTCCCCCACTGTCCTCCCAATGCAACGCCTTGGCAAAGTACTTTCATGGTTCAGCATTATTGCTCCTAATATGACCCAGAACATCAGTGAAATTCTTTAGGAAATTCTGTGCTATTAGATCCATCCATCCATCCATCCATCCATACTTCTGTCCACCTGTTCTGGTGAGGGTCACAGGAAGGCATGGAGGCCTCCCAGGACGCTTATGGGACAAGGCAGAGCAACACCCTGGAGAGGATGTATTACATTATTACATATAAAGTGACCCTTTAATTTTAAAGTACTGTCCTCTATCATATGACAAGGCCTCTGTTTCCCTGATCTGTTTGTCTGTGACACATGTGGCCTCCAGGTTACGTGGACGTGGGACTGATCCCGGAGGGGGCGCGAGATATCGTGGTGCAAGAGGTGGAGGAAGCGGCCAACTTTCTGGCACTAAGGGGGCAGGACACAGAGGAGTACTATCTGAATGGACGCTATATCATCCAGTGGAAGGGCGAGTATGAAGCGGGGGGGGCCACCTTCTACTACGAGAGGAGCGGCAACCTGGAGAACCTGACTTCACCGGGGCCCACACGGGAGCCAATCATGATCCAGGTACATCGGCCTGTACCCTCAAACAGGTACCGCCCCCCCACAGGAGCAGCGGGTGACACCGCGACAGGAAGAAACAGATTATGGGGCACTGTTACCTCAGGAAGAGCTCGTGGCTCGGAGCGGAGGAGGCGGGGTGGAAGAGCATCCACGGGCCCATTGCGACATGAGGACCACTGAAAATCTACTGAGGGGATCCACTCAAATGCCCCTTTTGATAGTAACAGACAATCATGTGAAATTCTCAAGTTTATCAAGAATCCCCCCTCCCCAAAACAGCAAATTTTACTGAAATGGAATCTGAATTCACGGGGCGTTTCGGGTGAGACGGGGCCCAGATTCACGGGGGCGTTTCGGGTGAGACTGGGCCCAGATTCACGGGGGCGTTTCGGGTGAGACGGGGCCCGGATTCACGGGGGCGTTTCGGGTGAGACGGGGCCCGGATTCACGGGGGCGTTTCGGGTGAGACTGGGCCCGGATTCACGGGGGCGTTTCGGGTGAGACGGGGCCCGGATTCACGGGGGCATTTCGGGTGAGACGGGGCCCGGATTCACGGGGGCGTTTCGGGTGAGACTGGGCCCGGATTCACGGGGGCGTTTCGGGTGAGACGGTGTTATACTTTTCCTGGATTTAGGCTTTGTTTTGCATTCACCATGCAGCTTCTTTTCCAAGAGAAGAACCCGGGAATCAAGTATGAATACACCATCCGAAAGAGCCGTCAGAGGGGCAACGAGATCCTGCAACCGGAGTACAGGTGGAAACATGGTGCCTGGACAGACTGCAGCACCACCTGTGGGGCAGGTGAGTCAAAGCTTAGTATCAGATTAAAGACTTTTGACACAAATCAAGTCAACATTTGGTGTTGATCCTGCAGCTCCACTGTCTGATTTCTTCTTAACCTCTTAAATCGAATGAGTTTTTGACAGATTGCAGGCACGGCCAGGTGAACCCAGCACAGCCTGTAAATTTATGAATGAAATTTAGATTCATCTGATGTATCATCTTTGTAAAGTCAGATGTTCTGTGCGACTAAAATGAGATAATATGAGATGCACTACACTAAAGACTTTTCTTAAGACAAGAGAGGCCTTTTGAAAGAGTTACTGGAATTCTGGCAAGAAGAAAGAACAAATTGTTGTGACCCCATTTGAAATTATTTACTCAAAAAGACTGACCTCCAAAAGCATATTCTGGAGGGGGCGTGAGGGGGCTGGAGCCTGTGCCAGGCAGCATGGGGCACAAGGTCAGGACGGTACACCGATTGCAGAAAGACCTACAGCTGTAAATGCTTTTAACTCAGAGTACAACCAAAATTAGCCATAATTTTCCAATTCTCCAATTTTCCACGTTCTCCTCTGACTTTACCTTTTGAATTTGCTATGGCTATTGTGTCATTTTGAGATGGCTAAAAAACACGCATGAAAGCCCCAGTTCTTTGTTGGCTTGCTAAATAACACTTTCTATCCTGGAACCCAGGGGTCCAAAACCAGCCAGTCCGCTGCTTCGAGGCTGAGACTGGAGTGGTGGAGGAGTCCTTCTGTGACCCCAAAACGCGACCCAAAGATCGGCAACGCAAGTGCAAGAAGATAGACTGCCCGGCTAGGTATGGCGCCCTCTTCTGTTCGGAGGTAGAATATTTATGCCTATTAATGCTTAGCTGACTATTCTAAAACACGAAGGTTAACAACTTAACATTTGCCCACATTTATTCATGAAGCTTTGTTGGTGTCATTTGGAGAATAACCCCACCCCCTCCCTGACTGCTAATTCTCCAGTTCATGACTGCCCCCAGGTGGTGGGTGGGTGCTTGGCAGCCGTGCTCCGCCCCCTGTGGCCCGTCTGGCCTGAAGAAGCGCACGGTGCTGTGCGTGCGGTCCGTGGGCTCGGAGGAGCGCGTACTGCACCCTGGGGACTGCAAAATCCTGCTCAAACCCAAACCTGCAGTGCCCTGCAACCGAGATGTGCCATGCGGGTCAGAATGGGCCGTGGGGCCCTGGAGCGAGGTGCTTTACACTGCTCACTGTGTCACACTCAGCGCTACCTGACTTAACGCTACTCAGCTTTGTTTAACATTATCACTGCTCTCATAGAATGTTATAGTCAGTGATGTTTAACACTTAATATTGCTTACCATTCAACACCGTTTTACACTCAACAACCTGTCACTCAGTACTGTTTCACACTTAACGCTTAACACCGTTTAATGCTCTGTGTACTCCCTAACACAACTGGTGATATAAAATTCCACACTGCACACCACAGAGCATGCTGGGATTCTTCTGTTTACTCACAATGATTCCATTTAATGCATCAAAACGCTGAACAACTGAAGCGAAAATCGACAATGATGACATTGATATTCTCTGTGATCTTCAGTGAATGATTTTAAATCTAATTCCTGGCAGGGAACTTTTACTGGCACTTTTCTTGAGTCACTTTAGTGTTTTGTCATATGTGCCGCATGTGCCCTTTGCCCTTCAGTGCTCCGCCTCCTGTGGGGGTGGGATCAGGTCCCGCACGGTCACCTGCCGGACGGCGCCCAGGCGTCGCTGCCAGGCTTCCAGCAAGCCACGCTCCCACGCCCTGTGCGCGCTGCAGAGCTGCCCCTCCGCCCGCAGAAAGCCCCCCCCAGCCAGCAGGAAGGCCATTACCCACACCTCCTCCACCCTGGAGACAGAAACTGTGACCACGGTGACCGCTGACCCTGGACTTCCAGCTAGCTCTGACACAGCCTCCACTGCGCCGAGCCCCGAGGACGACCGGCACCACGCTGGTGGCCGAAACGCCGGCCAGGGTGATGGGGGGCCTCCCACGGTCCCTTCTTTCACGGCGGATGATGAAGGAAGCACAGATGGCTTCTTGTTTCCTGGCAACCGGCATAAGTTCAACTACATCACAGAGGACTCTGCTGTGGGTGGGAGGCATGACCCCCGCACGACGCCCCCTCCCTCAACACCTGCAGAAGCCTCAGCGTCTTCCACATGGACAACATCCTACAGCCCTTCCATGAAGCTGGGTCCAACATGGGGACCAGTAACTACCCGGGCGTCCCTGTCCAGCTCAGGGGCACCAGAGACCTTGCCTACCTCACCCCAGACGGCCCAAGATGCTGGGTTTTCCGGGACTTCAGAACCAGACAGCACAGCTAACCCTACAGGCAGCCGTAGCAATGGACCTCCTGTTAACATGAACGTCTTCTGGGTGGTGGGCAACTGGAGTGAGGTAGGTGGAGATGGTCTGCAGATGAGTCACTGTGACCCATAGGATACAGTCTAGTGAGGTCTGTTCTTCATCACGATAGACTACTCTGAACGGTGCACTGCTGTATGGGTTAGGACCCTGTGCCGGTGATCAGAAGGTTGCTGGTTTAAACCCCGTGCCTGGCACAGTGACATTAGTGCTCGGCCCTTCAGCAAAGCCCTCAGTCCTGAGGACACTGGCTGACTCTCTGATCCTCACTTGTATGCCGCTTTGGACAAAAGCTAAATAAGTATAAGTGTACAGTAGGTGTAACTGCCTATGATCCTAGCCTATGAATAATGGATTGGTGTGTCGAAAACGCCTTTGGTGTGTGAATATCTGTGCTATCCCTCATCCACGGTGTCCCTGCCTTATGCCCTGTACTTCCTATCATATGTTACAGACCAAAGGTATACATTTGGGTCAGGACAAAAGGGACGTGTCCCTAGCAAGACTGTGGGAGTACTGTGTGTGTTCAACAGGGGGCGAGGCATTCAGGGCTGATTTGGCCCTTTCCGGTGTTGTGGGAGTACCATGTGTGTTCAGGGAAGTGGGGCATTTGGGATAGATTTGGTCCCTACCGATACTGAAACCAAACCTACAGCTTTGCCCCAGACTCACCATAACCCTAACCCTAACCCTAACCCTCTACTGGATAATAAAGGATAGAGGTGGTTCAGCAGCTGTCGAGCCATGACGTCTTCCTTCTGTTCCTTTTCCATGTGGTCCTGTAGTGCTCTACCTCCTGTGGTCTGGGGGCCATGTGGCGGACAGTTACCTGCAGCTCCCCACAGGAGGTGCTCTGCTCAGACATCAGGAGACCGGACCCTGCCAGGAGGTGCCACCTCCGTCCCTGCGCTACCTGGCACAGTGGCGACTGGGGCAAGGTGAGCAATATGAGTCAAAAAGGACCAGCAAGGTGGCGCACCAGCTAATGTACCATGAGACTGAAAGGGCTATGGGTGCAGATCTAGAGATATATATAATCTTTCAGTTATTTAGGGTGAAAAGTTCTGCTAATTATGTGCTATTAATTGAAAACAAACAAAAAAAATATACATCAACGACATCAAATAGCATGACAGGATGGAAAGATGATGTGTTTCGAGAGCCAGGGATTGTGGTACAAGTGAAAGAAGAAGGTTTACAGCAGGTGAGATTTATTTGTGTGATCTGTTGTCTAATGTAAGTCCAGAAGAAAGGCCCCCTTAAGACAGAGGATGCAGCGGCCCTGCACAGCAACGAGAAACAAATGTGACCCATCACCACGAAATGAGTCTTAAGTCGCACTGGTAGAAATACACCCATAAGTCTCATTTCGTGGTGATGGGTCACAAATGCTCCAAGCCCTGTTTTCCAGCACCTGAAGGCTCAAGGCCATGTTTTAGTAATTTATAAACACATTTATAATCATAAAGCTTTATGAACATAGCTATAAATATTTAGAAAAAGGCATAACGCATTATAGCCATGTAAATTATGCATTACGAATGATTTATGCACCTCTCATCTATAATGCACAATGTAGTACAAAGCATCCTTAATTCTTATACTGACTATTATAATACATTATGATGGTATCTATAATGCATTATAGACGAGGTGCATAAAGCATCCATAATGCATGTAAATATTTATAGCCACATTTATAATGCTTTATGAATGCATTATTATTTGCTATGAATGTGTTTATACATTACATTAAAACATGTTCTTAAGTAAAATGTTACCACTGATGCTTCTGTTCTGCCACTAATTAGTTGTCATTTTAAAGTGATATGCACCCTGCCCTCTGTTTCGCTCTCTTTCCTTGCTGTGGTCTTTCTGCATGTCTGCAGTGCCCAGAGGGATGCCTAGGGGTCAGCCGACAGCGTGATGTGCTATGCATGGACACCCAGAGCCAGCGTGTGCTACGCCCCTACCACTGCCAGGCGACGGGGCACCGCCCCCCCAGTTCTGAGCCCTGCCTCTTGCAGCCTTGCCAAGCCTGGCAGTTCTCCCCCTGGGGAAAGGTACGGTGGGTGCAAAATCCGCTTAATGCTAACATTTCACAAACAGCTATATGCATCCCAGAAGCTCCCAGAGGACTTGAGAACATCATTGGAAAATGGTCCTTCATTTAGTTATGGTTATTTCATTGTGAACTGCACAGTGGCCTCATATCTCCAGGGATGTGTGGAGTGTATGTGTGTTGGTACACTAGTTTCCATCCACATCGAAAGACATGAGGGTGGATGAATATATCTGTATTGGCTCTGTGGTTGAGTGTGTGTATGTGTGTGTGTGTGAGCCCTGTGATGGACTGACATCCTGTCCAGGGTAGTCTTCCTCCTTATGTCCTCCGTTGCCTGCAGTAGACACCAGGCCATCCTGTAACCCCAACCAGTGGTTGGAAGATGGATAGACTAAGATGGATGGACTAGTTCAGTTGCAGCCAAGACCTGCTTTTATGTGTTTTTGTAAACACTTGAGTGTGCGGATCAGTGGGCTGAACCTCTGTAGCTGTGACTAGATGGTCGTCGGTTTGAGCCCGGCTTCGCTAGAACATTCACATGTCCGTAGGCCCTTGAGCAAGGCCCTTAACCCTCAGCTCCAAGGGTGCTATTGCAGGTGGCTGCCCTTCACTGCTCTCACCTACATATGTGTCATGGAAAGCAAGATGGGGTAGGCGAAAAGAGAATTTCCCCACATAGATCAATTGTCTCCATCATCGTCATTAAATGATAATTACTCTGGCACATCTATGTTGGTACAGGAGCTACGCTAAAATAAGTTGAAAGATTTTTTTTTAAATTGAGTTGGTCGCATCATACAATATGTCTGCTCCACCCCCCAGTGCTCAACGAAGTGTGGTGAGGGCCAGCGGGAGCGCCTTGTGTACTGCCCAGAACCAGGCCGCTGTGAGCCGATCCAGAAGCCTAACAGCACCGAGCCGTGCAACCAACACTTGTGCTTCTGGTGGCAGGCCATGGCCTGGGAGGAGGTGAGAGGGCCAGTCCAAATACAAACTGCTCTTCCTTACTGTGTGCAGGTGGTAGGAGGGTCAAGGGGCAGCAAGGGCGACGATGTAACTGGTTCAGCCAGGTCAGGTGATCGTGAATGATGTCGTTGTCTGCCCAGACTGAACCTGAATATAGCAGAATTCTGCATGAGGTTCCATCTATACTGCAAAGACCAGCAAAGTCGACAAATTACAGATTTTTACATTCTCATGGGGTGACCAGAGTACAAGTCCTGGCTGGGTATTTTTCAGTGCTCAAATTAACAACGAATGAAATCATTCAGACATTTTTAAAAATGAAATGAGAGGTAATGTTATTAATATCATGATATTAATATCTTGGTTTTGGTGGCTTGTAATTATCTTAAATAGACAGGAGTTTCTTCAATTATTCAGTTTATTTTAAAAGAAATGCAAATCATATGATATATGAAGGTAGATAAAATAACTGAAGACAGCACATGAAAAAGGAGTTTAACTTTGAAGAAACCACAGTTACAGGCTGAACTAATGAGTCATGTTAGGTTGAATGCCCGACATTTCACTGACTGCTGGTGCTCTCCGTGTCCTTGCTGTTTGATTTGTCGCACTCTCTACATTGGCGTTGCCTGTCTGAACCACTCGCTAACACAGACTGGACTGTCTTGGTTCTGCCTGTCTCAGTGCTCCGTCAGCTGTGGGGGTGGAGTGCAGCACCGCGTGGTGACGTGCGTGAAGGAGGAGTCGGGCGGCGTGGAGGGCGGCCAGTGTGAACGGAGCAGCCGGCCAGACAGCTTCCAGAAGTGCAACCTGCAGAAATGCGAGAGAAGCCCAGGTAAAGGCCCTACTCAGTGGTATCGGCTAATTCTTTGCCTTTAACTGTTTAGCTTATGCTTTTACGAAAAAAAAGAACTCGCTAACATATCCCAGTTAGTTTAGATATTTACATTTGTTTATTTAGACGATGTTAGTCTAAAACAAGATACAAGTGAGGGAAACAGACACACAGCTGCCACGTAGCCAGCTAAGCCGAGTTTCCAGTTAATGCTCAGTTACAAGTCTAAACAGTAAGGAAGAGGAGTTATACAGCACATTTGAAACACAGCAAGAACCTAATAAGGCAACAATTCAATTTAGTGGATAAAGTGCAACACCAGGAGCTGTCAGGGAACACGGAGTGGTGTTAAGTAGGTAAATTTTGAATATTGAAGGATTTCACAGAACGACAGTTTCTGAGGCTTCGAGGTATTGAAACATCAGCTACCTTCTGCACTAAAATGCAGCTTTTTAGTTCAAATGAATGTCGTTGAATCCGAATATCCAAGCTGGCGCCGTGCCGATACGCTAATACGCTGCCTCTTCTCCTCCGCAGTGCCCAGGTGTACGAAGGACAGCATGTCCACACGATTCTGTGAAAAACTCAAACTCCTGGGCCGCTGTTCCCTTGGCTCCATCTGGAAACAGTGCTGCATCACTTGTGCGGGTTAACCGTGATCACCCTCCCCCCCACAGCCCCACCAGTAAAAAAAAAAAAAAAACCTTCTGTCATACTAGGAACCACCAAGGCGCTGAACCTCAGCAAACAGATGGACAGACCAGAGAAACACACAAGAATCAAGAAACATGAGGAGCACATATACTGTTAAAACATATAATTCAAAAATCAACTCAAATGCACACAGAGGAACAGATACGAACAAAGGAAAAAAGAAAACATACGAAAACATGATTATCTTCAGTCGGCGGTGGGTAGGGCTGTATGTGTACAGATTTTTATTATGCTGCCAGTTGTGAGTTATGGCCTCTCTGAGACACACAGACATTGCTGACACAATGAACTGAACACTTCGCTGCCTTGTGGTCTGGTCCCACCAATGCTCTGTGGTTATTCCACCGCAGGAAGAGAAGTGCCCCCCGTCCAGCTACGCTGAACATCTCCATGGTGCTTAATACCAGTCTTACACTGTTCGGTTCAGTGACTTTCATTTTGTGCCTCATAGATGCCAAAGGATGGTCAGACTATTTTTTTCATGGATTTCCTTGATGAGGTGGAAGAGAATTATTCATGCATGGTTACGCTGTCACTGAAACAGCCATGGTGCTGGATTAGGGTTAGTAAATTTGCTCCTTATTTTTACACTGAGACCCACTGAGTGATGTGTTGCAACAGTCTAACACTCGCTGGTCGACGACAGAAATAAGTCTGTGTTTCACAGCAAAATGCAGTATGGTACAGCTTTGTGTTAGCACAGTGTTCAGCCTTAGTGTTGGTTCAGGATAGGATATTAATCACTAATAATACAAACATGTTCAGCTGTACAAAGATTTTTATATGGATATTATAACAATTCTATGGTAAATAGGTAAAATGTATGGAAAAAAATGCACAAGTCCAAAAACAGGGCAGAAGAGATGAATTCCTTGCTGACGTGTTTAGAAGCAGGGCAGTGATTGTGAGAACGGAGCGCTGTGGGATACTGTGTATTTATCCAGATACTTCCAGAAGCTACAGGTGTCCTCCACAGTCAGCACATGAATGTCTCTGCTAATTTTTCTGTGCTTACTGTCACTCCACTTAGGCCTCTTCTGGCCTCTCAAGCCGCCTGTTCTTATTATGACCGGCTAACACTTTTTTATATGTTTTATCTCTTAGATCACTCTAGATTCACGACAGAGTACAGCGAAACCAAACAGAAACAAAAGCGGGCTTTTTAATTTCATGTTCATAATTTCCCCGTTACCTATACCTTCCTACGTCAGTCGTGATTTCAGAATCCACCAGAATTTAATCATCCTAGGACTCCCTGTTAAAAAAGGGTTTCCTCTTTGTCAGGCATGTTTGAATTGGTGTAGGGAATATGCTCACGATATGTATGGGTCTGCATGGATAATGTTTACAGGGAGACTCACTGAAGTGTGAACTTCTACATGGCAACTGCTTGGCTGCATTTCCATGCATTTGTAAACGTGACCTCACTGCTTTTTTTGAAACCAATCAAGGTGCCAACAAGACCCAAATGAAAATTACCAAGGAAACAACAATACTTTAAATATGGTCCTTAATTCAAAATTTTACTTTCGGTGGTCCCATACTGAGTGATCTTTGGGTAGTGGTCACTTAGTAACATCTCATTCTTTCATTATTAAATCTGAATTTAAGTCACTCGACAAGCTGTTCACAATCAACCGTAAACTCATGCACCCAAGGGCATAACTTCCGGTTGAGCACTGGGGTGATGTTTTCACCCATTTGAGGGGATCCAGGGGGGTTGTATGGTATTTGCTGGTTTTGATTATTGAGGGGGTTACAACTACCCATCCCCGATATTTTACATCCATGCATTTACCAACCTTGTGGCCCTTGAGAAGTGGAGTATAAATTGAGCAAATATATTGTTCGTCCGATTGGGGCGGCCTCAAAACGTTCTTTTGTTGGTTTTGATTTGTTCTGAATTCAATGTGGCTGTTAAAACTGCGGTGCTAGCATTTCAGCTAACATCTGAATGTGCATGAGGTGTTGCTGGTCATCACCCTCAGGCCTTGATAATAGGTCTAAGTATTTGATAATGTACGTGACTGACAGATTGCCTGTACCTCGAATATCTGCATTAATAAATGCCGTTATTGACTGTGTGCCTTTCGCTTCACTTTAGACTGATCTTTTCAAATCGCTGGGAAAATAACATCCAGCCTTTATTATAAGCATTGATAAATCTAAAACTAAATAAATGTACAGATTAAGAAAGTACATAATCGCCTAAAATAATTAAAACTACTCCGAGTTATTTATTCAGTAGTTCTGAGGTATGTTAAACCCTTCCCATTGGCTAGAGCTCGCAACCCAACTGTCCAATAGAATCTCGCGGTATTATGACGTCACGTTAGCGGGATGTCCAAAAACAGAGCGTAACCTAAGAACTGGTAGTTGACTGTTACTTATTGTTAGTTTATAGTAAGTGGCTGCACAAATATTTTATATTTACAGAGTCGGATTGCATGCAGGAGTTACATTCGGTACAAAGTTTGCTATACTCTTGATTTGCGAGCAGATACTTTATCAGTCTGGGATGTGTAGCGGTAAACGTAGCAGTCAGCGGCTAACTAGTTTGGGAAAACGCAGGTAACCCTCGCGGCAGGTTACCCGGGCTAACCAGACACCGGGTATAAACCCGCCCGCCCGCCCGGCCAGCCATGGATGCCAGGATTGTCTCCTTCATGGTCCTCTTCGAGGACGACGCCCTGGAGGTGGGCTACAGCGATGGCTCCCGTTTGGAGCTGTCCCCGTGCGGCTCCGAGTTCGTGCTGGAGGAAAGGCCGCCGGCCTCGGCGCACCCATTGCGGACGCCTCGCAGGCTCCGCCGGAGGACGCGCTTTGTTACCAGCGCTCACAAAGTACGTTTAGCCCGCAACCTGTCATCGCTGTAACGGCCGGTGAAGTAGGAGGTGTCATTTAGGGGTGCTAGTAAGTGTGTCGGTAATGAGGATCATTTAGTTAGTCATGAAATACAGCTCTGGGAAATAAGTGACAACTCCTTTTAACAAAAAATAATTGCATTGTTAAATTCTGGTTTAATCCTGGTTTTGCTGGCAGAAAACTACATGGCAGGTTGCATCCAGGCTCAAAAGACAGCAGTACGCAAGAACAAGGTGAAACGAGACCAAAAACCAGCCAGGCAAAGGGCGACTGTTTAATTCCAGAAATGACGTCAACTTATATGATAGTTTCTCATGAATCGAAAGATGACATCAAGTGACTTTCAAAATGAATGCGATACATTAAGGTTTAGGTGTGAAGTGCATCACTAGGACAGTTCATATCAGGCTCCTAGAAGCACGACTGAAGTAAAGATTAAACCCTTCATCAATGAGAAACAGAGAAGAACCAGACTGCAGTTTGCAAAAAAAAATAAAAAATTCAGAGATGCACACCCATAAATTAAGAAATGAGTGAAACTAAAAATTGTGCTGTGCTCTCATTTTTCTCCAGAGCTCCCTCTTTCACATTAACCTAAATCTGATATTTGATTTCTTTCTTTGGATGATAAATGTGAAATAATGCCAACAGAAGAGCAGATGAAAGTGTTGCACTTGTTTTCAGGAATTGTTGGTGGAAGCTCTGGATTTCAGGAACAGGTTTGCGATGCGTCCGTACCTCCCAGAGGAGCTTCTTCCCACGGAGCGGAAAAAGGTAGCTGCCTTTCTGGGTTTCTCTGGGTACTGTACTATGATGTACTGGATGCTCAAATTTATCTCATTTCAAATGCTGCACTTCTAGACACAAGTCTAAGAATCTTGGCTTCAGAGCCACCTACTGTTGTTTACGTGTAGGATGAGCGCTATTGCAGTGGTGTTTAGTACATTCAGACCACGTATTCCCTTCTACTTTGCACTTCTTTCCATTGTTATGCTTATTGCAGAATTGTCATAATAACCCACAAGATTAATTCGCTAAGCTTTCACCCTCAGTATATGTCGACTGAGATCATAATGTACATCTCATTGAAAAATCATTTTTGGTATTTCAAAGCTCTCCTTCACTGACATCTCAGAAGTGGAATGGCCATCACTTTCAGAATCCTCTTCCTGTGACGGAAGTCTCAGCCCCAGCCGGGAATTTGTAGTCTCCTCACTGGATGGGAATGCGCGGCTACAGCTGTCGCCTTGGGGGGAGGAGTTTTCTGTGGCGTTCCTCTGCGGAGTCAGTCAGGACCAGCCTCAGACGGCCAGCGGTGACAGTCCAGGTAGCCGTCCGGCCATCCAGTGTGGCAAGAACAAGGGAAGGTGTAGGGAAAGCCTGTCTGATGTCCGTAAGAGAACAACCAGAGTGAGCGGGGCGCAGGGTGAAGCCCAGCCAGGGTCTCAGGGCCGTCCCAGCAGCCCCTCCACAGAGCCCCCCACAGGCAGGACGTACCTCTGCACCTGGGTGACACAGCAGCACTCCTGCTCCTCCCCACCGCTGTTGTGGCGCCACCCGCTGTCTGTTGCCACCCAGCTCCGAACTGCCACAATGGGGGAGGAGCCGTCGCGTGGAGAAATGACGCCAGGACCCGAGAAGGGCAGCCTTCCCCAGTCCCTGCCTCTGCGATGCTTCTCTCCACACCAGCACAGGTCTGCAGGCTTTATAGCTCACTGCTGATGCAAATTAAGCGGGAAATTCTGCAGTAGCAATAGAAGTAGCAGATTCTGAGAGCATATATTTGTGTCTATATACTGCAATAGCTATTGCATCATATTTGCTGGTGGTACGATAAAATCTCTACCTGGCGCTCAAGACCCACATGTCCCTGACAAGGTGGAGGTGCAGGGACTCTACAGGAGCACAGGGGGCGCTAGAGTGTGGTCCACATGACGAGCTTCTGAAGGTTATGTGGATCCAAGGTGTGCTCTATCGGTGAGTGGTATGGCTGTGGATGTCACATGTATTAATGTCTATTATTTGTGCAGTCGCTGATATTACATCATGTGACCCTCTGCAGGGTCACTAACTCGGCAGTGACCATGATAGAGGTCTTTCCTGGTGATGGTTCAGTTATCCGCTCCAACTCCACCCTGCTGGAATACTTCACCCACCACACCGTTGGATGCGAAGGCCCGGTCTGTCCCAGGGGGCCGCTAAAATGATTCCAGTAGTCGGTGTTTGAGATTCAACGTGCATCAGTTGGTTAAAGCTCAATCCTGTAAATGCTGACTGATTTACTGACTGTTGCACACAAATATAGTGAAATTTATGGTACTTTTTAAGAACGGCTTGAAGAGAAGACTCCCTGAGATGTTCTGAGATGATTTGCTCTGCATGGTATCATTTTTAAAATGTATGGGGAATAACACCTTTTAAGTAAAGAGAAAGCTTCAGTTAATTTTAAGGTCTTTTATCACCGATGTGTATTTTTTCTAACTGCCACACAACTGCTCCGCCCTGTGGATTGTAGTAAAGTCTGTTGAGGAAGCAGCAGGGAATTGGCCTGTGGTCTGGTGAGCCTCAGAGGGTCAGTCCGTGTTCCTTCCTTCAGGGCACGGAGAAGACGTACCTTCTGAGCAGCCTCCCGCCTGATATTCCCGGGCAGCCGTACTCGATTAGGTCGCTGGTGGCTCGTGCAGGCAGGTGAGCTACTTGCCGACTTTAAATCATAGAGAAGCCACCCCTGGGCCTGAATGTGGTTTATTTCCCTCGGTTAGTGTGTATCTGACACTGGTTGAATGTTGGGTCATGTGGCTTTGCACTGTAGCAGTGCCCAGACAGTTGCCAGTTGTGAATCCTGTTGACCAAAAGACAGCTGACCCTGTGCTCTTACCCCAAACGTCACTCTCACTTGCGTGTTTGTATCTATTCTGTTAAGTTGGTGGGTTTGCCACCTTTTCCTTTGCACAGAAGTGTCTGAATGAACAACAAAAATGAATATATATTAAAAAAAAATAGGTGGCCATGGTTCACCATATTCACTTGACCTACTGAGCGTATGTTCTGTTGCTGAAACACGGGCCTTGTGCAGGATCATGAAGTGCTGCAACGAGGCCAAGTTCTCGCTGAAACTTCCCCTGTCCCTCTGCTGCTGGCAGGAGGTAAGAGCCAAGTCTGTCCATCTTTTAACATTTTATACATCTGATTACTTCTAAAGCTAATTTTTAGTGCCTTGGTTAAGGGACATACCTGAATAACCCTTTTTGCGACTAGAACCACTAGTAGAAACTATATTTCTCTCACTTATTAATTTTAGTATAGCCATAAATTTTTGTCAGCAGAAAACAAAAGTCAATTACCTGATATATATATATATATATATATATATATATATATATATAGTTTTCTGGTTTTGCTGTGATGTAATTGTGAGGGCCGGGGTGCCATTCTCAGATCTATCCACTGCATAAACACTGACCAAATGTACATATGCTCCTCATCCTAAACACTTTCTATTCTGACTCTCCGATAATTGTTATGCATGCACATAGCTGTAAGAAGTAGAACAGATCCAGTTCTTGTCCGTCTGCAGCAGAGCAGTCGTTCAGAAGCCTCTGTAGTGTCCCTGGACCCTCGTGCTCTCGGTCTTGGTTGTCCAGGCCGTCAGGAACCGTTTCAGTCCCATCTGTCAGAGCAGAGCTGGTAAGAGGGTAGTTTTGCGTAACATCATTCTGTGTCATTGTTGCCCATCCCATGCTGGGATAATGTCCTCCTGCTCTACAGTCTCCAAATTCTGTTGTTAAAATCCCCTGAAATCCATACCCATTCCCTGTGAGATATGGTTGCAGTTATGCTGTTTTATGTTGTATAAGTATTATTAAAATGTTTGCCGTCTCTGTTGCAGGTCTGCAGAGGCAGAACTGGCGAAGATCAGAAGGTTTAATTGTATCCCTTAAGTTTTGTTTCTGATGGTGGGTTGGGGGGGGGGGGGATCTGCTGTGTGGATACAACAGATGAAGCAACGTTCCTCTTTAACCGGGATCTTTCAGACTTGCTGGATCACAGCGGGCTTCTGAGGTCCACTGGCGTCTCCTTCGGGTCCGATGGGCTGGGCGACAGTGAACCGGTGTTCCTCAGTATCCCTGCAGTGACCCACGAGGAGACGAGTGGAAAGAGCGTTGCAGTGTCACTGCAGCGCACTTCAGACACCATCCGCGACATTGAGGCTTTTCTGTCAGGTGGTCTGACACGTCAAAGCCCAGCGTGAAGGGGGCCGCCCTCCCGCAGCCCTGCCAGCCAGCCACCCAGCCACCCCCTTGTCCATCGGCAGTTTATTTCCTATCCATTTATTTGACTCACCACCGGATGAAAATAAGGAGGGAAACGTATTACTTTTATGGGTATTTCATTAGTTAATACCAGTCAGTGACACCTTCAGTAATATTCACATGGAAAACTGATACATGGCAAGATTTCTGTTCTTTCTCAGTTTGCTGCCTATCTTGACGATTTCCTGGTGCCTATGTACAGTATATACCAGCACATTTATGGGTTATATTGTACAGCATCCTGTGTGAAAGTCTATTATAAGTAGTTTCGCTGCTAGCATGAACTTCCCCATCAGAAACGAACGAGCGAAAAGGCTATAGAATAAAATCATCTCAAAAGAGTAAGTGTGTCATTTCTTTTTGTCTCTGATAAAATACCCATAGCAGTTTGATCTGTGTTAAAATGTCCATACTGTGTTTTCTACTGTTAGTATTTATTTTTCTGGTATTTTTGTCCGGACAAGATTTATTGTTTATGCATTCAAATGGAAAACATTTCCCTTAAAAATGCTTCACATTGTTGAATTGCTTTGACTGTAAATGTGTTTCCAAGACCCTTTTAAATGACTGAAAAGGAACAAACTTCTGTTCACAGGTAAAAAAATAAACACGTAAATTAAGATTTATTTACGTTTTCAAAACTTTCCTCTTTATTTCTGACGTGAATTGACTGATGTGAGAACTGGGGGGATGCGTTGATTCAAAATGCCCTGAAATGTTTACCAGCATTGCACTGTTTAAACTCCCTTATTAAAACGGTTTACTTCTCGTGTTTATTGCTTGACCAGATCCGTGTGCCAGCTGTCATTGTACCGTTGTGATAACATGATGCTTCTGTCTGCCAGCTCCTCATTCTTATAGCTCCAATAGTTCCCTTTAGGTGCTGTTCCTCTCTGGGCAGTGGCTTTACAGACCGCGGTTGCACGAGACTTTCCCCTCCTGCAGAAGAGCACAGCGGATTTGAGGCGGCCATGGCGCATGTCAGCTCGGTACAAGCTCGCCGAGCGGCCCTTGAGGGCGCCCTAGGTGGGAAGTCTGGGAACACTCAAGAGCCCCCCAGGCCTGCTTTTAAAGCTAAGCTTTCGGAGTCCCGAAGCAGCAGTGGTACCCCCCAGGCACCGCCACAGTTCACCAAGCCGTCCATGCCTAAATCCTCCCTGGGTGGGGACAAGCCGACCCCGGTGGTGTCGTCTGTTCTTCCGAAGCCCTACCAAGCCCCGGAATGGCCAAAAAACCAGAACGACCGTACAGGATCCCCCAAACCCATCCGAGGGCCCGGTGCCAGCCCATTCGCCGTGCCTGAGCCTGAGAAACAGGCAGAAATGCCCCTGAGGACGAAGAGCAACTTCGATGACGGCAACAAGTTCAGCAACGTATCGCCCATGAGCTCCGCGCCACCAGTGTTGTCCTCCAAGCCATTGCTGAAACCACCTACCATAAAACCCAGCCTACACCCCAACTCCCAGGCCCAGGAGAGTGATCCCTCTACCCCCAGGAAAAAAACCTTGCCAAACATTTTCAGTCAGGGGAACGCACCCCCGAAACCAAACAGGCCCCCCAAGGTCAACCTGGAGATGTTTACAGGGGACAGAGGGTGCATGAAAGATGGTAAGTCTTCCTCTGCTGTGGTCACATGCTAATGAACATGTGGTGTCCTTTTGGCACTTATCCTGCTCAGTTGGGTAATGATGAATTCTGTGGCACCAAGAAGTTAGTAATATATAAATTTGGCCTGTCCGACATCACAACACACCTCCACATTAATATTTTAGACCTGCTACTAATCTGCTTATCAAATTGTGGGCGTCAGTAAACCTCCATATGGTACCGAAGCGCTAGCATCTGGTCAAATGTTTACACCCGTCATCTAAAGCCCTGGTGATTATTGAACGTGTGATATTGTGCAGGCATGCTGTTTTGTTGCTCTGTATAAATGCATTTTGGATAAAAAGTAAGACCAACCTGCATTTCCTATAAGGAAAAAATAAAGTTATGTGACATTTTGTTATGGTTGAGGGTTTGAGTCTCTCGTGAATCACATGGCTTTCTTCCTGCAGTCCAAAGACGTGGAGTTAGGCTGTTAATTTGTGTCTCTAAATTGCTCATAATGTGTGTGTTATATATATGTCACATTGTGGGGATTAAAAACCTGTTGTTTTAATGTTGTGGGGACCATTTCTTTGGGGAAACTCAGTTTATAAAAATCCCAATTCTTGTATTTTGTTTGGGTACTTATGGTTAAGGTTGAAATGTCTGTGATTAGGGTTTTTCCCATAGAAATGAATACACGTGTGTGTGTGTGTGTGTGTGTGTGTGCGCGCGCGTGCGCGTGCGTGCGTGCGTGCGTGCGTGGGAATCCCATCCAACAAGTCCGTCAGCCGTGTTCCTTTGACAGTGTTAGAGATAATGGCTTGAGAAGCTAAGAACTTTAATTATAGAGCGGACTGACCTCTAAAAGCTACACCAGAATAACTGGCCTGTCCCACAGCAGCAGAAAAATGTGCTTCCCCTTCAGACTGGCTACTTCCTTTTCTGGTTTCTCATTTCAAAGCAATATGTGAGCGTGTGGACGGAGTTTGACTAAAACACCCAGCATGCTTCTGAGCCCGTGACCATGGGAGATGCTGGAACTGTGGCATGGAAGCAGAAATGCAGTCAAGGTGAAATTGCTGCTTTATTTTCTGAAATAGACCCCAAACAGAAGATGGGGGGAGCTTCCTGCAGCCAGCCAGTGGCGCCCCCTCCTGCCCCGAGCCTTTCCCTGCGAGCCCCATTGGCTAAGTAAGTTCTGGAGGTCATTTACCGAACGTGAACCCAGCCTTTACTACAGAGCTATGTGTTGTTTCTCACATGCACACACACAAAGATCACAGTCCCCCTCCCACCCCCACCCAATGACTCTTCTGGCTAAGCTTCTTACACGAAAGTCACACAGTCAAATGTACAGTAAATAATACTCTGTGGGGGAAAAAAAAGATAATGACCGTCTGTGTTAAACTGCAGAAACATCATACAGGCTGTCAGAGAACATCGAGCGTCGACACAGAGCGACTCTTCTATAGTCTAGAATAAAAAGAATTACAAAAGTGCTGAGGAGCGCAAGAATACCAGAACTACATCACAGTTGCGCATTGTTACGGCTGCTTGTACAGGAGGTTAACGCTGAACAAGTGGACGACAATTAGGAACTGCAGGCGTGTGTGTCGTGATGGATGCTGAATCACACCTGAGGTGTGATGAAGCCATGGTGGATTGAGAAGAATCCCATTCTTAGTTGCAATATATGTTAGATGGCAGCAAGGCTGCTGCCCTGACCCCCTGCTTCTGCTTCCTGTCTGTCTGTCTTTGGCACCCAGAGCTCAGCCTGAACTGGAGGAGGAGGAGAGCTACGATGACGTCGGCCTCTCAGGCGCCCCACCGCCGCTGCCCCCTGGAGGTGAAACTTTTCAGTGTGGTGTCGGATGTGGAGCAGTAGCTGATGTGATGCTTCTGCCACGTGGAAGGTGCCTATATCAACGACACAAGTTTGACCTTTTTCTTTGTAAGTCCGGCTCCGTAATCGCCATAAGCACCTGGTCTCCAGGACTGTAGTGCACATTAATCTACATGGTTACATTTGTATTAATACTGAAGCATTCAAGTCGCTACTCTTCCTGATCATGTGACTGTTATTCTCTGCCCTCTTAGTAACCCAGAGAGCTGTCAAACCTCTTTACTCTTTGCCCTTTGACTGTTCTTTATTTTTTTTTTGCTGTGGGTTAATGCTTCATGGTTAATTGGAGCTGTGTTTGCTTTTCTTTTTCTCCGTGTCAGAGGGCAGCTCTCACCCTTTTCTCGTGTCATTCTCTTACAGGGCATCCCAGTTTGAAGCCAGAGGTACCGTTAACAATCTGGAGATGTGTACCAGTTCAACCATGTTGAGAGGCTTTAGAATTGAAATTTTGACACACACAACTGAATGCACTTCCCTTATTTAATATGCAAATGTTTGTATGTTCAGTTTTGCATCATGTATTAATATCCCAACAAATTGCAGCGATCTATAGGAGATGCCAGCCCGGTGTATCTGTCACTGACCTTCCTGATAGATCCCGGTCAATTCCTTCAGGCCATGGGACAAATGCTACCAGAGGTGGCACCCCAAGGCAGGGGGTGCAGATATTAACAGTCAGGTTCCCATTTAAGGCTGATTTAAACTTCTGTTTCAAGCCAAAACATTAGGCAATGCATACTTTTGGATGTCACATTTATCGTCTTCCCATCCTATGACACATTCAATGTTTTTAATCGCGCAGTGAAACAGAAAAAAGCAAACATTTAAGAAAGCATCAGTTTGCTGCATCTGGGGTATATTTGTGTTGCTTCAGACTTTAGACAAATTTGGAAAAATGTTGAGCCCCTGCAAAGTCACCTTTTAAGCATTTTCCCTTCTAAAGTTAGTGTCTATACTACTTTTTACTTTTTTAGTCTTGTAATGTACGACTCCGCTTAATGGAGGTAAGTGAATTTGGTGCTGTTATCCTGAGAGCTTTGTAGACCTGTTGATACGACGCCTAGGGTGGGTTATTTAACGCTAGATATAAATAGCACTTCAGTTTCAGTCAGCGATGTTGAGCACACCAGGGATGTACGCTTTCATCACCCCCATTCAACACAAAAAAAAAACAGAATGCTGTCAAGCAGACCAATCAGAATTGTTGTGGTCTGCGTCGCTGCAATGTGTGGTTATATTTCTGGGGAGATTCATGTCAGGCTGAGGCGTAGGGTCGTTTCACTCAACCTTAAGATGCAGCATCCATCAGGCTTCTGACTGCCACAGGCCTCAGCCACCTCCCCGAATTATGCCGAGCCCCAGCCCCTTGAGAACAAAGTGGCGGATGGGACTTTCTCCCCAACAGAAGTGCACCCACATCTTGATACTACGATGGCACCCTGCCTGACCTTCCAAGCATGTGTGTGAGTTAGCAGTCAATTGCACACACTCGCCGAAGTTAAACGTTTTCCCCATTCTGCTTCTAACAGGATGAGGGTGACGAAGAGATGTACGAAGATATCGAGGAACTAAGGTGAGAGCATTATTTTGACTCCCCACAGAGTCAGTGCTCACAGAATGCGAATTATTTTCATGTTGCGACTATTTGTACCTATAGATGCACAGTGGGCTCCCCAGTCATCACTCCCTGAGCTCAACTAACAAAAGGGTGAATGGCACAGTGGTCGCGAAGCTGATCCCATAGTCATAATATTTAGCAATCATGACCGAAAAATGATACACTAAACTCATGATTCAAGTTACACACTACAAACAAATTCCCTCACTTATATACAGTTAAATGTCACCCTGACATCTAAAAGGCGAGAATCTTATTGGAAAGACTGGATTTAACAATATGGGACGGCAAAGTCGGAGGAAAGCAAGGAAACACGTACGGCTTTGTAACTGTGGAAGTTCCTGTTATAGTTGGTGGATCTGGGATCCCATCTGAATTTGTGGTTCAGGCAGCCAGTCCGTGTTTTCACCATTTGAATGGCATCAGACAGCCTCTATCTTTCTATGGCCGTGACAAATGCTGCAGGACGCCAAAGGATTCCAAGGAAACGAGAGAGCAGGAAAAGAAGCATGAAAAGGATAAAAAGAAAAGAATAGAGCAGGAACGAAAAGAGCAGAAGGAACGAGAGAAGAAAGAGCAAGAAGTCAGGAAGAAGTTCAAGGTACGTTTTTCACTTTTAATCACTTGTGAGAAGGTACTCAAGCCCCGTTGAGGCTCTTTTGTAGACATGCTGTCATCTCCATGGTTATTTCAGCTGTCGGTTTCACATGAGTTAATGAACCTCTTTTCTATGCCAACATGTTTCTTGCACATAGATAAAGGGACCGATTCAGGTTATCCACACGGCAAGAGCCCGCAAGGACTGTAAAGGGGGCAAGAACGACCTTCCTCTGAAAGAAGGACAGACCATCGAGATCGTGTGCGTCTCTGACAGTCCAGATGGCCGCTGGCTGGCGCGCACATATGAGGGCTCTTGTGAGTGAACGAGTATTCGTGAACCGAGTCACCTGCCAAGACCTGTTTTATGCAGATGGACACATTTGTTTACAATGAGACCTTTTGTTTGAAAATTCCCCTTTTGAAATCCCATCTTTTCAGTTCCCCGTTTTTCGCCTCCGAAACTAGTCCCATGTTTATTGCAGATGGTTACGTCAAGACCGCAGCGGTGGAAGTAGAAGGGGCGTCTCAAGCACAAACAGGGTGGGTCCTGGACCTCATAACAGCAATTCTCCGTTCCTCATACTGATGACATATAGCCATTACAGAGAAATGACATTTAAATAGTCCATTTATTAACTATTGTTAACTGCTCATACAATACCAGTCAAAAGTACCCATAGAAAGGTTTATTTGTACCGTTCTCTACGTTTTAAAATAATTATAAAGACATGAGAACTATAAAGCAACATATGGTATTATTTGTTTGGGGGGTGGGCAGCCCTACGGGATAGGACTCAGAAGATTGCCAGTTCAAATCTCAGGCTGGGCAGAGGCATACCACCACTGGGCCCTTAACCCCAATCGCTCCAGGTCATGTCAGGTTTACGTCAGGTAGTCAGGTCATGTGATGCGACACTGGTTTGTTTACTCCTTTGTAGGCACCTTGGTGTGTCCAATCTTTTGACTGGTACTGTAAGATTGACTTCTGATTGGCCCAGTTAGGCTAGGAATATTGGAATGAAGGATTTGGAATGGGTTATTGGAATTGTAATTAGGGTTTGGGATGAAAACTAGCACACACGGGGTCCTTGAGGGATTGTGTGTGAAGCCCTTCTTTACGTAGCCCGTCTTTAGCAGAGGTGACATGGGTTCACTTGTGCTGGTTAGGTTAGGGGGGGGCATACATAGGTGCTGGGGGGGCATGGATGCTCTGGCAGATTCAGGGC
>JAODJX010000042.1:5404321-5421856 GCA_026776945.1 Isichthys henryi
GCTGTGATACTGTTACTATGGTAACAGTACAGCATAGTGTATTTTCTGTATATAGTCCTTAGTGCTGTGATACTGTTCCCTCAGGGTCTCAGCGGCTCCACAGGTGGCTTATGGTTTGATTGTAGGAACCCAAAGGACCTCTCTGTCCCCCCCCCCCATCTCCCCTTTCTCTCTTCAGCTCTCATCTCTCTTTCTGTCCCCTCCCTCTGTCCCCCTTGCTTTCTTCAGCTCTCTCATTCTCTGTCCCCCCCTCTCTCTGCCTCCCCCCCCTCCCACACCACAATTGCCTGACAGTGTGTATCTCTGCCTTTTCTTGCTTGCAGATGTATGAGGAAGCTGATGTTGTCCTTAGCAGTCCAAAGCAGGCCGCTGCCAACTCGTCGGAATGCTGATCTTCCTGCACCTTTCTGTCATTCCCTCCCCCCCCCGCCTAAAACAGACTCTTTTTTTTTTTTTTGCACTTGGACTCCTACATTGCAAGCCCCAGATCCCACCTCCCCAGCTCTTGTGGAGCGGGCCGTACCTCGGGCAGAGCGGACGTGGGATTGGCGGGAGTTTCTCGGAATGTCTTCTGCCTGCGCGCTCTGGTCCGCGTCCTGACTGGTATTTGTGGGCAAGCTGCATCTTTCACTAAACATCCCTCCCGTCTGACACGTACGGCTTGGACTCTGGTAATGAAAGCGACCCGAGTGCACGGACCACATGGAGGGCCTCGAACCGGGAACTGTCTGGTGTCAGCTTTCCGCCGTGGTTTTCCAGTTTCTCATTCAGTGAGTGAGCATCCTGTAACTGGAAAAAATGACAAAGGTGTGCTGTTTCCCTCTGCCTTCCTCCTCTCACCCCGCCGGCTACCCATCCCCTCGCTGTGTAACACTAACGAGCTGCCATTAACTGGGACAACTCCATTCCCATACACGGTGATGGGAGGCAGGGCCTAACATCCGCCTGTCATGTTATTAAACACTGTACAGTATTTCTTTTTTCCTCTACTGTTCCCTTTTCACATTGTTTAGCCAATCAGGTGTCAGAGTCGTGGGCCCTCCCCGTCTCCCCTTAGGGGCGGAGCTGGAGGCGACAACGATGGCGTAATGGAAACGCGAGTGGTGCCAGCTTCCTGTTGTGTTTTACTTCAGTTTCACATCTTTTGTTGCTGTTTTTATTCTCTGCTCTTCAGGTTGGGGGAAGGGGGGGCAAATTTGCAAGCCAAATTTCCTAATTAAGTTGTGGGAAACGCACAGGGAATGAAATGGATGCAGAAAAAGTGGAACCATTTGGGTTTGGGCATCCATCTCCTCTGTGCGCAGGTTGGGTCTGTGCGTGCCAGTGTGTGCACATATGTCTATGTATGTATCTATAGACGTGTGTGTGTGTGTGTGTGTGTGTGTGAGAATTCTCACATTTTTACCCTCTATATTCCTCTGGACTGGTGTAAGATCTTGGCTGCGTTTGGTCTCAGCGGCTCTGGTTCGTCCAGCTGGTTCGTTGTTAAAACAGCTCCAGGGACATTTGAGTGGAATCGCTTAAGGTGACATTGTTATGTTTTTCCTGAAACATCTGCATGATGTTTTCCTCAAACAAACAGCAAAGCAGTTCAGAGGAGACACGAGGACCGTGGATCTTCACCTCAGTGGCTGTACCGTCATGCTTAAATCTCTTTCATTTTATAGTTTGTTTGTTTGTTTTTTTTAAGAAAGATTTTTGTATTTTCTTTGGATCCCATGGATGGAGCGTAGAACCGTTCAGCAGAATTGTAATTTATTTTAGTATCTAATGAATTTCCGAGTCACCGGTACTTCCTGCGTCTGTCTGGGTTTCTGTGACGTGCCGTTTCTGTCCCAGACCTTCTTGCCACATCTTCCTGCCCAGGATCAGTGTCGGCGCCACCTGCGAAGCCACCTGTGACTGCCGTTTCCTCTGCACAAAAAAAGGTGGCCGCTGTGCATCTTCACCCACCCGGGATCATGACCACACGAACTGGGATGTTCTTGGGAAAACCCGCTGGATCTGTTACCGTGGTAATGCTGTCTAAGTGCAGGTCGGCATGCCCGCCCTTCCTGGCCTTGGTTGACCATATTATCACTTAAGAAATTCGTCTGGGATGGTTGGACTGGAATTACTGGGTCCTGATATGGGTTTACTTGGTATTCCCAAAGTGGCTGGCTGCTTTTTGTGGGGAGGATCCGGCAGTGGGATTAGGAAATTAAAGCCAAAAGGGAGGGGCTGGACGCATCGCGCAGATTGGACGCTTGCTGCCATGTGACTGCAGAATGAGCCCTGAGGGAGTCAATCCTGGCTGAGCAGAAGACGAAGGCCCCTCCCCGTTTTTCCTGATTGGTGCTGAAGTGTACAGATAGCATGTGCTGACTGCATGGTAGATCTTGCTTCAGTTGACCCATTTTAAATGTGTTTACTTTTTTTTTTATTTGGCAGTAACATTTTATTCTTCCTAAAACTTTTAAGTAATTGTTGCCATGAATGGTGAATATCATTTGGGAATATGGCAGCGACTTTAAAAGAAGAACAGAAGAACATGAATATGTGATACTCTGCATTCAGTTTCCATCCATTTCTAGCCGAGGCCAGGAGAGGTCTTGGTAATTGCTTTAGTATTGGGGCAAAAAACGCCCCCTTCTTTATTTGGTTATTTTATTGTTGTTTTTGTTAATATGCTGCTACACATGAGGGTTTGTAGTGAGTATTTGTAGATCTCCGAAGGGATGTTGGATGTGATTTAATATCTGTACCATAACTGAGCGAGAGAGAAAGATGGAAAAAAAAAAAAAAACTATTTATATTTTTTCCTTAAAATATTTCATGAAGCTGTGTATAATTTAAATTGTTTTGTTTTTGCCCAAGTTGTGATTTTCCTTGTAAAATAAAATGTGTACATTTTGGGGCATTTAAAATCCCCAGAAGCAAACAATCTTATTAAAGGGTAACAATGTTAATAAAATAAACGTCAACTTCCCAAAATCCCTTGTGCAGCCCATTTTGCCTCTGCTGGTGGACAGGTGACTGCTGTTTGGCTTTACTGCTCACATTTTAAAGGGTGTAGTCCATCCATCCATCCATCATCTAAATGCTTGTCCTGGTCAGGGTTGGGGAGCACTGGAGCTTATCTCAGTCAGCACCCTTACTGGGATGCTAGTGCATCTCTGAGCACATACCTGTTCACATGACATGGGCATGTCTCAGGGCTTCAGGGGAAACTTGCGCAACGTGAGGAAAAACATGCAAACTCCACACGTGGCAGCCGTGCGCAGAACGGCTCCTCTCCTCTGTTTCCTGAAATGACTCTTTTGTATTTCGGATGAATCTTTATAAATTGGTACAGATGTCTTGCAGGAAGCAAAAACCGCCGACAAAGATGGCGAAAGTGCAGAGATCACAGAGCACAAATAAAGGGTAATAAGCGGCCCTTTGGCGTGTGGGGAGTTTGTGAGCTCTGTGGTTTCCTGGAGGTTTCCTCCAGTCGAAAGATTATGAAGGTGAGTTAGCTTTCCTAAGGCGACGTCAGTCAGACTGTTCCTTACAGCACTCTGCAAACTTAATGACGTTTTCATGAGACATTTTACCAGAAGAAAGATGGCACCAGGTGTATCAAGGGAAGTGACTAGACAGAACAGAATACCTGTCTTTCGAAAGGGAAAAAGGTGTCTCTGCTACTTGCCACACTTGGGTGTGTATGTGCCCCCAGAACACCAGCTAACATGGAGTCCGAACTGGACCGCCTAAACGCTGACCCCAGACTTCCTACTTACCGGTTGCGAAATGGCCTTCAGTTCCTCTCTGCCTATTGCTTGTCTAGTAGTGTGGCTAATATTGCATCAGATTTGTTTATTTGTTTTCCTCTTTAATGTTTCCTTTCGTTGAAGAGGTTCTGCTCTTCACAGCAGCAGGACTGTCGCAATGAATGAAGACGTCTACCAGATCTATGACTGTCACGGTAGCCCCTTTCCCAGTACCATTGCATTGTGAGGTCTCCTTCTGCCAGCTTTTCACTGAAACGTTAACCAAATCTTGCCTGCTTGCTGACACACAGCCCCGTTTCACAACGCAGAAGGAAGTATGGATGGAAGTGAAATGTCTTCATTGATCTTCTGATCCCCTGGACGAACTGTCATGATGTTTTTTTTAGCTGTTCCCCTCTTTTGCGTAAGTTATTTTAGATATTCCTGGAATGAACCAATAGGTGTGGCCATGTACCAGGACTGGGATGTTATGGTTAGCTATGAAGACGCAGTGGGTGATGATGAATGACAGATAATATCAAACATGGAAAATCCACAGAGAGCAGCTAAATATTTAATCAAAAGATGATACATTGAGTTGTGGTCAGGTAAACCTCAACTGTGCTTTTTATCATAGGGAGATGTACAGAAAAAACAGATAAATCCTATATAAATATAAGATTAACTATAAGAAGAAAATTAAAATAGCAATATGTAATATTTATACAAGAATACGTAATTGCCAGCTAGTTTTTGGAGTATTGCGTTAGCTCCAACTGGAAACACTGTTTTTAAGCAACAATATTCTTGGAAAACTTCTTTGATCAAAATGTTCACTTACTTTACATAGGACGGGCAGCACAGCTGCAGACTAAACACAAAACACTTCATTTTGGACTGTTGCCTCTCTTACCCCATGTGCCCTGGGTTTTGAGATCTTAATTAATCGGGCTTCATTAATCAGTTAACCTTTACGATTAAAATGTTCTATAATAAAAACAACATTGACCTCAATTTTCACGCATTTTCTTGTTTCACGCATTTTCTTCTTGTGGCCCAAGACGTCCTTTCAACACCACAATTATTCCTAACAACAATTTAGCGAAATACAATCCCAAATGTCAGCTAAAGCTAGTTAAATGGTTCAGGTGAGAATTTGGAGCTGGGCCGTGGTTTTGATGGTTCCTGGTAAAAATGGTTTTAGCAAAGCTTGTCTGTAGTGGTGACGTATCCCGAAGGCCCAGCTGGAGAATCCGCTAGCATAACGATGTAGTTTACTAAAGGCTCAGATGTGGAGAAGTACATCATGTTGGTTATATCTGACATGCCTGAGTTCACATGACCACTGTTGCTAGGTGACTGAGGGCAGTCTGCGAGCTGGCTGCCCTGGATCTTGATCTCCGTCATGTGATGCTTCGCCACGATGCTCTCCTCCAGCACGTCAATGCTGGAACAGGGGCAGTCCTCAACTTTCAAAGCCTTGATCCTCTCACTGACCTAAAGTTGGATGGTAGTCTTATAATGTCTGGGATCTAAACGGCATCACTTATAGTAGTTAAACGGACGGTTTATTAAAAGATACATCACATATGGGGCAGGACGCCACAGAAAGTTGCCAAAACAGCTTTGGTACCAGGGCATAAACCTTGTAAGTGACGTCATTCTTAGGTTAATTACAATTTCAAGTGATTAATCTTCATTAGCAAAGCTCCCGCTCAATGTACCCACAAACACCAAACCAAAGCAAGGGACAAATAACAGTCCAGAGCACATTTTTACATCTGATCGTAAAATCAATCAGATGTTAATTGCTTAATTAACTCAAAACATAAACCTACTTCAAATGTACTTTAGAACCCGTACGACTTATTTGTTAATGTTGTGCCCCTTTCACTTTAGTATTTACCTGTGTTTTATACTCTGACACTTACATCTATGCTGCTAGAGTGTCTCCACAAGACGCCAGAGAAGATCAGAGTGGCAGAGCCTCTTAAAGCTTTGCTGTGTCCTTAATCTCCAGCAGAATGGAACTAAATGGCATCAATGAAGAGGAAGCTGCCTGTCATCTTACCTCGTAGAGAGAGCTGCTCATTTCCAGCTTCCTAGCCGTCAGCTTGACAGGGGTGAAGAAGAACGGCCTGACGTAAGCTTTTATCCTGGGGGAGAGCCATGGGGATGCGAACAGTCAGTGTATCACAGGCATTTACATAATACTGAACAGAAGTCACATCGTCTCATTTAAGTTCCATATACATCCATCCATTTTCCATACTCGCTTTGTCCTCTGTAGGGTCCTGGGGGGTCCAGAGTCTATCGCAGAAGCATGGCAGGGAATAACCCAGGATGGGGTACCATCCCATCGCAGGGGACGCACACACATTCACGTGAAGCCATGGCGGAGAGTCGAACCCCTAACCACTGAGCTACTATGCTACCCCATTGCATATAAATTAATACGCAGATATTTCAAACACACAAAAGCATTTATTGATTCATTTTAACTAAAATTAATTCCATAAAATTAAGCAGTAAATAACATGAAAATCATATTTATGTAAACCTTGAACGATAATTGCCTTGATTGTCTGTGTTTAATTTTCTTCCATTTTTTATTCCAAAGTTCCAAAGCTCAGCATTGCCGCAGCTAACCAGTGGTAACTCACCTTTTACCGTAGTAAGAGATAAGGATCCCAGCACCCAGAAGCAGCAGGAGGGGAATCAACAGCCGTATCAGAAACCTTGTGTCTTCGATAAGAGGGATGGATAAAGTGTGACCCTCCATCATTTTATCATCACGTGCCGTACTCCAAAGTGGCCGACACAGCTTAAAGAAACTGAAGACGCCCCTTTTCTACAGCACGTCTTTAGTGATTGTCATATTAGTGCGTTAGTGAGCTGTATGGATACCAGGTCTTTACTTACTCTTTGTCCGGCGGTGCATGTGTACACTTACGGTTTGAGGGTGAAGTGGCAGTCGTTTCGTCAGGAGGCCCGAAACCGGCCTTGGTGTACGCCTGCACCACAAAGGTGTACTTGGTCCCATCCCGTAGTTTGTCGACAGTGACCTTCTTTATGTGCAAATCATTCAACTGTTCCCTAAAAACTGAGACCAAGCCAACAGAATGTTTACATTACACTGTGTTATTCAAAGACTCCTGTAACCCAGGATAAACTTGGCTGGGAATGACACAAAACATCCACTAGTTTAATTGACCTGCTCAATTACATCCATTATGCACTCACTGGCCACTTTAATAGGAACACCTGTGTGCCTGCTTGTTCATGCATGGAAAGCCAGCAGATGCAGTGATCTGAACCTTACGAAAGTATGTAGGTTTGTCTGTACTTTGTCTGTACTGACATCATTGTCAGTCACTGGATCGTGAGCATCGCCTTGCACCCACCAAGCTGACGGCTGTCTGTTTCAATGACCGTGACTCGGTACCCCGTGATGAAACCAGGGTCAGCAGGATCATCTTCATTGAATTCCCAACTTAACAAGGCAGAAGATGAGCTAATACTGACAGGATTGAGTGTTGGTTTTCTTCTGGGTTCTGGGAGGGAAGAGATACAAGAGATACAAGAAGTTCAAACTCCCGGGCAGTAGCTCAGGTCAGTCATGACCAGGTAGCATTAATGTGATACTAATGAACTAATAGAGACCAATAAACAGCAGAGAAGAGCATCGATTTTCTAATTACTGTTCAAAAATGAATTTAATTTCAATTATTTTGTCTAACATATATTTTATTTAAAGAAGCCTATGCTGATTTACCTCGACATTGTTAAATTTGATAAAAAAAAAAAAATGTAAGTATTTTGCCAAATTTTCCCTCATCTTCTGGACTTGTAGCATCAGTGTCAGTTACTGACTCATAAACTGTTTCGCCAGGAAGCTCTGGAAATGTACACAGCTGCCTCATAAAACGCCTCATCTCAGCTGCCTTTTGCCGTTAATCACACTAGGGTTGCCATCCGTCCAGGATTTTCCAGAACCATCCCAGATTTTGGTCGTTTCTCTTGGAAAAAACTGATTTCATTCTGGGACACAGAATCTTATACTCAATCAGAGCTATAGCTGATTACCAGAGAGAGACTATACTGTGTATCATGGCAAGACGCGCTCTACACACGTAATGCATAGTCAACGATGAATGGAGCGTCACGCATTGGCGCCATGTTCAAAAATTATCTTGGTAAAAAACAACTGAAGTCACACTGAAAGTGGCGAAACAGACGAGGAGGACAGCGGAATATAAAAATACAGCCGAAAAAATGCAACGTCTTACATCATACAACAAAGCATGGGAACAGAATGACCTTCCTGCTGAATGGGGGTTTTTTGTACCAGAGGATCAGTATTCAGTTTGATTTGTACGTCTAGGTTTAGTGTGATATATCAAGGAAGAGTGATGCTTGACAGCCGCATGAAGAGGGAGAAACGCAATCCCAACAGAGTCCGACTTCCTTGTTGTTCATGTCCGTTTTATACCCCTTCTACAAGCAGCCCCCGCCCCTGTACGTACTTTTCCACTTTCTGGCAATTTCGACTTATCTGGTGCAACATGTAGTTCTGTATGTTCCTAGTTATTGCGTCAACTCTATATCCTTTGCCTAGCGACTGTTGCCTCAGCCTGCGTCAATAGATTAACTTTGGTGCGCACAGAGCCTCCCTATATGTCCTTGGTCCCCTGCAGATATCGCTCTCCACAAGGTGTGAAAAAAGGAGAAGCCAAACAATCTCAGCTTTCATGAAAAAACAGGAGACAGACGTCGTGAAACTGGGAGATGCAGATACGCCCGGCTCATGTTTAAAAGAAGAGCAAACAGGAAGACCAAACCAACCATTCTCTAACAAAATAAACCAGTGCATTATAAAGTGAATGATCAATGCATTCAATATACTCGGGATTGCACTGCCATATACAGGCAGTCCCTGGGTTAAGAACATCCGATGTACGGACAACCCGTACTTACGAACAGCCATAAAGCCCATTGAATTAAAAATTCAAGTTAAATAACAATGAACGTAAGCGCTACTTTGTGATGCAGTGAAAACACTGCGCAGTGGTTCATCGGCTTGAGGTACAGTGCAGTACCACATGTAGTTATTTTTACTTTTACTGCATTATTACTATTTATATTGTGTTCTGACTTACCTACAAATTCGAGTTAAAGGCAGGCTCAGGGAACGCTTCTTAACTGTAACCTGGGGACGGCCGGTTGTATTATGATTTCGCTATCAAACACACCTAACCTTCGGAATGGTGTCTCCACGTGCAATATTTTTGGTCAAAGACTGGAATTTTACATGAAGGAGGTGGCATCCCGACCTCCCCCTCACACGCACCCACACTCACCCAACTCCTCTGCATAGCCTGTAAACGCCTCCGCGAGAACATGCTCGTTTCCATGGCAGCCAAAGACACGGAAGGTGTACCGGCACCCTGGCTCGAACCACTCTGAAAAAGCAGGGGTAGAATTGGGACTGAGCCACACCGGAACGATAGGGGTCCACAGCTGAACCACCATCTGGGTGGGACATCGGGGCTACAGAGGTCAGCCTACGTTTATCGCATTACCTGCAGAAAGGGTGAGGTTGGTGGACCCAACATGCACTTTGACCCAGTTGACAACCTGGTTGGGTTCAGTTGCCTTGGACCAGTCCACGGTGTAGCCACAGGGAGCCCAATCACAGGCTTCCCATGACAGTGGGATGCCCTGCACGGGATGGCCGTTCACTCTCTTAGCCTCGGGAGAGGTCACTGTTCAGATAAAAACCACAATCAAGCTGTAATACTTTTAGGAACCAAACTCCATCAAAGGCATCAGATTATTTACCGCTGAGATGCTAGCGCTGGAGACCCCCCCCCTCCCCCCCCAGGAACATCAGGCTTTTTTCTCACCACGCTTCTGCCTAAATGAGGGGATGACGATGTATGATGGGAGCGAGGAGCCAGCTTCATTGACAGCTCTGACAGCGATGCTGCATGTGCTGAGACTAATATTGATACTGGTGTGATTTGTGTCCCAACCAGTTACAATCTGCTTTGAGTTCCCAAACTGAACTTCATACTCAGAAATGTCTGTTTTGGAGTTGTTGTTGTTGTAAATCTAAATAAAAGAGCAACAGGGGGAGATTCAGAAAACCTCTAGAACCTTCTTGGATGCTTCCATATTCCAGTGTCAATCCCTGTCACTGAGGTTTTTGGCCAAAATTTTATGAGTTAGTGAAATTCATCAGGCAGACAAAACCCTGGGAAAATATCACATTTTTCTCTGCACCAGTATTACTCAACAGCAGTATACAATCTAAGTGGAAAGAAATGAAGGATTTGGAAATGAAAGAAAAACATACTATCTTCCACATGACAGTAACACTGCGAATACCACTGTACTGGTGTACAGCTCTCCATAGGTCCAGGCTCACAGATGGGGCTGTATGAAACAGGGAGAAGTAGACTGAGAAGGCATGAAGTATACATTCACAGACGCAACAACACAGTGAAGTGTGCACTACAGGAAGGCAAGGTGACCTATGGTTGGCTGAAGAGCACTGTGACATCTGTAGTGTTACTGTGTTTCCCAATCCCATCCTCGACAGCCCGTACACAGTGCACATTTTTGCTCAGGGGGGGAGCTGGGAGGGAACAAAAATGAGGACTGTATGGCAAGGAGCTGGGAGGAAGCAAAAAATGAGGACTGTATGGCAAGCAGCTGGGAGGAAGCAAAAAATGAGGACTGTATGGCAAGGAGCTGGGAGGGAGCAAAAATGAGGACTGTATGGCAGGGAGTTGGGAGGAAGCAAAAAATGAGGACTGTATGGCAAGCAGCTGGGAGGGAGCAAAAATGAGGACTGCATGGCAAGGAGGTGGGAGGGAGCGAAAATGGGGACTGTTTCCTCACACCTCCAGGGTAGAAGGTTAAAACCTGCCTCTATATGTGGAGTTTGCATCTTCTCCCCATGATGCACTTAGGCTACTCGGTGTCTCTTAATTGCCTGTTATGCATGTGTTCTGCAAAGGCCTGGGATCCTACCCAAGGTGGAACAGGCCCCAGGTGACCCTGACCAGGATAAGTGGTTCGTTCATCAATAAAGGCTTCTTTATCAGTCATTCACTTCTTTAACCAATCACAGTCTTCATTGTATGACATCACCACTTTGGTCCTTCCATTGAATTGGAGTCCGTGTGACTTAGCAGGCTAAGCCTCTGTGCCTGTGACTGGAAGGCCGCTAGTTCAAACCTTGTTGTTATTAGTATTATTATTAATATTATCCTGCCTATATTGCTCTGTCCAGCTTTTGCAAGTCAGCGTCTTCCTAAGTTTTGTATTTATGGCCTGTCCCTTAACAAAAGCATACACAATAAAATAGATACTTTACAAATCTGTGCAATTTGATGCTTAACAGAAAACACTGGATTTATTTAATGTGGTGATGTCAGACTTTGATTGGTTAAAGAAGTGAAACACAAGCCCCTACCTTACTAACCGAGGGACACGTGAAACTCAGCAAAATCAGGACGTGCAGCAAACGTGTGGTAAGCGCCTCCTGTCACTCACGTTCAGCGTGTGTTGTGAATCTTTGGGAGCTGATCCATGGTCCAAACCCTCGGGCAGATCCTACCAAAGAGCAGCGCACCCGGAATATGTACTGCTCCAAAGGCTGCAAATCACCTATCGTGACCTGGTAACGGCTGCTGTTCAGCCCCTTCAGTGTCTCCTGTAGAACAAATGGTTTCCACATACTGGAGATTATGGGATGAGTGAGAACAAGCCACGCCAGGCCTGAGAAATGCCGCCTTGTTCTAGCAGAGGAATGCAGTCGCAACACGGGTCTTCAACTCAAGTTTATGTGATGAACTCAAGGAAACTCACAGGTTTCCTAATGACAGGTGACAGTGACAGCCCTCCAACGACCCAGGACACCATGACAGTTCTCCTTCTGTGGGGTGATGCCAGTATCACTCACCTTCACGGTTAGGTTTCCATCGCTGGTTTTGACTTGACAAGAGAGGTTGAACCTCGAGAAGTTCCCTTTTACAAAGAAGGACACGTTGGCATGGCGGGTATCTGGCATAACTTCCAGAAGTTGGACTTTTGGCGACACTGAGAAAAAGAGTGTGGGGTTACAAGGTCAAGACAGCAACATTATGAGCTGTAATGAGGGTCAGAAAACTGTATCGAAGGCTCGTGTTCCTTACTGTCTCACCCCTTTCGGCCGTCTCCCTTTGGTCTAAGGGGCATGTTTGCCCTTTTCTTAATTTTTACCACTATATTTGCAACCTTCATGGTGCTTTCGGGGGAAAGGTGGAGGTTCAGAGAATAAATGTTTAGTCAATAATATAAGTGCAGACTATCCCCTATTACAACTGGGTTCCATTCCGACAGATAGGTTGTACGTCGAAATGGACGTATGCCGGAATAGGAATGTCACACTGCCTTTTAAATGTGAGAATGAGACTGGGAGATGCGTGCGAGGTCGGCATGGTCACACTGTATTTTCTCACGGCAACTATCATATGCGTACAGCGTGAATTAGGTAGGGTTGCGCTGCTGGGCACACAGCTGCCCCAAATGTATCTTTGACAGATACTTACTTCATTTAAAGGAAAAAAATATATTAGATGTAAGTGTGAGGTGGAGTAAGCTGAATGGCTTGTAAGTCAGGGACAGTCTGTATAACAAAATCATACTTTATTCTTAGTATTACCACCAGTCTGGGGGGTGGGGGGGGTGGGGGTGGATTTCACCATGTAAAAAATGTTAGATATGTGCCCTCCCCCAAATAATAAAATTATCTTTCACCCACATCACCACAGAGGAGGATGAGAAGAAAGAGAAGGTAAAGAGGAAGTTGTGTTTGTAAAATAAAAGATTTAGTTAAAATCTGCTATAAGATTCATGTTTTCTACTTTAGTCAGGCAGAAGGTCACTCAGCATATGACTACATGCACATTTATCCTTTATATGTCAGGATGGTGCGCAGAGGGAGAATACCGAGAATGTTCCAATATCACGCATTACTTTATCTAGTTTTTACTCTTGACCTATTCATATGTCTGCTAATTTAAAGGTGAAGTCCAGGGTAGACCTTAAACCTTTTGGTCACGAGTCCCATACTGCAGATTAATCTGAGATTAACTTCCATGCTAACTTCTGCTGTCTGAAGACCACAGTAAAGCTTAGATACATCTGCAGGATCTGAAGCTTGCACTCCATCTCACCAATGTCAGTGATGAGGAAGCTGAGGCTCTCACTCTCCTCTCCCAGACTGTTGGTCACCCTCACAGTTATGTTGTACACCTTCTGGTCTGGCACGGCTTGGAAGGTGCAGTGGTTGTACATGTCCTGGGTTCCTCTGATGGTGGAGTTCCTGCAAAATCCAGGGGAAGACAAATGGCATACACACATTTAGTAGGATTTTTACAGCTAAAGTAATTCTCATTTTCCAAAAATGAGTTTTTAACGCTCCTTATATGCCTTCAGCTAGATGTCTGTACCAAAGTGTTACACCTCACTTTACTGCAGGATCTTGGTTACTCACATTATTTTTGGCATTATAGATGCATACTTGCACCAAAGAACACAGCTGAGTAGAGCTGCACTTGTTTATAACTGAAGTAGTACTCCCTGTAAAATCAGGGTGTAACAGTCACTGTAAAATTAGGGTGTAGTAGTCCCTGTAAAATCAGGGTGTAACAGTCACTGTAAAATTAGGGTGTAGTAGTCCCTGTAAAATCAGGGTGTAATACTCACTGTAAAATCAGGATGTAATACTCACTGTAAAATCAGGATGTAATACTCACTGTAAAATCAGGCGCAATATTTATTGTAAAATCAGGGTGTAGTCAAGACTGGTAGAGTTATACTCACTGTAAAGTCAGGATGCAATGGTAGGTGAAGCTATAATTCATGTCAGGGTCCCAGTAACAGTTCACATATTCCATCTCGTGCGTCTCACATTTGATGTTTCTTGGTTTCTGGGGAGGGACTAGATTAAGGGAGTAATATAATTATTACAATAAAATAATCATTTTATTGCCCTTGTTGTCAGAATGCTTCAGTGCTTTTGGACATAAACTGCAAAATAAGTAAAGCATTATAAACTTTTATGAAGTAATACAAAGTATGACCCAAGACATCGTTAATCTGTACTGGAAAAGTGACAATAGAGCATGGATTGATATAAAAAAGAAAACAAAAATATATAACTTCGGTCTTTCATGCAAGTGGTATAAAATGCAATACTTACATGACACATAGTTCAGAATCCGTGTTTTTTGTGCATTGGAGTCCTCACATGTTGCAAGAATCCCAAATTCATTCGTGCGATTAAGGTTATTCACAATGATTCCATAGACTCCCTCGTCAATTAAGGAATGTAGACGGGAAATATGCTTAAAAGTGAAACTTTTTATTTTTCCTCGTCTTGGAATGATACAGCAAAAATGACCAGAAGACCCCTCCCGAAGTAGCTAGACAACAAAGGACATTGTTAAAACATTACTACTGCTATTACTACTATTACTGCTATAATAATGATGATCACAATCATAAAGATACCTGCTGAAAAGGGAAAATCTGAGGCTTGTCATCTCGTGCCTGTACACCTGCAGATTTAGAAGGGAGATTGATGTGAGAAATAACTTTGAATCTGTATCACGACAACCTGAGGAGTGAAGCACGGCACAGAAGATCACTTATAACAGTCTTTCCCAACCGGGTCCTACACTAGTCAAACACTAACCGTAACCCTACCAGACATTACACATTTAACCCTAACCCTAGCGTTCTGCAAAGTCGTCACGGGGGATGTGGTTTAAAGTCAGGCGTCTTGATGTGCTGTAAGTGCCTCCACCAGACTTGTCAATTTGGTAGCTCGTGGTCTGTCAGAAAGTGAGGCTTTAAAAAGTTTAAAAAGGCTTTAAAGTTCCACGATCGGCACTGTGAGGAATCTTAGAGAGCCACAAATAATCCGGTGGGGGCTGGTGGGTAAAAAAAAATGGAGGTAAGAGGATAATACACTTTACAGTATCGTAACAGTGAATTTTCCAGTGAAATTTTCCATGGATTTTTTCTTTTAATGAAAATAAATTGTCAGTAACGTAGTTATTGCAAAATTACTTGTTTCATAGTTTAAAAATACAGGAGGTGCTTACTAAATAAACGAGACGTAAATATAAACTGATATATAAGCAGTACTGTAGCAGGTGACTGAATGAGTCACAGTATTCGCTATGGAAGCTGAAAAGGCCCAAACTCCAAAAAGTCACTGACACCAGTTGAAAAAACCACACCAGCTCGTCACTAGTTCCTTTTTTTTATATATATATTTCGCTTAATTGATCAAAGGGACGGTCTTTCCCAATTCTGGGAATAGTGTCTCTCCCCCTTGTACAAACCGAGTCCTGGATTACCACGAATCAATGTTTCTGTAACCCACGATTATTTCTCTTATTTTCAGTTAATCAACTAGTTACCCTTCGCATGGGGCCAACACTGGTCTTCTTTGTCAAAACCCACAACCGCGTCCCACAACCTTAGTCAGGATATTCGATATAGCAAGTATTTCCCCCTGTGGACACGACACCCCAGCAACACAATAACAAACGCACTTAACTAGGATCTTTACTCAGCTTAACACGATATCAGTAACTTTTTTTTTGTTTGTTTGTTTGTTTTTTGAGAACGGAAAAAAATACTCGTTAGTTTTTATTGCTGATTGCATATGTTCTTTTTTTCATAGCAATACGATTTCTAACGGCAAAAATGAACATACATAAAATGCATGTGTCTAATATAAAAGAGTATTCGTTTATTTGGGCCTATTATTTATCATGCATAACCACTCACGTATTTTAGACTTTTAAGATAAAGATAAAATGATACGTCACAGGTAATAAAAAGAGCAAAGTCCCAGGTGACAAGGTAGCCATGCTGTGGAATATTTTAGTCGTTGGAAATTGGAAGCTGACTAACGGAATGGGTGTTTTATTAAGCTTCCTCCACGCAGGTTTTCCTCTTGGATACGATATCAAACTGTGCCAAATGGTTGCGAAACAATTTGATCTCATGTGACTGGCGTGATTAACATGTACAAACCCTTACAAAAAGCCAACCAACAAATGCCTAAATGCAGTAATCAACCGCAGGATTGGAAACTATTTCAGTTTCTGTAACGATACTTTTGATATTCACAGAAACTCAAAATATCTGCTAGTTATATCCGAGCTCGGATGGGGAGGTAAATAAGTACCATGGTCATTACATGAATGCTGGAAATGTATGAATAGATGTCTACTGGCCACCAAATACGTGTATTTTTTCTCTCTGATTCATGTTGTGCAAAAGAAAGCGTACCCCAAATGATACAGGCTACAGACTGCGTTTGCTAGGCGATTCGAAGCGGTTTCTTTAGAGCAGTTAATCGCGCTACTTTACTAGAGATTCTGAATTAAATTAACGATCATTAAGATTCGTAAATATAATTATCCAGCTGCTACGACGTGCACAGCAGTAAAGATTTACAAGGTAACCATCAATGCTGAAGATCCCAATCACCTGCCAGGCGTCTATGACAGACGCTTAACAAGCGCTTCCAAGGAGCCATGCATCTTCCTCATCTTCCAGTGTAGCTCAGTCGATAGTTAATCAGCTTGTAGGCAGCAATATATGTAATGAACTTAAAATACATGGATTTGCTCTTTTGTAATACTGGTAGTAAGATATTGACCGATATTGATGCAAAATTTAAGTACAGCCATGCAAATGCATCTTACCGGAGTTTGTTTTCCACTGGCTCCAGTTAGCGGCGAACGAATCGCTGAGGCGCTTTATTCTCACTGAATGGTCTGTGCATTGCAAAGGCCATTCTGAAATCCATTTCCACTGCAAGGTCCCGACGTTTCGATCGAAGTGTACTATAGTCTAAGTTAATGGACAAACAGTCTTGTTTAGTAATATCGGGAATGCCTAGTTTTTAAGACGTGGGATCCGCGAGGCACCGCTTTTATACCTTACCTCATGAACTTTGCTTAAGTTCTTCCCAAGAGCAATCTGAATTCTGAAAGTGATATTTCTTTGCACTTCGTCATCCAAGTTTATCCTCCACTTCACCGAAAGTTCCTGCGTCGTATTATTTGCAACTACGTCGTCAATGATCGGAGTCGAGTCTGGACAACAAGCCAAAGACATGAAATGAATACGCGTAAAGTCCATCGCAGAGTCTGAATTTATGCAGCAAACTGTAAAGAAACACGGAACGGTTGTTTAGCTTTACCTTGTTTTAAACTCAGTGTATTTATATATCCAGTCGTCAGTGCCAGAAAGAAAAGAATCAGTCTCAAGTACATATCGATAACGCCTTCTTTTACTATTAATATACGCAAAAAATGTAAATCAAAGAGCATCACCGATATAGTATAATTAGAGTGACAAATGAATTCATCTCAGTTAAAAAGGAAGCATTAGGGGAAAATCCGATAAATTGCATAAGAAAAATTGCTAAATATGATCTCCGTGCCATATTTCTCTAGCATATAATGTTACAATATACGTATCTAGCTCAATCTAATGACACAAATGTCTTGGTGAATGTTTCATTTGCATGAGGAAATATTGCGACATTTATTTGAAATGGTAGGCCAACATGGGGCAGCATGGTGGTGCAGTGGTTAGCATTATTGCCTCACACCTCTGGGACCCGGGTTCGAGTCCCCGCCTGAGTCACGTGTGTGGAGTTTGCATGTTCTCCCCATGTCGTCGTGGGGTTTCCTCCAGGTACTCCGGTTTCCCCCCACAG
>JAODJX010000042.1:5421956-5435445 GCA_026776945.1 Isichthys henryi
CGTGCCCATTGCTTCCGGGATAGGCTCCGGACCCCCGCGACCCAGTAGGATAAGCGGTTTGGAAAATGGATGGATGGTAATCCAACATTTTACAGCCATTGAAATATTCTGTCAAAGCAAAGAAAATGTGAAGCACCTGCTAAACTATATATAATATACCATTATTATTGTTGTTGTCATTGTTATTCCTCTTCTTCTCGATGTTGTAGTAGGTCTAATCAAAATAGTAGCCCTAGCAGCTTAGTCGCCTATGTTAGTGGTATCTGTTTGGTTGTGGTTTTTCACAGGAACAATCTGCCACGGCAGGTGATTTCAGAACCACTATTAAGGCAATGAGAAAATCCATTAGGATCCCAACTGTCATTGTCTTACCCGTCATTGTCTGCCACACCCTCCTGTTTTCCTCCCTGGCAAATCTGTAACAAACCACACGCAGTACAGAATAAGGCTCTTGGCTGTATTGTCTGTGCCCCTGTTGTCCTGAATAAGTTCTGTTTTCCTCCCCGTGTCCCACCTCGACCCAGTCTACCTCAGGGGTCCATGCTTTGCCGGACTCACCGAGGGGGGCCCTGGCTTATCTCCGCTCGCAGTCATCTGCTCTCGCCTCATAATCGCCAGTGGATTTTTTTTACCCCAGTTTAAATGGCCTTTATCTTTGTTCACTTACATTTAGCCAAGACTATCTTAAATCCGACAAAAAAAATCCTGCTTAATGAAACTGTCCCCAGTTCTAACCCAGTTAATTGTTAGCCATTGTTAGCAATATCAGTGGATAACAACACATTATGCAGTATTTTGCACATAAAAACACTAGGAACATGTCCACAGACAGTGGATGGACAGTACTGTGTGTACAACCGATTTAATAAGCCACAAATAAGATGCAAATGGTAATAAACAGCATAAAACTACAACTTTCACTTCTGTTGATAAAGAGTGTGGCCATCTTGAATTCTGAGCTTGGGGTTGTGTCCATTCCTCCGAGTTCACAAGTTGGAATTCTGACTTTGGAGTTGAAATTTCTGACAAGGAATTGAGAATTTCTGAGTTACAAGTTCGTGTGGAACGCAAATTAAGCCTTCGACAATGTCTAGTTTGCTCTGGTGTTCAATGGTGTTATCTGTCTATATTGTCCCATTACATATGACCCGTTGTGCCTGTCCTTCTTTCTAGTTCCTGGGTCCCTTCTCTGGGGAGTCCTGCCTGCCCATGAGTCACGCGTTTGGGTGGATCACTGTCACGTCATGTCTGCTACACCCTCCTGTTTTCTCCCCAACATGGCTGTAACAAGCCACGCCCAGCACTCGTCAGCCTTCCCTCTCATTCCTGCCCCCTTGTTAATCACTCGCAGCTGCCTTGCATTCGATCCCCTGTTAGTCATGTATATAAGTGCTCCGCGGGCCTGTGGTCCCTAGTCCCATCATAGTTGCCTGTTTACACTCCCGGACCTGTTCAGTCTATATAATAAAGTCCTCTGTGAGGGTCTGCTTTGTACCTCAGCTGTTTATTTTCTGTGTCATGCTTTTTGCCTTGGTGTGACACCAACTGGGTTGGCGAAAATTTAGAGTGGGACCCATCCATCCATCCATTTTCCAAATTCTTATCCTACTGGGTCGCAGGGGGTCTGGAGCCTATCCCGGAAGCAATGGGCACGAGGCAGGGAACAACCTGAGTGGGACTCACCCATCAGCAAAATTTATTGGCGTGAACCCCAAAATCCAGTGCCAATTTTTAATCCCAGTCCAAATATAGACCTAGCTAAATGCAGTACTGTTTTGAAAAACTATAAATCAGGGCAATGAAAATTAACCTACGTTTATTGCCAGATTTCTCAACAAACAGGAAGAAACAACTCTACTCACGAGATTTCCCAGCACAATTGAATGAACTTTTACTACCCAGCCGACATGGAAAATCTGCCAGATGTGTAAATTCTGTCTATATTCCTATGTAGATTTTGAATATATTCTATATTGCCAGTATGTATGAACATACCAGAATTATTTGTGATCTTCTGTCAAACATGGAATACAGAAAAATTACAAGACATGCAGAGGACTGAGCAAAAAATAGGAATGCAAATAAGAGTACACAGGCTAACAGAAGACACAACGTAAGACATCATAAGACAATAAGTTGAACAATAGAACTAGTGCAGAAACCATTTTAGTGCAAGTTGAAAGGATATTGCATGTATGCTGTGAAGGAAAGATGCCAGACTAGAGGGGAAGGGTGAGTTGGTTGCACTCTGGATGATTGCTGAGGTACTTGTTGAGTTTATTTAGGAGGTAGACAACTATGGGGAGGATGCTGTGGAGATGGCTTGAACTCCAGGTTATGATGCACTTGATGGCAGTTTGGTGACGGGGCAACAGCCTTGGTGCGTGGAAACAGCAGCAATCTTCCCAGCTTTCTCCTACACCCTGACTGTGGAAAGGTCTTATAATGTTGGCAGCTGACAGCCTGTGATTTTCTCAGTTGACCACTCGTTGTAACCTGATCTTGGAGAGGGTGGAGGCAGCAGGAAACCAGATGGTGATGGAGGATGTCAAGATGCTCTCCATAATGGCAATGCATCAGTGGGGTGCATTGGGAGACTTTGAGCTTTTTTGAGATGGCATAGAACGAACAGCCTTTTCGGGCTTTTTTTTGGTGATGGAGGTGATTTGCACATCACCTCCATCAATGTGTTGGTGATTGTGTTCCACAGAAATTTGAAATATTCAACCACAGAACGGCCTGGCCGCCAATTTCCAAGGAACTGTTTTGACCACAATTAGTTCCTAGTTGCTGTTGACACACCATATGGCGCGATAACACGCTGCTCTGTAATAGGTCTCATCATATTTGGAAATGAGTCCATTGTGTCTCCTGCAAACATTAAGATTTTGATGGACTTTTCATTTGAGTACAGTGAAAACAGGAGGGGTGAGAGTTTTGGCAATGAACCACAAATAATTTTGGTAAATTCACACATACTGGGATGGCATTAGGGTTAGATAGGTCAGTGCCCAGCCTACCTCTGGACTGTGAGGAAGCTGGTAATCCACAGACAGGTCCTTAAGGGTACAGCTAGCTGAGCCAGCTTGCTATGGAGAAGCGATGGGATTCCTGTGGAGAGTCGGTCAGTCCAAGATCATATCTGAATGTCTGCAGGATGTGCGAATTAGGTTCAGAACTTGGACATCTGATTGCGACCCTTCTTGGATGTAGATATGCAGTTCAATAGCTGGACATCTGGTATTTTTTTAGACATCTATAGAAGTACAGGGTTGAGTGGTGGCTCTGAGGCTAGGGATCTATTTCAGTAACTGGAAGGTTGTTGGTTCAAATCCTGTAAATGCCCAGAGTGATTCTACTCCATTGGGCCCTTGAGCAAGGCCCTTAACTGCAATTGCTTCGTCCTGGGTATGATGTTATTCTACATCCAGCACTATAAGGAGGTCCTCCAACTGATAGGGGAAAAACCTGGGGTTGGTTGTAGGATTGAGACTCCAGCCACCAGAAAAAAAACTCACACTGGTCAATTTGGACTAGTGTGGTACTGAGGTATTGCCTGCTGAATGGCTGCACTCAGGTTCTCATCCCTGAGGTGGTTTGTCACGTGGTAGAAACAGCAATGCACTGTAATCAGTGCCTGCTCCTTACACACTGTAATCAGTGCATGCTCCTTACACACTGTAAGCAGTGCCTGCTACTTACACACTGTAAGCAGTGCCTGCTACTTACACAATGTAATCAGTGCCTGCTCCTTACACACTGTAATCAGTACACGCGCCTTACACAATTGTAATCAGTGCCTGTTCCTTACACACTGTAATCAGTGCACGCTCCTTACACACTGTAATCAGTGCCTGCTCCTTACACACTGTAATTAGTACATGCTCCTTACACACTGTAATCAGTGCCTGCTCCTTACACACTGTAATCAGTGCCTGCTACTTACACACTGTAAGCAGTGCCTGCTACTTACACACTGTAATCAGTACATGCTACTTACACACTGTAATCAGTGCCTGCTACTTACACACTGTAATCAGTACACGCTCCTTACACACTGTAATCAGTGCCTGCTCCTTACACACTGTAATCAGTGCACGCTCCTTACACACTGTAATCAGTGCCTGCTTCTTACACACTGTAATCAGTACATGCTCCTTACACACTGTAATCAGTACATGCTCCTTACACACTGTAATCAGTGCCTGCTCCTTACACACTGTAATCACACTGTAATCGCTCCTTACCTGTGGAAGTGCAAGACAGGTGTGTCATTGGATGTTCAGGAGACATCATCAAATCTGTCTCTTCCTTTCAACATCAAGAAAGACATTCAAAAATCAAATTTGGGACACATCTTTGCTCAGTGGGTAGGAACCAACTAAACTGATGAATTAGGGTTACCACTCTGTCATAGATAAAAATGATGTCTAAGTCCAAAGAAAACACTATGCTTTTAATAACACCCCAAATGACTTATTTAGCCACAAAGGCACTGCATCAATAAAGAGAGTAGCACCTCATCAAGAGTGTGAAGTACTCCATTCCGCAAATGCTTATATAAGTCAAATATTAATAATAATGATAACTAATCTTTTATTTGTCATTTGCGTAAATACAGGTACATTTGAATGCTTCTCTTTCGCTACTCAATCTTGCTCTCCATTGTTTAGGGGTCACAGCGCAGGGTCAGCCAACCTGCAGCGCCCCTGGAGCTGGGGGGTTAAGGGCCTTGATAAATGATCCACAGACCGAGGCTGGGGCTCAGATCTTCTGATCACTGGGACAGTAACTTAGCCAGCTGCATAAATCTGATGCCATTTAAGACATCTTATAGCAAAACGACCACATGCACAAAGCAAAAATATACTAGTAATACGTACTAAAGAACTCATATCAAATAAATTAAAGGATAAAGTGTAAATTTAGGCTACATGTCTTGCCTTTTTATGTTAGCATTTCCGTAGGCTATTTATGTCTCGCGTATGTCTTGCATTGATACAATAGTTTAAACGTACTGTGACTAACCCTAACCTTGCATTAATGCATATGCAAATAGTCATGATTAAAATAAATATAGCCCCCTTTTCCTAAATATTCTATGAATAAAATGTGAGGTTGTTAAAGTCCACTACTTTGGACTTGGGTTGCTTGGATTACATATAAAAAGTCTAGATCAGGGGTCACCAACACGCCCCCCGGACCTGATCTAGAAATAGCACAACTCACCAGTGAGCAGCGTCTACAGTTTAATTTTATCTTTTTACTATTCAGTGCCACCTCAGAAGTTGTCAGTTTATGTTGTTTACAGGATTGACCTGCCCTGCCTACCCTAGTGCAATCAGATGAATTTCAAATATGTATAGAAGACTAATGATAATATGTTTCATACATGACTAAACTTCTGTTACACTTCGGAATATAATTGATTTAGCCTAGAAACAAAAATTGCCTGTAGGCTACAGAGAACTCATGAGATAATCCATCCATCCGTCTTCTTAAACAACTTATCCTGTTCAGGGTCATGGGGGGGGGTCCAGAGTCTATAAGCACAAGGTAGGGAATGACAATCTGCTAACTCCAATCAGCCTCAGCATGCTTTTGGACTGTAAGGGGAAACCAGAGCACCAGGTGGGGGGGGGGGGGGTGACAGCGATAACTCCACACACATGGAATTCTGACAAAGACTCAAACCCAAGTCCCAGAGGTGGGATGCAACAGTGCTAACTACCATTCCACCCTCGCGAAAAACATCACCCGAGAAATTCAATTCTGATCGTAGGTCTACTCATAACTGTACGGCAGTCGATTATTCTGCTGCTCAAAGTAAAAAAAAAAATATATATCTCCCTTGCAGCTCTCCCTTTGAAGGGTGCAATATTTTAATTAACGTCAAGGTGACGATAGGTGGCGATATACACCTTATTGAAGTCCACGTACAGAACGAGGCTTCGCAATAAGAGCGTGTCCTGATATTTATGTCAATACTTAATCTTGTTTGGCTTTGTCAGGACATTAAATGGGCTGACATAGCCTAAATTTCAAACTGATAGATAACTTGTATTTGTATATTTTTTCTTTGTATACGGATATTAGAAAGGATCTGGGATTCTTTAGGCAGGCTACGTAAAGCCCACGATTTTAACAAGACGCAAACAGTGGAGGTAGAGTATATTTAATTTATGAAAAAGTTAATAAATACTTTGGATTTAAATAGAGCATCATATAGAAGATAGGCTAAATAAAAAGAGCTTTCAATACACAATACAAGTCACCGTTTAATCAATTAACAGAAACCTATTTATAGTGAAATGGTTTAATTAGGCCTACCGAGTTATTTCACGAACTTCATTGTTGCTAATTGTCGCAGTTGTATTTTGAAATAAAATATTGAAATACTTTAATAAAAAGTTTAGAAACATTATCCGAAGCAGGTAAACAGCCTAAAACCAGCCAGTGTGATATTGAGATTTAATGAAAGCAAGCCCCACTGACGAGAAGCAGTTTAATTTGTTAATTTGTTCCTGTTGTATATAGCGGTTCTCCGTACACGCGCCGGGGTACCGCTGCCATGGCGCTGCAGCAGGGCGGTCTCGCTCGTTAATGGGGAGTACTGGGCCGAACTCCAGTATCTGCGGACAAACTGTAACCTGTTACGCGTAAATAAATTATTCAGGTTATTTAAATTAGTATTATTTGTTTTATTGAAGATTTCCGAGGTGGTAAACTGGTGTCGTACAATGGTCCATCCAATCACATCCAGCTGTAAATTGCATAGACTTGCGGTGGATAGACGAAATCAACGAAGATGTATTTTCAGAGGCAATTCAGGTAGACTTGTGCCTTCCTACTGTGTCTAGGCCTGATCCCCTGTCCGAGATTAAACGTCCCTGCTCTCACGCATTGTTGTCCGATTGTCCACGATGTGGGCAGCTCACATTGGAATAACCGTTAAAAATGGATGGACCCGTTCACAAAAAATACTCCAGTACGTACCAATTGCACATATTGGTTTATAAAATTATACAATATACGACAGCGTATTAGCAGTACTAGGGACCAGGTTCAGTCTGCATCAATCTGCGCATCAATCTGAGCCCCTGACTAGCTGACGTCAGCGTCAGGCTATTCCGGCTGCACCCTCCTATTCTCGGAAAGTCTCTCCACCCTCCCCAGCCCCTCGCCGAAGCCAGCACCGATTGCAACTACTAAGGAATCTGGTTTTATTAACTACACGGCGCCCCCTCCCCAGCTGTATGATATAATACAACAGTCACAATTATATGTAGAACATCAACGACCTCCCTGGTACGCAATGCCGAAACGGGCGCCCCCGTGTCTGGCCCGATCACCGTCCCGTCCACACTGGGCACTCCCACATGGATCCCAGTTTTTTTTCCTCGCGAACTGGAACACCGTGCTTCCGGTTACGACGAACAGTCCCTCCTCTTTGCCCTTGTTTTTTTCCTCTACAAATGCATGACGTTCAGTAAATGTGGCGTTTGGTCCGGGCGAACTCCTTCCACTGTTCGGCTGTTGAGATTATCTGTGCCGTTAATTTAGTAGAAATTTGGGGAATTTGGATGATCGGAAAACGAAGGAGCCCAGCGATCGGAGACCGTAGGTATTACGCTCTGCAAATCTAGCCTACTTAGGAGCTGGTCCCACCGTCCCGTTACAGTTATTTTATCCTTTAGCCGAGTTCGCCAGATATAACTATTGCAATGAGATTCATTTGCATGTATAGCTGTTTCTTCTCTCTTCTTTCCGTTTTTTAATTCGCGGTCTTACACAGTGGGCTGTTAAATTGTACTGTATTTAATAGTTTGCTCGCTTTCAGACTGAACCCTAAGAAACCTTAGTGAAAAACAGCCGAAGAGAGTTATCACTATGGAAATGTCTTAATTTTTAAAGGAACCAGAGTTAGGCAGCTAATATTCCTGTAAACATAGCGTTAACAAACTATTTGGTGTTTTTTTTGTGTGTTGTTTAAAAAAATATGACAATTCTACACAACTTTGGTAGGGATTAACTTGCACTATATGTTTTTAATTTCTTTGGAAAAGGCATTGATTGAATAACGTTTGCACCCTGAGTGGTGTAGGCCTATAATGATTTTCACCTGTTTTTTATAAGATTAAAACTGAAAAACAGTGATATTTTATTTCTTAAAGTACTGACGATTAATTTATAATTTTAATATACTTTTAACTGAAATGGTCACAAGTAACAGAATGACGGCAACAGCAATTATGTAACAATGGAAGTATCATATCAACTCGAATGAGTAGCAAAGATTTCAAAAAGTGGGAATTGTTTATATTCGCCGAAGTAAAAGTCTGTAATCGTTTGACTAATTCGGGCAGTGGTGCCTCGGAACAGGTGACAGGGACAGGGACGTTTGGGCCGCAGTCTAGCTGCACTTTGGACGGGCTCCCCTGTGCTCTTTTAAATACATACACTCATAGATGCGTGCGGAATTAATATTTCACAGCAGGTGGTTCTTGTTGATAATGCTATTATAATTTTCTAGAAATGTCTTTTCTGGGGTAGTAAAAACTCTTTTGCCGAAGAATGGTATGAGTGACATTATAATTTGTCTTTACGAATTCAGCTGCATTCGTTCTGTTTTCACGACTTTTTCCACGAATTTTGTCAGCCCAGCTCATTTGGACCCGTTTAGTCGCTATTCGCATTGTACACTGCAGCTCGCCTTAGTAATTCACTGACTTCATGCCCAGCTAAAGCTAAGGTGACCAACTATCTGTGTAAGAACATTAATTAAACCTCACACTCCTAATTCCAGGGTCAGCTGCTTTATTTCTCAAACTATAAGGTATGCATGCATTTTAAAATGTTTGTTGTCTTTATAGCATATAACTTGGAATCTGCGAATTCCCACAGTTCTAGCTGCGTCGCAGTGTAGCATGACACTCTGTGGCTTCGTTACCTTTTGTTATAAAACTGGTTTGTGATTCATACCTAGGTGTAGAAGTATTTTTTTCATACCTGACACATTTGGAGGATTATGCCAGAAATAGTTTTGATTACATTTGCTTGATTTTTGTTAACTTACATTTTCAAATTACATTGATTCTCTTGTAGGGGGGTACCTGTAAGAAAAGTACTTAGCCAATTAGTGTGTTCACTTGACTCGCGACTAAAACTACAGCCGAAAATGCATTTTCCAACTATTCTCTGTGCAATGAAGAATTACAGAAGTGTCCTTTCGCATTTGTAGTTTTCCTGTGTTCTGGGTTAATTTAGAAGCACTTGTGATATTGGTGAGAGTGGTGTGGTTGCTGATTGAGAAGAAATTGGAGCAAACTTCTAGGTATCAACTGCCATGAGTAAGCAATTCCGGAGAATACCAAACAAAAAATTTATTCATAACAATTGGAGGGAAATGCCGAATAAAATGGTTCATGTGAATTCGCCTGCAGGCGATTATCGCAGCGTAACTGAGGCACCAGTAGACCTTTTGTCACTTACTTTATAGCTTCAACAGGGGCGATTCTGGGATTTGACACTCAGTGGGATGGGTGGGGGCGGAGGGACGCACACTGAAGGAACATTGTGCACCACTTCCCCCTCCCCCAGATCCCCTACAATACTTTGCTGGGGGGGTAATGAAATGTATATGGAAATATGGGACAAATCGCTAAATGCTTACAGGATAAATATTTTTCAGGGGACTGAGACGTAAAACAGAGGGGGGCTGTATGATTTCGAAGGAAGTGCGGATGTCGGTGTTGCTCTCCAAGGCAGCTTGTGCTGTTTTTGGCTGGGTCCGTCATTCGGTGTTAAAGGGCAGCGCCGCTTGCTGCTCTCCGCCCCCCCCCCCCCCCGTCTTTCTCTTGAATCCCACAGTCATACTGCTTAGGTAACACGCTTCCTGTATCTATACATTGACTTCTGTAACTTCTCTTCTGCATCTGGGTGCCTCTGGCAAGGATGTAACATACTGTTTGGCTCCGGCTAGTAGTTTTAAATTTGGATGCCAGTGTGCAATTTCCATATGGTAAGACAAAATGGAAAGTTAGTACATTGTTCTTCTGAGTGTACATATATTACTACATCTGTTTCAACAATGATTTTTAGAGTTTTACATCATATCATTATCAGTCCATGAGAATTGTAAGTGTCTGACATCATCAGCTAAAGTACTTTCTGATAAAACACTGAGTACTTTGAGAGATTCACTTTAATTGCATTACATTCCTAATTTATATGGCTGGATATCAGACTTAACTACAGTAATGTACATTTCCTCAAATTCCTGGTCTTTATAATGTCTAGCCTTCTGGCGACAAGTCTAGCAGTTTAAACTGTGTACTTTTGCAGTGTGTCTATTTCCTCAGCTCCAGTAGTCTTGCAGTCTAAAAATGGAGTCGTGTGGCTTTCGTTATTGACACTTTGCAATAGTCATAGCGGTAAAGCTTTGGTCTCAATGCACAGGGTGCCGTAAGGGGAAAGAAGAGATGCCATTGATTGATTTAAGTTGCATGGCTTTCCCAGAATCATCACCATTGGTACACAAAGAGTATTGTTTATAATATGAACAGTGGATGAACCCATTATGATGATAGAATTTTCTGGTCATACACTTTCGAAGCATAAAAAGCGTTTCTTCATGAAGTCATTCTGACAACCCGCGCCATGTGCAAGTCTCATGTATAATTATGCTCTTCTGTGTTTTTAGGTACGTCTCCTGGCTTTCGATCATGGGCTTAAATGCTTTTTGTTTTGGTTTGTGTTGCTGAAGCAAAGTGTCTGACCTTTCTGAGCTGTGATTGATACCCATACTTGTTTCCTGCCATGTTGAATCAGTCTAATCATTAACATGGGGGGGGGGGTGAATGTTGCGGGAAGAACATATGAATTTTTTTCTTCCCGTTTTGTTAATGTCCATCGCTGCATGTTTGACTTTTTGTGTAACACTGCAGGCCTTTGCTATCTTTGTGTGAATATCCAGACCGGTACACTCTGGTTTCGCAATAACGTGATCAACATCGCCAACGTTTATATTCTTGGCATCTGAATCCCCTCTAGGTCCTGGATGACCAAAAAGCTGTCCCCTTGTCTCATAGTCTTCATCTGCGGGTCAGCTGTACGTCGTTAACATCAGAAAGTGGTTCAGACATGTTAGGAGACCTACAGAGCTGCATCGGCACTGTGGACGTCTTTGAACCTGTTCCCCTCCCTTCACTAAAACTCCTTTACCATTTGTCTCTGTATGTTTTGTTAGTCGACCATTGTGATCGTGTGGCCATTTTCCAGTCAGCAACAATGTTCCCATACAAAAGACGATGACTGATATTGGATCGCATTTGTTTACTGGGACGGCTTCAGTAGCACGCATAATAAGCCTAAGGCAAGTAAAGAATTCCCTCGGGCAAAATTCCACTCAATAATATTCACCTCTAAATTATCGCTCCCTTTTCTGGTCTCCATTCTGTCGGAATATTAGCTTGGCTGCCGTTCCAGCAGATGGCCCCAGGGGTGATTTTCCAGTGCAGGATGTGACCCTCCTTCCGTCCTCTTCGTTACTAACCAGCTGCTCGAATTTCAGCCAACGCAGTGTTTACTCAGGGAATTTTTCTATTCGTTTGTAGTAGAAACAGGAATTGGTTATGATTCGATGCAGGATGGGAACATGGCACATTGAGTATGCAGATGTAATGCAGTAATTGACTAATACAAGAAAAATAACGTACAGAAATGACGGTCAAACAGTATGTTACTGTACAACAAAACGACAATGGTGTGATGTAACAGAAATTTATTTCGAAGAGTCAAACTAACGGGACCTTAAAAAGGCAAAATAAAGCGCAGGACTTGCATATTTAGACAAGGTATCATGCAGAGAGTATTGTCTGCATCCAGAAACACCTGAAGATGAAGGGAACTTGATGTTTTTGTACATTGTGCTGTTACTTATGGTCTAACTAGCTTCTCAAGACAAATTCTCTTGGCAATTATATGCTGCATAGAAATCTGCCCGTCTGACAAGGTAGGGCCTGTCGCATTTTGGTTTACAAATTTTACAGTGGTGCTGACTGCTCCCCCTCAATTGTTAAATGCTTAGCCTAGTAACAATTGTACCAATGGATCTGACCTCTAAATTCTTCATACGTTTTATCTGGTTATTTGGACAAAAGCGTCTTCCAGGGAAACAATGGCTACATTTTCTTTAAACAGGTTTATCTTGTGCAATATATTCAGTTACTGTAGTTCATTATTTTTAATACAGTATTTATTCAAGGAATGGTAATTCTCTTTGCTGCTCCCTTGATCTGTATAAAGTGTGTGTGTGTGTGTGTGTGTGTGTGTGTGTGTGCTTGCGCTCGTGCCCCGTTCCTGTCCCTCTGAAAGCTCTGCAGCTCCAGTCTGTCCTTCACTTAGAGAGAAGAGATAATTATATATTAGGGAAATGAATCGGATAAGATCAGCTTCGCTCCGTCTTCAAATTTCTTATTTGGCTGGGAAGAGATCTGGGAAGAATGAGATGCCTGCAAACATAGCAATTATCACTCATTTTTATACTCGTTAAAAATGTCCCAATAAATATCTTATTAAATTGCTATTTACTGTTCCAGCTCAAAGGTGTTTTCTGAGCTCATTTATCTAAAGCCAAATTGTCCAAAAATTTACCATGACATCATATCAGTCCAAACTGAAAAATGCACGGTGAATACCCCCCTCCCCCGCTGATTCACATGCACTGGCTTTGTTCCAGCTTGGAGGGAATAATTTCAGACACTGTCTCTTTCTCCTGGGCTGTGTGATCAACGCCCACCCTTTGGTTGCTCTCTTTGGGATCACTGAGGAGAATTTGCACGAGACCTCAGCTTAGTACAATGTCTTGTCCTTTGCTTCTCTGCTGGACAGACGTCCCGTTAACAGATGGAGGGATGCTGCTCCATCCATCCACACCTGGTGGCTGAGTGATCAAATGTCTTGTTTAAAACTGGAAAAAATAAGGTGTTCAGTCCGTGGGACTGTGTATAAATTTGACAGAGTATGGGGTCCTTTTCCAACACACATAATTTGGATGTGTCCCTGCCCTTGACATTTTAATAATTATCTTAATTATAAGATAATTATCTTAATTCTCTGTGTGTAATGGTGGAAACCCTTAGATTTACTTATTTTTTTCAGTCTCTTTATATATACTGATTAGTTTTATTTATTCTCTATTTGTTATTGTTCAATGTGTCTGTCGACAAAATTTGTCAGAGGTAGCTGAAGGGGGTGTGGTAGAGTTGAATGCTCTGTATTTTGGGAATTTTTCTAGGGAACTAACCTTAAATGTTGATTAAATACTTTGCTAACATTGCTGATTTAATGTTAGTTCCATCTTCTCTTCCCTACAGTGCCTGAGCACTGATTCCTAAACAGACTGATGTCGTGGGGGGGGGGGGGGGGGGGGGGGGCGGGGGGGGGGGGGGGGGGCGGGGGGGGGGGGGGGGGGGGGGGGGGGGGGGGG
>JAODJX010000042.1:5489800-5506530 GCA_026776945.1 Isichthys henryi
CCCCCCAGGTTGTCTGGAGAGCCCATTTCCCTAAGCCCCGCCAGCAGCACACCCCCCCACCTCAGCACAGCACGCTGGTGTTTTTCGCATTAGCCCAGGCTACTGTGCACCTTTCACTAGGCAATGAGGGAAACTGCCTTTCGCAGGCCCAGCAGCAGCCAATGGAAAGTTACTTAGGGCTCTTAAAGGCATATCCTCTGATATTTCCAAGGAAGGTTTCCGAAAGACCCAGAAACCAGACTGCCTGCTTGTGTAATTAAACTAAGAGGGGGTTTAAAGATCGATGAAGAATTAGTTCAAAATATAGGGATGTGAAAAAGTGCTTGTCGGCCTGCCTGCAGAACAAAAACACTGGCGGTAGAAAGTCACACAGCGGAAAGGAATGCTGTCACTTAGGAGCCAGGAGAATGGGGGGTCACGACCTGGGTGGGCGGAGTCAAAACACCCAGAATGACATCAGAGCTTCCTCACGTCAGAAAGTCAACATCTCTGCCCAGTCAGCATTACACAGCTGAGCCAGTATCTGCCCCCCAAACCATCTCGTGGCCACAATCACAGCAGCTCTGGTGTGGCCTCCTTGCTGGCACATCCGCCCAGCCGCCCAGCCAAGCTGTACTCAAACACACACACAGGCACAGTGGATACACACACATCGGCTGCACACATTTCCCCCCTGAGCCTGTCCCTGTACAGCGCTGAGGTGTTAATCCACAAAGCAGACCAGCAATCCTGTTCATATCAGTGCTGACTACTCTTCCCCGGGAGTGACAAAAATCACAGCAATCAGACCCCCCTAATTACACAGCCAGAAGCCCTGTCATTCTAGCATGGAAACGTAGCACATAGAATGTTGTCCGAAGGTCTGCAAGCTCATGTGTGTTGGAGGTTTGGAGGTGGGGGTGGGGGGGTGAGAGAGACCAAGAAATAGACAGACAAGTAGAGAGAGAGCTGAGAGCAGAGCCTGCCCTTACCTCCCTCCTGGCCCTGTGTATCCGTAAAGCACTGTGCAGAGGTACAGAGCCTGGAGCCGCTGCCTTGGATGTACACTGAGTGTCTGGAATCTGGGATGAAAGGAGAAGTCTTCATTACCAGCTGAGAGCCCGCCTCCCCTGCGCACAGCCAGCCAGTAGCAGACGGCAGTTTGGATTGGCAGCCAAGCCTGGCCCAGCCAAAGAGAAAGTGATTTATCTGCCAAAGAAAACCTCCAGCCTGCTGCCTGCCAGCGCACTACAATGCGGAGGAGGAGGAGATTACGGCGGAAGAAACCAGGGGAGACAGAGAAAGAGAGAGACAGAGAGGGGAGAAGGAGGGAAGGCGAGGAAGAAGGAAAGGGACAGAGAGTGGGGGTGGGAAAGCGCAGGAGACGGAGCTGGGGGAGGAGGGAGGACTGAGCTGCCGTAAGCTGTGAAGCAGCAGGAGAAAGTTAGGGCCAGGTCGAGAGTGGAGATGAGGACCCAGGAAAATCACCTGGGACAATGAAAGGAGCTCCTTGATACAGATCAGGGCGGGCTAGGCGCTCTGGAGCCGTGCGTCACTGCGCTTCGATGCTTAAATCAAAGGGATTTGCTGATATTTATTCTCCAACTTCCCCTCTAAAGTTTCCCTTTCCTACCAGCTCCTATTTTTGCACGTATCCAAAAGCCGCTCCTTTTTTCCTTCTCTTTTCCACACTTTGGTAAATAACTCGTCTTCGGCGATCCTGGGACACATCACTAGGGAGGACACTGAGGTACAGCATTCAGGGGGAAATCAGTATTATGGGGTATAGGAGCTGTTTAAATCACTCCCGTCTGTGGTCACATTGATGCCACCCCAGTACCCCTGATCCCAGCCCCTGCCTGTGACTCAGACTCCCAGTGTCAACAGTACACTGCCGTAATAAAGCCCAGGCACTTTCACAACTACACACAAACAAACAAGCATCCAATGTGTGACATGGTGCACATGGTATTAATTAGCTGTGACAGTCTTTTATTGGTTAAAGGTGAGGGCGATTACAGCAGCAGCCGGCTGAGGTGGACCGGCCACAGCCAGTGCACTGAGGGCGTGCCAGGCAGGTCGTTCCAGGCCATGTTGTTGCTGGCGGTCCCTACACGACCATGTTAAGAGTCCCCAAATGGCTCTGCACGGGAGGACAAATATGCACTTGGCCTGAGATTAGCAAATTCCCCCGCCACGGCCCTGAGATCCGCAATAAACTGTACAAATGGCAACATCCCTGCAGCATCTACTCAGTGGTTTTATTGAAGACTCAAAGGAAGATTTAGGGGGAAGTTCTTAGCCCAAGCTAAGAAAAATGGGTCAGACCTATGGTGTCCCTGATGCAGAATCCAAGTGAGTCCAAGGCATTATGGGTAGAGTTCAAAAGGCATTATGATTAGTTAAATTATTCGATAACGAATAACGAAGCATCTCGTGAAGACTCTGAACTAAAGTTTCTCTGGACTTAATCACTGTGCTACGTGCTGTCCCTTCTACAGCGAGCACTACCTGACATCCACAACAAGTCCAGATGTGGAAGGTGTGGGATATGAGCGAGCTGTGAGACTGGTAGACCACGTCGAGCAGGTTATCAGTTTGCAGAAACAGAAGCAAGGCAACGCGCAGGGCATGCCGCCCTCTGAAATGTCACAGGCAGTGCACGGCCCCCCAGGGGTGCATGTTGTGGTGTGGCCACACCCATCACACCCAAGTGTGCCATTCCTGACTGGGTCAGGGTAGCCCCACCCACAAACACAAAGCAGCCTGGCACTATTGACATTAACGACCCGATGATGTGTGTTCGCCCAGCAGTGTGGATCAGGAATAAGGACATTCCCAGGGCAGGGGTGGCCAATCAGCTTCAAGAAGCACACATTCCAAAGGCAGAGTTGACCAATGAGCTGTAAAAGGTGGGACAGGGAAACTTGGCCACAGGGTCATTGCCCAAACAAGCCCTCTATTGAGGTGAGGGATGACCTCTCTCCTGCATCTAACCTGAGTGACAGCTATACAAGGAAATGGCAGAACCGTGGGTATAGAATGACTGGTCTCTGTCAGCTAAGCAATGGGGGTTAGGGTTAGAAAAGAACATCCCCCTGACCCCTAAAACCTGTCTCTGATCACCAACCGGACACAGGAACAGAGCAAAACTGCAATTCATTCTTGAATTTGATTTAAGTTAAATTGCAAAATTAGCGTAACAGTTTATCCCTCAGGAAAATTGTCTAATTTTTTTGCTGTTGTCCATTTTTGTGAATTTGGATCTTAAACCTCTGAAATAAAGTTTACATTCCCCAGCATTAAAATCAGATATAGCCAGTCTCACTTCTGCCTGGACACATATGTTTCTCAGAGGAGAAGGGGGGGGGGGGGGGGTAGTGAGCACGGCTTCTAGTTAATGGAGAAACGCAGCCCTAGGACACCCAGACTGTATGAATTCAGGTATTCAATACACACTCTGACTAAGAAGTGTGGAAAAGACAGGGACACTTAGATGCTTGCAGAGTCTGAAAATGATACATATTCACTCTCAGTTCTCCTCTTCACATATGTGCATGTATATGAGAGAATATACAAACGGCCATCTGCTCACCCCGAACCCCGCCTCACCCCAGAGCACCCCCAGTGCAGGATTCGGACATCATTCCAGACACAATTGGACAGTCTGCTCTTGCCTTGACTGTGACAACAGGGTCAATGATATTTATTGCCATGTGTGAGGGCGTAGGATCTGTTTATGGTATGAAAGTCGTGCAGAAAGCAGCGGTCGGCCAGAAGGATATGCAGTAATAACAGGCAAAGCGCTGCTTTCACAAGCCCTAACCGAAATATCTGTGCCCCACCACTGGCGAGCACGAGGTCTCCCCCCCGGCACAAACAGCCCTTTGATTAGCTCCCCTCTTCACACCGTCCCATCAATAGGCCAATCTTTCGAGTGCTGACCCCCCTACAGGTGAATAGGCCCCTATGTGCCCAGTTCCCCACAGCTTAGTACAGCTGCCCAAATCACCAGTGGATTCATTATGGCTATCAAAAGGGATTCATATGCAATTTTCTTCCAAAAATAAGAGAGGAAGTAAAACTGGAGTTGTATGGTGTTAAAGGGCCTTTTCACTGTGATGTGACTGAGCCTCTGAGAACAATGATAATGGTACCAGTGCATCACAGCCTTGAGGGATGTTTGTTACAGCAGCTGCTACCTCAGTTTACATTTACTAGGGTTAGGATTTGCTACATGTGATGTATTTTTGGGAGGTTTTGAGTAATTAATCTTAAATATACTGAAACATTTTTCTTGCTTGTAGCCACTGTTTTTCCATATACTGTATAAAACTGAAGTTACAAATGCGTGCGGACACCGCAGAACAAACCCCCTTGTTTATATGGCTGATAGTGTGGTTAGTATAAATAATGCTTTAATAACATACTATAAACAGAAATATAGTAGGAGCATCTGTGCTGGATTGGCGCCCTTCTCTTGGGTTATTCCCTCCCTGCATAGGACTGGCGTGTATAGAAAATGGATGGAGGGATATTAGCAGCATGTAAAAAGTGTGTCTGAAATTGTATAAAGAATCTGAGCAGTATCTGCATCATCTGTCTGTTCTGAAATGAGGGAAAAACAGAAATGTGACACGTCACCGAAAACAGGGTGCAGAGGGGTGCAAAGTGCAGTGCCTCATAGCTACAGTACAGCGCATGCCAATTTAACACGCAGCACCCTATCCTCGTGCAACTCTCTTCTTAACCAAGGGAAATCAAAAATGTATAAAGTCATTGTGTTTCCAATTTACAGCAGGTGACATTCATTAAGTTTTCCTCAACTCCATGCATCACATGGTATTTGTCAAGAGTGTCCGCTTAGGTGTGCCAAGCTAATACGCTAAACATTGTGACAGAAACTGCACAAGAAGAAAGACCTTGTCAAGAACTGAATGTGTTATAGTTATTAAGCATGTCAGTGAAGGCCTCACTATCCTGACACTCTCCTGAATTTTGGACTGTTACCATTGTGCTGTTGTGCAAGATTTGTGTCAAGGAGAGACCAAAGAGCTTTCGAAAGCCGAGCTGATGTGCTGGTCGCAGTCATGAGAGATACGGCTTGAAACCCACTCAGATCCCATTCACGAATCCTCGAAGCTGTGGGACTCAAATCCACCACTCCATACATACGCAGGGGCACTTAGTAAGTACTACAGGTACATGCAAGGCCTGCAGCAAGTGAAAAACACAGGGGAAAACCCGCAATTACCAGAAAACTAACTCCCGCAAAATTATTTGAACTGGCAAAATGAGAGCTACTTGGATTGACCTAATACAAAAGCTCCTGTGAAAAGGTGACATTACAGGCCCCTTTTGGATGCTTGTGGGAGTTTAACTTACACAAAAATGTAATTAGGGCAAAACGAAAAATGATTGGTTCAGAGAGATAACCAGTATGAATGCAGTTGGCTTTGTTTTCAACCTGGGCATGGAGTGCTTGTCTATAAAAATCATTTCCCGTGTTAGTTCATTTTTGACCTCATCAGCTATTCTAAAATATCATATTGTGGAGGACGTGCGTGCAAGCAACTGGAAGAGGCAGACCCAAGATCTGATTGGTTGATCCCGCCTTCTCTTATTGATTTGACAGAAGTCAATTGACAAGCAATGTTTAACATATCTGCACGTACCTTCCACACAGACATTTCCTTTTTATTAAGAGTCGTAACTTTTTGACTCATTGACTCAAGTTCTGTTCTTGCCATCCTGCTATTAATTGCGATTGAAGGCATGAGCTCTCAAAGCAGTGGCTGTTCTAGACCATGTCGATGGGGGGGCCAGACTGCAGCCAGTTGTTCTGTTAGAGGGGACAAATGCATTTGATGCATTTGTCCTCCAAGTAACACTTACACTACACTGGCAGCATTAAGAAGCAAAAGCAATTCTGAGAACCAATAAGTTATTTATGCAGTGCTTTGCAGTCACGTTACAGTTTTTACAAATACGTAACTCACTCGGATTTCTTGTTTAGACTGTCTTGCTTCCACAAGCTTGATATAATTTCTCTCTTTAACTTCGCTTTTCACCGACTGAAGCGACTCGACCACCCAGTGACCCACATTAAGAGTCCGTCAGAAAATATACTTACGTTTGTGTTTCGCCTGTTCCCAGTGCACTACATTTTAGCCCACATATATAAATGTAAAAAATGCTAATAATACATTTATTTCAGACACAAGTAGCATACGTATTTGGGGGGGGGGAGGCAAAGGGGGGTATGCATGTTTTCAGGGGGGCACTGGCTCCCCTGCCCCCCCCCCCAGAACTGCCCCTGTCCCAGAGGGAAACTAAACAAACACGTTTTATGTTATTGTGAAGATGTTACTACTTAAAACTGCTTGTCAATGAACTTCTTAACTCAGCTTTTATAACTATAATTTGGGTTTCAATGTATTACTACTTGAAATGAATGTTTTACTTAATACTACTGGTTGTTTGAAATGTGATAAATATTTTTGTATATACTGTAGATGAATAAAGTATTGATTTTTGCAGGCCTCCCAAGACTTTCACTGTACACGTTGGTTTCATAGTAAAGTGGGACACTACAAGTACCATAAATGTAAATACACACAAAGGCCCCTCAACTCCTACTGCTGTATGTTTTCATTATAGAATTTCAGTTCTTACTTCATTATCGGAATTTATTTCAACATTGCTTTGCATAACATGTCATCCGCCGTAATGCAGAAAATTCTCTGCAGGCTGTCCATAAATGGGGCTTGTCAGTGACAGCACATTACTGACACGCAGCCCACCTCCGTCACCGTCTGGGCAAAAGGCTGAGTTTTGTAGAGTGTTTTGGGAATGGCATAGTTTCACAAAAAAAGGGGCTACCTCCATCTTAACTGAAGAAACCTTTGTTCAGCATTAAAACGAAATGCCAAATTGTCTGTCTGAATATGCCTGTGAGCTCACATTTTCCCAGGCCTTTTCCATTGCCCTGGGCTACAGGCAAACTGAAAGGAAAATCAGGAACAGGCAAAGGCTTTATGCTGCGCTGAGTGTGGCTCACGGGCCGGGTTCCGTAAGCAGAACAAGGTCAGCGGTAGCATGTAGCATTATGTCAATTATCTGGGGCAGCATTAGTTAGTAACACAGACATATTTAATACTGTGCATTATATAACAAACTCGCTAAGACGTTTCGAATCTCAATTACATTGTAAAATTGAAAAAAAAAAATTGGTCTGGATTTCAGCAAAGGTCTAATTAGCTGTCGTAAATGACTGGATGCCTGTGTACTTGGGAGGACATCTCCTAACCTGAAGCTGCTGAGCCTGAGATGTGAGCTCAGGCATATACAGAAAGACAGTCTGGCATTTTGTGTTAATGTTGGAAAGCGGTTTCTATTAAGATGGAATCAGTCCCTGTTCTGAAAACTAGGCCATTCCCAAAACACACGACAAAATTCAACACGACAAAATTCAATTCTGACACTTTTATTTTTCCTTTTCTGAATGTCAGCATTAGTCTTGTTAATATCTGTTAACATCTGAGCGTGATAGGTAGGTACTAGGTTCTTTTCTGAACGTCACCTTGTCAATGCCGAGAACTTCATCATTTGCAAAGGACAGGCTCGTATAAGCATAGGAGTTGGTGACTAGTGCCGGGGAATCCAACATTGGAGCTCCAAGGAATCCCATCCTTCTGTAGCCTTGGAAACTCTGGGTGAAGAATTTATTATTGTTGATGCTTAATCTTCAATGGGAACAGTGGGGCCAGGAAGGGTGGGCAAAGAGATGGAGAAAGCCAACAATAGATCATTCTGCTGTGAGTAACTGTCATCATTCCCCAGTGGATAATTTGGAATATTCCCATTGTTTTTTTTGGGGGGGGGCAACAAAAGCATATTTCTAAAATTCCTGTATAAGTGACAGCAGATGTTGGCCTTGATGTTACCAGTGGGGCCATGGCAGAAGCTCAGTCAGGGGTGAGGAAGACGAGAGAAGCGGGAATGGGGCAGGGTCATGGCGGAAGTGCAGTTAGGGGCGAGGAAGATTTTCCTTCAGATTCCTCGACCACTTGGTCTTGATGTTCTAAATTTAGTCTTTACCTTTGTTACACCCGGCAAGTATATTTTACTGGAGAAAATTCATCACCATGACCATAGGCAGGACAGCGAGACCTTAGCCCATAACTGCCGGCCTTTCACACTGCGCCTCCTACCAGGCATGGCGGCGCTGGACAGCCGGTCATCGGGCAAGATGGGGGTGCGAGCCGTGGTGTACTACATGACCACCACGTTCGTGGCCGTCTTCATCGGGATCATCATGGTGCTCATCATCCACCCGGGGAAGGGCTCCAAGGCTGAGTTTGGCAAGCAGCAGAAGATCGAGCAAGTCAGCCCTGCCGACGCCTTCCTGGACCTCATCAGGTACCAAACCCAGCTCCTGCTTCTTCTCACACTACAGGCTGAGAGCTGCCTTGCATGAAGCTGACAGGCTCTTTGCTGGCTCTCCTTTGCTCACTTTTTACCTGTAATCAATTCCCATCAGCTAGATCTCTATTCACCATCTTGCCCTTTGCCATACTGGCTGCTTCCTGTCTTGTTTTATTCCCTGTTCTGTTTTATATTTCAGAAACATGTTTCCCCCAAACCTGGTACAGGCCTGTACTCAGCAGGTAAAACACACACTTTCCCCTTTTTCCCGTCTTCTTTCATCCTCCTTTCCTTCCCCTTCTCCTTACTGTCTGGTCAGACTGAGCTTCCAAGTGACTCCGCCAATAGGAAATCACATGATACCAGGGAGTCACGTCCCTGTAAAAGCCTCGATAATTATAACTGCAGTTAGTGACCTTGTTTATTTTTGAATTTATTTTAAGCTCCTAGTTGGAACAGCCCAGCCTGTAAAATAGTGAAAAGTCAGTGTCTGTTCCGAAAATAGTAAAGTGAGCATTGAATTAAACAGACGAATAGCAACTCAGTGCCTCCTCTTTGTAGAAGGATATTACAGTCAGTCATGCTAGAGTACACCTTCATTAACCAGAAAATGAACAAAATACATTTATACTGAGCCCCATTTTGGACATTTTTGTCTTTAATGCGATTCCTTGTCTCTATTCTTTCAGTTTAAGACACAGTATGGGAAGAGGGTGGTGCACGTGAAGGTGACGGTGAACGATACCATCTTCAACATGACCAACGTCACACAGGAAGTGATACGCGAGGAGGTGGTGCCTCTGCCGGGCAGCGTGAATGGCCTGAACGCCCTGGGCCTGGTGGTCTTCTCCATGTGCTTTGGCCTGATCATCGGCAGCATGAAGGAGCAGGGCCAAGGACTGAGGGACTTCTTCAACTGCCTGAACGAGGCCATCATGAAGCTAGTGGCTGTCATAATGTGGTGAGTGAATCGACAGGCCCGATAAGTCTGTGTGGGAGGTACAGCCAGGCCTTAGGCAGTCGTTTGCGTAGGAGGTGGTGGAGGAAACAAATCTGGAGCAGGTCTTAGCTTAACGACCCAAGAAAGGAATGGCATTTGTTACCCAAACAAGCATCCGGATTTACTTCATAATCACGAAAATGCCATCCATCCATTTTCTATAACCGTTTGTTCTGTTCACGAGGCTAAGGACGCAATTCAGGATGGGATACCAACCCATCACAGAGCATACCCACACACCATTTATACTTACAAGCAATTTTGGAACTCCAATTAGCCTCTGTATGTTTTTGGACCATGGGGGGAAACCCCACCATGACACAGGGAGAAGATGCAAACTCCACACACATGGAGCCATTGTGGAGACTCAAACCCTGGTCCCAGAGGTGTGAGGCAACAGTGCTAACCACTGCACCACCGTGCCACCTCACATAAATAAAACAATGAAAATGTGTTGTTAAATTTTAGACAGCTTAATAGGGTCTGGATGAAGGTAAAGTCAATGTTTTTTGGTCACTGTGGACTTGATGGGTTTGATGACAGTGAAGTACAATGAGTGTAATAATTGACATGAATCCGTCAGTGACTGAAGAGGCACAGTGTTGTGTATTTCCTGAAGGGAGAGATAAGCTGGGAACATGCTTGTTTTTCCTCCTGACCTGCCGCCCACCTTCCACAGGTACGCACCCATTGGCATCCTGTTCCTGATCGCGGGGAAGATCGTGGAGATGGACGACCTGACATCCATGGGTGGCCAGCTGGGAATGTACACCATCACGGTCATCCTCGGCCTCTTCATCCATGGGGTCATGGTTCTGCCTACCTTGTACTTCCTCATCACGCGAAAGAACCCTTTTATCTTCATCGCTGGACTCCTGCAGGCCCTCATCACTGCCCTGGGCACGTCGTCCAGGTAGGTATCCCCGCTCTCCAGTTCCATCCTTACCCTCTATTTTATTAACCCGGGTTCCAGGAAAAAAAATCCCAATTGTCCCACAAAAGAAAACTGGAATTTTGCTTCAAATCAAGGCAGTGATTTTCAGAGGTGCCAAGTTCAGGTCCAGAGAGTACAAATCAAGACCAAGTTTTCGTTTCAACCAACCAATTGAGTACTCTGAGAATGTGACTCAGAATTACACTCAACTGGTTGATGAAACAAAAAAATTGGTCTGGATTGTTACTTTCGGAACCTGAACTTTCCACCTCTGGTGATTTCTGTCGGGTAAAGTTCCTGGTCTCAGTTCCCCAAACCATCATCACTGATGACTGCAGATTGTTAAAGGAACTGAACGGAGGTTCCTCTGGCTTTCCTTTGTATCTCTGAAAGTACTTTGTGCGTACAGAGACCTATAAGATACCCGTGTTTAGGATTCTTCTAACATGACCTCACCGGTCACGATTCGTACATATTTAACGTAACCCTGACGCCTCCATCTTCACTATTCAAATGACCCACCCCCCGTTGGCTGATCTTCGCGCTGCTCAGCTCCGCCACACTGCCCATCACCTTCAAATGCCTGGAGGTGAACAACAACGTGGACAAACGCGTGACCCGCTTCGTGCTGCCTGTGGGAGCCACCATCAACATGGACGGCACTGCGCTATATGAGGCCCTGGCTGCCATCTTCATCGCCCAGGTCAACAACGTGGAGATGAACTTTGGCCAGATCATCACCATCAGGTAAAGGCATTTATGTGCATTGCACAGGCTGTAAAATCTACCTTTGGTTCAATATTTGTATCTCCTTCATATTTTAATTGCAGGCTCTTTAGATATCTTACAGTTGAAGAGTATGTTGGGCCCAATATTTGGACAACACTTCTGCCTCCTGGTGTGCAGTAGTCAGTTTGTTTTGGCTGGTCTAAGTGTTTGTTGCTGATTTATTTGTTTGTTTGTTCTCGTGTTCAGGGGTAGAGCAGGTGCTTTGTGAGTTACAGGAAATTATTTATAAGTGAGAGCCTTGCGATCTGATACTATGGTGTATTAGAGAAATGTGAATCTGATAATATAATGGTAACAGAATCGTTACAGACACGTGGTTATTATGTGATTTGGCTGTAATGATGAGTTCATTGTAACATTGTAATGATGACATAAGTGTTACAAACAGAGATGACGCTAGAGAAGAGGGGTCCCATGGAAACGTATCACATTAGGCCCCAAACATTAGGCCCCTGTCACTCGGTGGGGAGGCTTGGAATCCTCCTATCTTTCCCCTCCTATACGACGCTCCTGATTAAAAAACGTATGACAGTGATGCAGTTGTGCCTGTAGTGATGAGGTCAGTGTGACAGTATACGTTGACATAAGTGTTTCAGACAGTATGAGGTTGACGTGACCGAGTAATGACGACAACGTTGGCGGTGTATGTGTGACACTGTAAATGTGAGCTAAATGAACACCATGGCCCTGACCCCGCTTTTCATTGGCCAACAGTATCACGGCGACGGCAGCCAGCATTGGCGCAGCTGGAATACCTCAGGCTGGACTGGTCACCATGGTGATTGTGCTGACCTCAGTGGGACTGCCCACAGATGACATCACCCTCATCATTGCAGTTGATTGGTTTTTGTAAGTGCACCAGCCTGTCCTCTACACATACGGAGAACTACGCAATACACATGATGGTACTCAAAAAGGGGAAATTTGCACAAAATAACTTCTTATATATTGGAAACTAGTAACATTACTCTATTCGAAGGCAACAGCACACAAACTGTGTGGATCCGGCTGGCTACGTGGCATCAGCCTGCAGCTCAGAGAGAGGCCTGTTTGTCGCTAAGGCTAGGTGTTCCCTCCGAGTGCTATCGCCACAGCTCCGATGACACACTTCACCACCAGCCCCAGAGTCCTGCCCCATATTTGTCTTTTTTCACTTTTGCATTTTAGCAATTTATGTTAACACAGAAACATAATTAGCTGGCCCAAATTCATTGCTTCAATTAAAATTCCCTTCCCCACATGTTACAGGGATAATTAGAAAAAGGAACAATGCTGGTTACATCTTTAAAGTAGGATAGACAAATTTCAGAGCACTTCTACATCCAATGCTGAATAAAAACTCATTTCCTGTTGTACCAGTTGCAATTTAATGTGCTACAATAATATTATCTCATGATACTTAAAAACTTAAAACTCACACTTCAACTAGCTTATTCGGCAAAAAGATTGAAGAAATGTTGACAAATTTTTTGGTCCCTATTTTCCAGGAAAACAGCCTATGTTTCACCTGTGCCACCAAACCCCAAGCAGTGTTATACACTCTTCCCAGATCACCACTGTTCCATAACACGTACATGTATCTTTGGAGTCACTGACAGCCTTTGATGTCATTCCTTGCACTGAACTGAAGAATCTCACCTTGTTTCCTGGCCAAACTGATGAAAAAGAAAAAGGCATCTGTGTGTTTCCTGTGCTCTCCCTGTGCCCCCTGTGCTCTCCCTGTGCTCTCTGTGTGCTCCCTGTGAGTCGTATGCTCTTTACATTCTGTGTGCTTCCTGTGTTTAGAAAATAACAAGGTCAAAAGGGCACACAGCACAGGGGGCACACAGAATGCAAAGAGCACAGGGAATGCTCTTTGCATTCTGTGTGCTCTCAGTGTGCTCCCTGTGCTCTCAGTGTGGTCCCTGTGCTCTCTGAGTGGTCCCTGTGTTCTGTGTGCTCTTTGCATTCTGTATATTCCCTGTGTTCCCTGTACTCCCCGTGCTCTCTGTGTGCTCCCTTTGATCTCTGTGTGCTCCCTCTGTTCTGTGTGCTCTTTGCATTTTGTGTGCTCTCAGTGTGCTCCCTGTGCTCTTTGAGTGCTCCCTGTGTTCTGTGTGCTCTTTGCATTCTGTATACTCCCTGTGTTCCCTGTACTCCCTGTGCTCCCTGTGTGCTCTTTGCATTCTGTATACTACCTGTGTTCCCTGTACTCTCTGTGCTCCCTGTGTGCCCCCTTTATTCTGTGTGTCCCCTGGGTTTCATGTGCTCCATGTTCTCCCTGTGTGGTCCCTGTGCTCTCTGAGTGGTCCCTGTGTTTTGTGTGCTCTTTGCATTCTGTGTGCTCTCAGTGTGCTCCCTGTGCTCTCTGTGTGCTCCCTGTGCTCTCTGAGTGCTCCCTCTGCTCTGTGTGCTCTTTGCATTCTGTATACTCCCTGTGTTCCCTGTACTCCCTGTGTGCTCCCTTTATTCTGTGTGTCCCCTGGGTTTCATGTGCTCCATGTTCTCCCTGTGTTCTTCGTGCTCTCTCTGTGCTCCTTGTGTTTTGTGTGCCACCTGGGTTCTGTGTGCTATTTGTGTTACCTGGGATCTCTCTGTGTTCATTCTGTTCTGCATCTCTTTCAGGTGTGCAGTTTTTTTTTTCTTTTATTGTTTAAGAAGTTTGAAATAAAGCCATTTAAGGACTAGTGATCTTGATGGTTGTTCCTTCATCATCTTACATCTTGCTCCTCTCTCCATCACCACCCTCCTCCCTCTTTCCTCCTGCTGCTTGCATCTGCTCACAGGGACCGCTTGCGCACCACCACCAATGTGCTGGGGGACTCAATCGGGGCGGGCATCGTGGAGTACCTGTCCCGAGATGAGCTTGAGGACAATGACGTGGAGATGGGCAACTCGGTGGTGGAAGAGCGGCAGGGGAGGAAGCCGTACCGGCTCATCACCCAGGACGACTACACAAAAGCGCGCAGCAGTGACTCCAAGATGTAGTCCTGCCTACACTGTGAGCCGTACTCCGCACTGCACTCGTTTATGCAGTGCGCACCCAGTCACGCGCTTCTTCCCAAATCCAGGGTGTGCAGTGGCTGGGATAATTTTTCTTAATAGTCACGACAAAAAATACTCATCCTCCTAAAATTAATTATCAGCTTGCTGCAAAATTACCCAGACATTTTTCAGCAGTAACATAACAGCACCTGGCACCCAAAGGGAGACCAAAAAAGATTTTTGAGAAAAGCGATTGAGATACCAGTGTTGATTTATTTATTTTCCTATACAGATTGTGTTTCTCTTCCTGAAAACACTTTTCTGCTTTCATCGATTATTTAATGACGGGAAAAGTAAATAAAGGATTCACTCCCCAGCTTTAAGGGGAGTTATGAAGGACACTGTACAGCGGTCAGGTCAGTTTTTTTCTAAGTGGTTCCGGGTGATGCAGCTGAAAAACTGCCCGGCAGCACTGGACTCACCTATGGACCATGATGCATTTGATTGTATCTATCTTAATAAGTCATGGATTTGAATAGACATTGATGGATTTTCTTTTTAAAATAGGTTCTGAGAAGTGAATTAGACTAATGCTGCATTTGCTAAAGGTTGTACAGTTTTTCTGTTTATCCCTGCAGTGGTTAGGCCTAGATGGTGTCATTATTTAGGATTAATCTCCATCCTTTTCTCATGTATTAGCCAGTCGCACAGCAGAAGTGAAGTGGACTCCATATAGTGTGCACTTGACTTGTAATGTGACTTTATTGTGTCACGCGAATATTTAAAGACTCAGCTTGCACTGCATCAAACTTCAAGTTGACTTTAATGGCATTATAAAGATTTCTTTTGGGTATCAGAGTGGTGTTGCCTCTTCTAGATGACACCCTGGGCCAGAGCTGGCTGTAGGATTGTCATTCGGTGACTCAGGTGTTGTGAGGGTTTCAGCTACCTAGGTGCTACCGGAACATTCCAACTGAAGAGTCTGGAGCACGCTGTAAAGATCTGGGAATGAGGTTGGCCTGCAGTCAAATGGGCCACCTAAAAACCTGCAGCCCTGGAAGCACGAGGTGAAACCGCTCCTCTGAAGCACTGCTTTGCAGAAGCCCCATGTGCCTGAAGGACGTCACCACGTCTGTTTTGTCGGCGTGTCAGGAAAATTTTTACCCTTGCTAAGAAAAATAAGCAGGTATCATCCAGAGAAATCGACGTGCCCTCATTCTGCGGCACATTGGGCTTCCCAGATGTTACGCTGCTGTCGATAAATATCTTACTGAGGTGGCAGCAATTTCTAGGTCATTTTTGTTGGATTCTTGAATTTTTTTTGCGTCTGTGTTAAAGATAAGCGAGTTTTGCATTATGTATATTTTCAAAGACTGCTTAATTTTTAAGCACCTTAATAAACTCAACGATTCATTATTCCTTATTAAACAGAACATGCATTTACTTTAAAAAAAGGAGCAAAACAGACCGAATCAAGGTATCATCTGGGTTTCGCATATGTAACATTTCTCAATAGGTCTTTAAATGTTAGTGTGGGATTAGGGCTGACTATTTAGATGAAAAGTGCTGACCAGTGTAACAGTGGCTTTCCCCCCATTGGTAAGAACATGGATGAAAATCAGCTGTTTGACCAACGTACCATTGGATATACCTCGCAGAAGTAGAAGAACAGTGGAACAATCTGTAAGGTGTAAGGTTATTGCAGTAGCCAAGCCAGAGCATTCATAGAACCAGGGAACCAGGAAATGGGTTCTATGGAAGGTATGGTTCTGGAGGTTAGGAGACGGCTCTCCCATACACACAGTGTGCCCCCACGATTCAGCTCTGCAGGATCGAGTCCTCACTTTGCAAACGGACCAAGTGGCTTCTACCGGGCAAGCGTGTAAGATGAAGATCCTCATTCGCATTAGATACTTTTCCTTACGTCTCTTTCATCGGCTTATCTATTTTACGGCACTATTTTCTATTCTTGTGCTGCATTAGATGGATTCGGTTCAGTTTAATGTGGATTCTGTGATGCTAAAACCTGTGTGCAAAAATATTAAATAAAAAACGTTCTGTGTTTTTATTGTGTGAGTAAATTAGTGCTTTAAAAATCACGAATGTTAACATTTTATTGTCCTTTAATGTTTTGTTATTTTGCAAAATATTGTGGTGTGTACGAATTGTGTTGAAATTGTTTATATAGATATTGTAGATACTAATGTACATAATATTTAGAGAAGATAAATAATGATTTACTTAAGGATGTGTGGATGTAAATTTTAATGTCAGAAATGGAAGGTCGATACCTGCCCATCAGCTTTCTAGCACATCATTTCATGCCTGTATAAGACATAATTAATGGACAATGTAACTCATTCTTTGTTTTTTTTATTATGTTAATTGTATTCTGGCTATTTTGTCAGTAGATGTATAAAAATATTAATAAAACGAAAACAAAAAAAAAACACATCACAGTTGTCACTGGTAAATTCAGTGAGTAATGTTTCACTTCATTAAATTTTCGCTCAGATGAATTTCGTTCCAAACCAAATCCTCACCACACTGCATGTGTAAGAACATCCATCCATTTTCCAAACCGCTTATCCTACTGGGTCGCGGGGGTCCGGAGCCTATCCCGGAAGCAATGGGCAC